>JAGDQO010001342.1:0-413658 GCA_018342035.1 Solanum appendiculatum | reverse complement strand
TGTTTATTGATGATATCTTGATCTAATCAAGGATTAAGGATGAGCATGCCAATCATTTGAGGATTGCATTGCAAGTCCTCAAGGACCAACAACTCTTTGCGAAGTTTAGTAAATGTGAGTTTTGGCCAAGGTCCGTGGCTTTTTTTGGTCACATTGTCTCGGATAAAGGTATAGAGGTAGATCCTAAGAAGACGGATGCGGTTAAGAATTGGCCTAGAACTCTATCACCTTCGGATATTCGTAGTTTCTTGGGTTTAGCCGGTTTTTATAGGAGGTTTGTTGAAGGGTTTTGTTGGATTGCTTCCCCTTTGATGGCTTTGACTAAAAAGAAAGTTAAGTTTGCATGGTCCGAAGCATGTGTGAGGAGTTTCCAAGATTTGAAAGATAGACTAACTTCAGCTCCGGTGTTGACCCTTCTGAAAGGATACGATTGGTTTGTAGTTTATTGTGATGCTTCAAGAATTGGGTTGGGATGTGTTGTTATGCAAAATGGGAAAGTTATTGCTTATGCTTCAAGGCAACTTAAGTTTCATGAAAAGAAGTATCCTACTAATGAGCTCGACCTAGCGGCGGTTGTGTTTGCTTTGAAAATATGGCGGCATTATTTGTATAGGGTGCACGTTGATGTCTTTACCGACCATAAGAGCTTGAAATATGTGTTTAAGCAAAAAGATTTGAATCTTCTCCAAAGGAGGTGACTAGAGTTGTTAAAAGACTACGACATGAGTGTAATTTATCACTCCGGCAAGGCTAATGTGGTGGCGGATGCTCTTAGTCGGTTGTCTATGGGTAGTGTTGCTCATGTTGAGGATGGTAAGAAAGAGTTGGTTCGTGATGTTCATAGATTGGCCCGCTTGGGTGTTCAATTGACGGATTCCACTAAGGGTGGTGTTATGGTTCATAATGGTTCCAAATCATCCTTTGTGCATGATGTGAAAGCTAAGCGAGATCTTGATCCTAACCTAGTTGAATTGAAGGAAGCGATGCTAAAAAATTCTGTAGAGGCTTTCTTCCAATGGGGAGATGGTGTGCTTCGATATCAAGGCCGTTTGTGTGTTCCCGATGTAGATGACTTGAGAGGACAAATCTTATTGGAAGACCATAGTTCTCGATATTCCATTCACCCAGGAGCTACAAAGATCTAACGTGATTTGCGGGAGATCTATTGGTGGAATGGGATGAAGAAGGATATTGCGGAATTTGTGGCTAAGTGTCCTAATTGTCAACAAGTAAAAAGTTGAGCATCAAAGGCCGGGATGTCTATCTCAAGATATTGATATTCCTACTTGGAAGTGGGAAGATGTGAATATGGACTTCATTGTTGGTTTACCACGCACCCGGCGATAATATAATTCGATTTGGGTTATTGTAGATAGAATGACGAAATCAGCCCATTTCATTCCCATCAAAATTTTATATTCGGTGGAGGATTATGGTAAGTTGTACTTGAGGGAAATGGTTAGGTTGCATGGAGTGCCTTTATACATTATCTCCGATCGTGGTGTACAATTTACTTCTCAATTATGGAAGTCGTTCCAAAAAGACCTTGGTACTCGTGTTAAGCTTAGTACAACTTTTAACCCTCAGACTAATGGGCAGGCAGAGCATAGTATCCAAACTTTGGAAGATATGTTAAGAGCTTGTGTGATTGACTTCAAGGGTAATTGGGATGATCATTTGCCTTTGATTGAGTTTGCGTATAATAATAGCTACCATTCTAGAATTGGTATGGCCCCATTTGAAGCTCTATATGGTAGGAGGTGTAGATCTCCTATAGGCTGGTTTGAAGTTGGGGAAATTAGTTTGATAGGTCTCAAGTTGGTGCATGAGGCTATGGAGAAAGCTCTGCTTATTAGAGAAAGGTTGAAAATGGCCCAAAGTCGACAAAAGTCCTATCCCGATGTTAGAAGGAGATTTAAAATTTGATGCTGATGATTGGGTTTACTTGAAAATTTTACCTATGAAGGGTGTAATGAGATTTGGGAATAAAGGGAAGCTTAGACCCCATTATGTAGGCCCATATTAGATTTTGAGACGTGTTGGTAAGGTTGCTTATGAACTTGACTTGCCTAGTGATTTGGCATCGGTGCATCCGGTGTTCCATGTCTCATTTTTGAAGAAGTGTGTTGGTGATATGACCTCTATAGTGCCATTAGATAATCTTGACATAAAGGATAGTCGTTCCTATGAAGAGGTTCCGATTGAGATTTTAGACCGGCAAGTCTGGAAGTTACGGAATAAAGAAGTTGCTTCCGTGAAAGTTTTTTGGAGAAATCAATTAGTTGAGGGTCCTAGTTGGAAGGCCGAGGCCGATATGATATCCCAATATCCTCATCTCTTTCCTTCCGATCCTACTCTAGCTTGAGATACCTAGTTCCTCATGGTTCATTCTTTTGGTCTCATATGACTTAGTCATTTCCATGATTCCTTGATTATGCACGTTCATGAAGAGTCTAATGTTGTGAAAATGAGCTAGCTTGACTGATTTTTCTATGATTATGAGTTTCATAAAGTTTTCATGAAATGGTGTGTTGAGCATGCTTTAGCTTGAAGTTGATGTTTCCTCCTCGAATATGTGCATTTATGTGAATGCATGATAGGTTGGGTAGTTAGTTCTTCTTTCTTACCCTCCTTATGATGAATTATATCTCATTCGGGGAAGAATGTTCCCAAGGGTGAGAGGTTGTAACACCTCTAATTAGGAAAAGCCTAGGCGCGCGGTCTAGTACTAAAAAATGGACCCTGGAATCCTCCATGGAGCCCTAAACGGGCCGTGAAGGGGACCACGGTCCGTTTGGGCAGTCGTGAAGAGTGTCCAGAAGCTGCCTCAGGCCGGGATCACTTGATGGTGACCCATACGGCCCTTGGAGGACTTGATGGTAGATCAAGTGGGTCGTGAAAAGACTCCTAGTTGGGAAAGGTCTCCCCTAGTCACTGGAAAAAAGGGACCACGGACATCTAAACGGCTTGTGAAGACACACACTGTCAGTGAAGTCGTCCGTGAAGAGAGTTTGTCAAACTTAGTGTTTAGGGTCAACTTCAAATTTTCATATCTTTTAGCTCAAAATGAATTAGGTACCCTTTCAAGACAGCCATTTCGAGAGTTTTTAAGTCAGGGTCAATTGGGACTTTTCCCAATTGTTTTAACTCAATACTACATCATTTTAAACCCTATTTCAAGACCTATAAAAGGGAATTAAGCCCCAAAAACTACCAATTCAATTCATTCTCCCAATTTCCCAAAAGAAGATCAATTCATCCTCTCTCAAATATTTCTCTCTCTAAGAAGTTCTCTCAATTCTAAAGGAAGAAGAAGGGCTAGGATCCTCCATTGAAGTTCATCAATTTCTGAGCAATTTCTTGTGGGCTTTATTGAGGTATGTTAGCGTTCGCCATTGGAGCCCTTTCCTCCAATGGGTCCCTAACTTTCTTCAATTCTGAAGGATCAATTCTCCAAATTGAATTAGGATTTTGATAAATTTTTATGTGTTCTTCAATTATGATTTCAATTGTTGATTTTATGATTCCTAGTGCATGATCTAGCATGATAAAGTAATTTAGTGCACGAATTAGCGTGAATTACATGATTTGTGTTGAGATTTGATAAACCCATGCTTTTCCCCCTAATTTCGAAATCTATACTTGATTTGGTGGGTTGAATTATGAATTGAGGAATGCTTATGAAATCTCTATGAATCCGTGCATAAATTACGAATTGGGACTGATCTATAGATGATTTTATGGAATTAAGCATATTGAAATCAAAAGCATGATTTTCCTCTATTATATGGGTTCCTTCAAATATGGTCAAATTTCCTTGATTATGGTCTACTAAGCATGAGCTTGCATTGAATTGCATAATTTGAGTTTAACACTTATGAACCCATATTAACTCTATGATTCAGTAATTACGAGCATGATGACCTATGTAAAGATGAAGCTTATGAACTTATGCACGTCTCATATGAATTTATTGATGAATTAACGGTGTTTTGAGAGTGAAGTACCAAAGTTATAACATGATGATATTGTGTTGAGGGGTGAAAAGGTTTCTCCCGTAATGCTCACACTAAGAATTAAAAGAACAAAGAGGCGATTACCCATGTTCTTAAGGAGCTATTCTAAATGACGTAAGCTTTGACAAGGTCCACGGAATATGTAATGTCTATACACATGACTTAGCTTGTATTGGTATTTCTTGATGTACCTTACCACGGATTTATAATAAAATCCAGGACTATTCTGTGGGAAATATGCTTAGTACCGAGAGTATTTGGAGATGGAAGCTCTCCTGTTGTAGAGGCCGGGTTTCTAGTAGGAATCTCCTTATCCCTTCACTATGTGCCTCCATAGGATGATGGTCTATGATATACACTAGCTAGTGGATCGACGTAAGCTACAAGCTAAGTAAAGGGTTCTACCTTGGCAAGTAGGATGAACCTCTTTCGGTGTAGGGGTAGACACAAGATTCCATGTTTATAGATCACATGGTCTTATATGTCGGTTAAAGTTATTTCCCCACAACTAATGAACAAAAGTGTTCTTATGAAGATCTCAAGTAAAGTAAAGATGAGTTAGCCTGCTTTGACCATGGTTTATTCTTCATGCTTCTTATACTTTATTATGTTTAGCTTGGTCATTGCATTTCATTATTATGCCTCATTCTAGCATGTTTTAAATATTTTATGTGCATTGCTATCATACTTGGTACTTGATTGTACTAACATATACTCTTGCCAATATTAACTTCTTTGATGTAGGATTTGGCGATTCACCATCCACTCGTGGCTAGATTTAGATAGAAGATTGATAGAAGACTTGGTGAGTCCTCATCCATCCGAGGACATAACCTAGTTGTTCTTATTTTCATTATGTGTACTTCATTTCTTATTTGTATTGGGTTACGTCCAACACTTTATTTTCTATGTTTGATTGTCTTTAAGACATGAGATGTAGACTTCCGCTATTTCTTTTTTTAAGAAAAGCTTTGATATGAAAATCTCTTTTGAACTCTTAATCTCTATTATCTTGTAAGTATGTATGCTAAGTGGCTTGTATGAGGCCTTTCGGGGTCTTGTACGACATGTCACGTCTAGGGGGTACCTTGGGTAGGGAAAAAAGGGCTCCATGGATGAAGACTATCATACCTTAGTGCTCAATTTCTTTAAACAATTGATGAAGAGAAACTTGATTTTCTAAACCCTAGCTATCCCTCTTCTTCTTCTTCTAACATCTAGAGAGAGAAATATTTGAGGGAGAAGATTTTGGGGTGATTTCCAAAGTGATTGAAAAGGGTAGATTTAAGGATTAAAAAGGCCAAAAAGCCCTTTAAAATCAACTGTCAGACCCCTACCTACAGTTGGACCTATGGTCCATAAGTCGACCTATAACCTGTCCTATCCTTCTGTAGATACATTCAGAGACTGCCAACCTTGGACCCTGCAGTGACGGACCCATTGTACGGTTTGTGGGTGGACCTACGGCCCGTACATGGTCACTGTAGATCAAATTCTGGGCCTTGAAAATTTAACTAAGTATGGGTCTCACCTATGGGACTTACCTACAGTTCGTATATGGATTGACGGTCCGTCCTGGCCAACCGTATATATGTACTGAGGCTTAAACTTTTTTGAAGGGACCTGGACTAGCCAACCACAGGCATGACCTACAGTCCGTAGGTCAGTGCACGGGCCATACGTGGCTCCGTTGGTACTGACACAAGAAATTCTAGAAAACAAAAATTCTTTCCTTTAGGAATCCCAGGTGATACAATATCTCTCCCTTGGGAACATTCATCCTCGAATGGGTATCAAGGCATCATAAGAAGAGTAAGAACTCAAGATCTAATAGCCCAACACACATGCAATCATATAAATGCGCATATGCGAGGAGGAAATATCAACTCAAAGCTGAAGCATGTTCAAAACATCATCTCATAAAGGCTTAATGCAATTCACACTCAAATGCACATAATCATGGAGAAATCAATCAAGCTATCTCATTTTCTCAAAATTAAACTTTCCATGAATATTCATAACCAAGGAGTCATGGAAACAACTATGACACATACAACCAAAAGAATGAACCATGAGGAACTAGATACCTCAAGCTAGAGTAGGATCGGAGGGAAAGAGGTGAGGATATTGGGATATCATATCAGTCTCGGCGTCCCAAATAGCACCCTCAACTAATTGATTCCTCCATAGAACCTTCACGGAAGCAACTTCTTTATTTCTTAACATTCGGACTTGCGGGTCTAAAATATCAATCGGAATTTCTTCATAGGAAAGACTATCCTTTATGCCAAGATTCTCTAATGGCACTATAGATGTCGGATCACCAACACATTTCTTCAACAATGAGACATGGAAAACCGGATGCATCAATGCCAAATCATCAGGCAATTCAAGTTCATAAGCAACCTTACCAACACATCTCAAAATGTGATATGGGCTTACATAACGAGGACTAAGGTTCCTTTTCTTTCAAAACCTCATTACACCCTTCATGGGTTAAATTTTCAAGGAAACCCAATCATCAATATCAAATTCTAAATCCCTCCTTCTAACATCAGCATAGGACTTTTGTCGACTCTGAGCCGTTTTCAACCTTTCTCTAATGAGTCTAACTTTCTACATATCCTCATGTACCAATTTGGTACCTATCAAAGCAACTTCACCAACTTCAAACCAGCCTATATGAGATTTACACCTCCTACCATAAAGAGCTTCAAATGGAGCTATGCCAATACTAGAATGGTAACTATTATTATACTCAAACTCAATCAAAGGCAAATGATCATCCTAATTACCCTTGAAATCAATCACACAAACTCTCAACATATCATACAAATTTTTGATAGTACGCTCTACTTGCCCATCGGTTCGAGGATGAAAGGACGTACTAAGCTTAACACGAGTACCAAGGCCCTTTTGGAAAGATTTCCAAAAAATAGAAGTGAATTGATTACCACAATCGGAGATAATGGATAAAGGCACTCCATGCAAACTAACCATTTCCCTCAAGTAAAACTTAGCATAATCCTCCGCCGAATAAGAAACCTTGACGGGAATGAAATGGGCTGATTTTGCTATTCGATCTACAATAACCCCAATCGAATCATATTGTCGTCGGCTGCATGGTAAACCAACAATAAAGTCAATATTCACATCTTCCCACTTCCAAGTAGGAGTACTAATATCTTGGGTCAAACCTCCCGGCTTTTGATGCTCAACTTTCACTTGTTGAGAATTTTGACACTTAGCCACAAATTCTACAATATCCTTCTTCATCCCATTCCACCAAGAGATCTCCCGCAAATCACGGTACATCTTGGTAGCTCCCGTGTGAATGGAATATCGAGAACTATGGGCTTCCTATAAAATTTGTCCTCTTAAGTCCTCTGCATCGGGAACACACAAAAGATCTTGATTTCGAAACACACCATCTCCCCTTTGGGAGAAAGCCTCAATGGACCTTTTGAGCACCGCTTCCTTCAACTGAACCAAATTAGGATCAAGATCTTGTTTAAACTTCACATCATGCACAAAAGATGATTCGAAACCATTGTGAACCATAACACCACCTTTAATGGAATCAATCAATCGAACACGCAATCTGGCCAATCTATGAAAATCACGGACCAACTCTTTCAGACCATCCTCAAAATGATCAACACTAACTGAAACGACCCAAATGCCCGAAAATGTGCTTCGGAAACACCTATAATTGTAATTTCCATATATCTCAAAATCCGTGCATGATTTTGGAAATTCGACTTCATATTCTTATTCGTGGGATCAAATTGAGTGGGAAATGGGTCTAACCCGAATTTTAGAGCAACCGTATCAAAATTTGAAAATCGCAAAAATTGCGGTTTTGAGGGTCAACTTTAAAGGGGCATATCTCTTAGCACACAAGGAACTGGAAGGGCTGCAACCTATCAAATTAAAGCTCTTTGAGTTAGCTTTCCAACGCACTTGGCTTCACCTTATTCCGCGTTAGGATGAGGGAGTTATGATCATTTTCGTAAAACCTGTCTGTGCAGAATTTCCAATTCCAGTGAGCGAATTTTCTAGGCGGGTTGGAGTCATTTTTTTATAAAAAGGGGATATGTCCCATACTTGGTCATTTTCTAAACTCCAAAAACACTCTCTAAGCCCTCTCCAAAAATTCCACCAAGATCTTCAACCAAATTCAAACATCTCAAGCTCTAATTCCGGATTCAAGACTCAATCTCAAGCTTCGATTCTCCATTCCAATCTTCATCAAGGATTCTCCAAAGTTGAGGTATGTGAGTTTGATTGTGGAAACCTTCCTTTCCACAAGTCCAACCATTTATCCTCTATTTCTACTTCAAATTTATGGGTCCTCATGATCAATTATGAACTCTTGAATTATGGAATTACTACTACACACCCTATTATGGTCCTTTTTGCATATTATCATGAAATGGAATTTTTATGTGATGTTTATGGTTTACATGCTTCCATGATCAAATTATGAAGGTTGATATATATATATGTATGTTGTTGTTGGGCTGATTTATATGGATTTTGGAATTGGTTGGACCTAGTATTCTTGAAACACATGATTTCATTTACATGAACAATTGCCCACCTTGTGTTTGATAAAATGCCCATTATAGAATTCTTAGGAAAGGGAAGGTCCAAGGTACGTCCTATGAGACGGATGGTTATGTAATTACTGAAATGATGATGAAATGGACACATGATATGATTTTCTCTAAATAAGTGTTGTGAGTCGACCATGCCTAGTACGGGGAGGTAGTGGGCCCGTTAACCATATCGAGGGGTTTGTACCTATTGGTTGCCTAGTACGGGGGGTTAGTAGGCCCGTATAACCGTATCGAGGGGTTGGTACCTTGGTTGCCTAGTACGGGGGGTAGTAGGCCCGTATAACCGTATCGAGGGGTTGGTACCTTGGTTGCCTAGTACGGGGGGTAGTAGGCCCGTATAACCATATCGAGGGGTTTGTACCTTGGTCCCTAGCTCGGGGGGTGGTAGGCCCGTGTAACCATATTGAGGGGTTTGTACCTCTTTCGCCTCTCCAAGGGGGTGGTAGGCCTTGGAAATACTATATTGATGGTCACTCGCCACACATGTACTACGTCCAATTAAATATGATTTTTATGTAAGCATCATTATACATATTATTTTATTAATATGCTCTCTATTGGGTATGATTACGCATTTTTCCTATGATGTCCATCTAATGTAGCATTGCATTGCATCCCATATACTTAGTACATTCAAATGTACTAACGCATACTCTATGCCTACATGATGTCACCATGTAGGGACCGGAGCACCGCTTGACCATCCTCCTCCGCGTGGCTAGTACGATTTTCTATAGTGGTTATTGGTGAGTCCTCCATTTCGGGGACGTTGCTCATGATCTTTTGCTATGTATAAAACTTTTCCTTTCTAGTTATGTTTTGACTATGAGGGTGAGCCCGGTAGTTTGTCTTGGCCCCCGCTAAGTACTCATGTTTAGAGGTGGTGTTGGACAAGTTGTGTATTATGCTTGAGCTTGACTCATCTATGGTATTTATGTATCATTCTTTTTTTTCTTCTTGCTCCCTTAGTCCCGATTTCCCCTTGATTATGCTTATCGCTTATGGTCATTTAATTGCTTCCGCGACCAAGAATGTGTAATGATACTCTATGAGGCTTGTTTGGGGTTCCTTCGGGTTCCCCATTCGCCGGTCACACCTAGGCCCTAGGCTTGGGTCGTGACATGTAGTGACCACTGCAATCACTAGAAATCCTGAGTATGACACCAAAGCAATCCTATGGGACTATCAAGCAAGCGTCAAGGCCATGGCGATTGACACTATCGTGGCTTATAGAATGACTAGGTCAGGAAGGTGTACTATGCTTTGGAGGATCTAAATCAAGGATTTCTTGGGAAAGAACAAAATTTGAAAAAGAATATTACAAATGCTGAAGCCACAGAATTTTGGAAGAAGGTGCGGCCTAAAGACTATTCAGTAGAAGAGTAGCTGAAGAAAACGCCAGCCCACATATCCATTTTGTCTCTGCTTATGAGTTCTGAAGCTCATAGGAATGATTTCATGGAAGTGTTAAATGGTGTGTACATTCCAAAAGAGACCACAAGTGAAACCTTAGCTTCAACAATTGGACAGATAGTGGAAGCTAACAAGATCTCTTTCCATGATGATGAGCTACCTGCGGAAGGGGCTGGACATAACAAAGCACTTCACATCGCAGTCAAATATTGTGATAAGATTGTGACTTGAGTTCTAATTGACGGTGGTTCTGGATGCAACATCTACCCTTTCACCACTCTGAGAGATTTAGGAGAATATATGGGAGAGGCAAGGGAAAGTCGTGTGAAAGTTAGAGCTTTCGATGGAGCACAAAGAAGTGTCATTAGAGAGATCTATCTCACGTCGCAAGTGGGGCCGGCTGAATTCCCCATCCTGTTTCAAGTGATGGATGTGTCATCCAACTACAACCTGTTGCTGGGAAGACCATGGGTTCACATGGCAAGCGCGGTTCCTTCAACTCTTCATCAGTGTGTAAAGTTCAAGTGGGGTCTCACAGAAGTTATCATTCATGGGGAGCTCAGTCACCCCATTCATTCTGTTAATTCTATTCCAATCATTGACAAGTTAGACGGAGCCGCTTTTCATACTTTGGAAACTATGCAAGCCGTAAGGGTCAATGAGGAAGCAGAGCCAGATGATACAAAATTGTCAAGTGCAGCAAAAATCGTTGCGTCAGAGATGTTGAAGTATGGGTATCAACCTAAGACTGGACTTGGACACAAGTTCAATGGCATATTTGAGCCAATCCAGGTAAAGCATTAGAGAGGCACCACCAGACTCGGATATGAGCCTACCTCGGGAAGAGTCCACCATAGGTCAAGCAAGACAATCTTTGTACCAGAACAAGCTTCGATTCTAGATCAAGCAGCTGATGATGACATCGTAGAAGGGGTATGCAATTTGTTCGTGGCCATGGTTGGAGAAGACGAAGAGATAAATCTCAGCAAATTGACCATTCGTGATGCCGAACCTAGATAAATCTTGCAAAATTGGACCATCAGTCTGTCCCTGTTTCGATAAGAGTCCTGGTAGTGTGGAGAAGTAGTTTTAATTTTTAAAATGCGCATGATCAAATTGAGGCTTGAATCATGCCTAATCTTTTGTTGCTTACCTCTTCTAAAAGCTAGAACGCTTTCAAAATAAAAGTCTTTATTTTCTTAAAAAATTGTCTCGTTATTTTAAATGTCTATTTATTTTTACCTACCTTTTGCACTTTTCAGCACTTATATCAATAAAAATTCTCGTTCAACGATTATGACATGTAACGAATCTACCGAGTAAGGTATGAGTGATGAACATGATCACGAAGAGTATGATGAAAGCATGATGCCTGAAAATCTACCACATGAGATCGAGCAAGTTGAAAGTTAGAAAAAACCCAATATGGATTAAACGGAGGTTGTCAACTCGGGAGATGAAGAAATTGTGAAAGAGACACAAGTCAGCATACATTTGGAAGCTGAAAGAAAGCAAGAGTTAATAGAGTTGCTTAAGCAGTATGTTGACGTATTTGCTTGGTCTTACGATGACATGTCAGGATTAAGCACTGATATTGTCTCGCACAAATTACATATTGAACCCACTTGTCTGCCCGTTAAACAAAAGACAAGAAAGTTCAAGCTGGATGTGAGTTTAAGGATCAAAGAGGAGGTAACTAAGCAGATTGAGGTGAACGTTGCCAGGGTTACAAATTACCCCACATGGTTAGCGACCATTATGTCTGTGCCGAAAAGGATGGAAAAATCAGAATATGTGTGGACTGTCGAGATCTCAACAGAGCCAGTCCTAAGGATGATTTCCCTCTTCCAAATATACTCAACGATAATTGTGCAAAACATGAGTTGCAATCATTTCTCGATTGCTTTGCAGGATATCATCAGATCCTGATGGATGAAGATGATGCAGAAAAGACAGCGATTATCACTCCATGGTGGGTTTATTGCTATAGAGTAATGTCATTTGGTCTTTAAAAAAATGCCGGTGCAACCTACACGAGGGCCATGACTACCCTTTTTCATGATATGATCCACAAGGAGATTGAAGTGTACATGGATGATGTTGTTATCAAATCCAAGAGAAGTTCGGACCACCTAGATGACTTACGAAAGTTCTTTGAGAGGTTACAGAAGTATAACCTAGAGTTCAATCCAGCAAAGTGTGCATTTGGAGTACCGGCAGGAAAACTATTGGGATTCATAGTTAGCAGGAAAGGCATAGAGTTAGATCCATCAAAGATAAAGGCAGTCTAAGAGCTACCTCCCCTCAAGACCAGGAAGGACATGATGAGTTTCTTTGGAAGACTGAATTACATCAGTCGGTAATAGCTCAATCCACAGTGATCTGTGAACCCATAATTTAGATTACTAAAGAAGGATGCTACCACGAAATGGACAGAGGAATGCCAAATGACTATCGATAGAATCAAAGAATACTTGTCCAACCCACCAGTATTGGTCCCACCAGAGCCTGGAAAGCCTTTGTTATTGTATCTATCTGTCATGGATAATGCATTTGGATTTGTATTGAGGCAGCATGATGAGACACGTAGAAGAGAGCAAGCCATTTATTATTTGAGCAAGAAGTTCACACCGCACGACGCAAGATACACCTTGTTGGAATGAATGTGTTGCGCTTTGACTTGGATCGCGCAAAAATTTAGGCATTACATGTATCCATACACCACGTACTTGATCTTAAGAATGGATCCACACAAGTACATCTTTCAGAAACCAATGCATACAGGTAAACTGGCAAAGTGGAAAATTTTGTTGAGCGAGTTCGATATTGTGTACATGACATAGAAAGACATCAAAAGACAAGCCTTCTCTAATCACCTCGCAAAAAACCCAGTGAAGCAGGATTACAAACCACTCATGACCTACTTCCCTGATGAAGAAGTTTTGTTTGTAGGAGAAGACATATCAGAGTCGTATGATGGATGGAGGATGTTCTGTGATGGAGCATCAAACTCTTTAGGAGTCGTAATAGGAGCAGTCTTAATTTCATAAACAGGTCAGTATTACCCTATCTCAGCCAATATCAGATTTTATTGTACCAATAACATGGCAAAATATGAAGCTTGTATTCTCGGACTTAGGATGGTCGTAGACATAAACATCAAAGAACTCTTGGTAATAGGTGATTCCGACTTATTGGTTCATCAGGTCCAAGGAGAATGGACCACTAAGAATGTCAAGATCCTTCCTTATTTGCATTGCATAAAAGAGTTTAGTAGGAGATTCACAAGGATTGAGTTCAAGCATGTCCCTCGAGCTCAAAATGAGTTTGTCGATGCTTTGGCAACATTGTCAACGATGATTCAGCATCCAGACAAGAATTACATCGACCCTATCGAGGTGGAGATACATGATCAACATGCTTAATACTTTCACGTAGATGAGGAACTGGATGAAAAACCATGGTACTATGACATCAGAAGGTTGATAGAAGCACAAGAATATCTTGAAAATTCCACAAGCAAGCAAAAATGGACTTTGAGGAGGATGGCCAATCATTTCTTCCTTAACGGAGAAATCCTATGTAGGATAACTTTGAATTTAGGATTGTTGAGGTGTGTCGACACCGCAGAAGCGACAAGGCTTTTGAAAGAAATACATGCAGGAACATGTGGACCTCACATAAATGGGTTCACTTTGGCAAAGAAGATTTTAAGAGCTGGATATTTTTGAATGACCATGGAGAGAGATAGCATCTGGTACGTGCAAAAGTGTCATCAGTGTCAAGTGCATGGAGATTTTATACGGGTTCCACCAAATGAGCTGAATGTAATGGGTTCCCCCTAGCCATTTGTTGCTTGGGGAATGGATGTTATTGGACCCATCGAGCCTCCTGCGTCAAATGGACTTCATTTCATCCTAATAGCTATTGATTATTTCACAAAGTGGGTCGAAGCATCAACATACAAGGTAGTGACTAAGAAGGTAGTGGCAGACTTTGTTCACAACAGTATAATTTGTCGATTCGAAATTCCAAAATCAATCATAACAGATAATGCAGCCAATCTCAACAGCGATCTTATGAGAGAAACTTGTGAAAAGTTCAAGATTGCTCATCAAAATTCTACAGTTTACCGGTCACAGATGAATGGAGCAGTTGAGGCCGCAAAAAAGAATATCAAGAAGATTTTAAGGAAAATAGTAGACAGTCACAGGCAATGGCATGAGAAGCTACCATATGCTTTGCTCGGTTATCGCATCATAATAAGAATATCCACTGGGGCAACTCCTTATATGTATGTTTATGGTTCAGAGGCAGTAATACCTACCGAGGTGGAAATACCATCTTTAAGGATTATCTAAGAGGTTGGTTTCGATGATGCAGAATGGATACGTAGCAGACATGAACAATTGATGCTCATCGATGAAAAGAGGATGGACGCAGTTTGTCACGGTCAACTCTATTAGAACAGAATGACCAAAGCATTCAACAAAAAATTCAAACCTCAATAGTTCACACCGGGGCAATTAGTATTCAAGAATATCTTTCCTTACCAAGGAGAAGCCAAAGGGAAATTTGCACAAAATTGGCAAGGACCCTACATGGTTCATAAAGTCTCTACATGAGCAGTAATCTTAGCAGAAATGGACGACAAAGTGAGCACAAAACTAATCAATTCAAACGCCATCAAGAAGCACTACATTTGAAAACCTCAAGATTAGTGCTTACTTCTTGTACTTATGCATTTTTTTATGTAACAGAACTACGTCTAGACCTAACTTCCCACAGTGGGGTACGTAGGCAACCCACATCGGATCCGGTCTCTCTTAGAACATCCAAAAACATCATTTCCATGTATTTAGAACTACGCTCGACCTAAATTCGGTCCCATCATATTTTTAACTTCTATATTGTGTTTGAACTATGAACTGACCTGATTCTGTTTGGATGCGTAGGCAGCCTGAGTCAGGCCCGGTCATTGTATTTCATATTTTTCACTTTCCTATTGTATCAATGACGTTACGACCTGATTCCGCTTGGATATGTAGGCAGCCTGAGTCAGGCCCGGTCATTGCATTACATGTTCTTACTTTTCCCTTCATATTCTTTTTTACTTTTTTATTGAATCGAACTATGTACAGACCTGATTCCTATTTGGGGATATGTAGGCAACCTCAAAGGTTCGGTCATACCTGTAGGAAACCCTTCTTTAGGTATGTATCTTTAGAAAATAAAGGATCTCGCAAAAGAGTCAAGAAAAGCGTCATTAGAAGACAAGACTACGCGAAAGACTACATTTAGATTGGGAGAAGCTCGATAGACTTCGAAACATGTCATAATCTAAAAATGCTAGAGGATTACTATATATATATATACTTAATATACTTATTTACTAAGAACAAGCCAATGTTCTTCAAAAAGATTTTCCACTCTTCCACCTACCGAGTCTCTAGGGTAAGAAACTACATGCAGGCTGAGAAGGTGCCGAAGGATTCTAGTGACGAGGCTTCAGTCCGCGAGTCGATACAAATCAACACCCCCTCCCAAACTAAAAATTTTCTTTGAGTGCAAGAACACAGGAATCAAAAAAAATAACATCAAGTCTCAGGGCATGACCAGAGACACCATTCGACTTCTCACAATCATAAGCCAAACTATTCTTTCCCTACTTTATTTCTTGGAAGTACTTCGACCTAAATCTTATGTCTAAAATATTTCTGTCAAAATAACTCCACCAATTGGAGCTTGTAATATGACCTCGTCAAATACCACTTTAAAAAAATAACTGACGGACTGACCTACAGTCCGTCCTGTCCAATTGTAGAACCAACTTCAGAAATCTAAATATTCAACCATTTCCTCGATCATTATACGATACGTAGACCCCATCCGTAGAACTCAACTTTCACTCCTGAATTTTTCTAAGTCTGGGACCTTCATACGGAACCCTCCTACGATCCGTAGAACAATTGACGACCCGTCAAACCCGTCCACAGGACTGAGGTCCTAAATTAGCTTTTTGAATCAACCCCACGGTTGCCATCTACGGCCCGTCAGAAAATGTGCGGCTCATCCTGTAAAGTCATAGGTCAGACTTCAGAAACATAATATTCCCAAACCTAACTCCAAGTCTACGACTCCATTCCTACGGCCCGTAGGACCACCTACGGTCCATAGGTCTGACTCGTAATACCTGCTGCAGTCCAAAAATTTCTACACTTTCCTTTCCTTTCTAACTTTCCAACTTCCGGGGTATTACACCTTGAATGAGAGATTTGGAGAAGGATTTGAAGATCCAAGGGAGGCATTAAAAAATCTCAGGTAAAATGGTAGTGTTAGGGACTACCATGCAGAATTGGATATGTTATTAACAAGGGTCAATCTATCAATTGAGAATGCTATAAGTTGTTTTTTAGGGGGGTTGAAACAAAGCAGTCAAGGTTCAAGCACCAAGAACTTTAATGCAGGCTTACAAGGTTGCTAGGCTCCAAGAGGGTGTTTTTGAGGCTCAAGCTGATACATGGGGTTTCAAATCAGTTCAGATAGGGTCTAATATTATTTTGCCTACTCCAAATCAGTTCAAATCTCAGAATTATCAAAAACCACAAACACACCAGTCTAATCTTGTTAAGCCAAATACATTTAGAAGATTGACTATTGTTGAGATGGATGCAAAGAGGGACAAGGGTTTGTGTTTTTTCTGTGATGAAAAGTATGTAGTAGGACATTATTGCAAAGCCAGCAAGCAGTTGTTCATGGTGGAGTTACTGGAAGATGATGGATTCATGGAGTGGGAAGGAAATGAGATAGTACAAGAAGTGACTGAAAGTCCACCGGCAAGGGATGAGCTCATGTCTATTTCATTGCAACCTTTCACTAGAGCTATTGGTTATCGGACCATACAAGTGTGACTGGATATCATGTGAAGAGGCCCTTACAAGTCTTTATTGACACTGGAAGCACCCACAACTTCATTGACCATGAGGTGTCCTAGAAGTTAGGTTGTAGTGCTAGTGTTATAGATGAACAATCTGTTAGTGTAGCAGATGGTAGATAAGTGCAAACTACTTCAGTTTGTAAGAACTTTCAATGGCTACTACAGGATACTACCTTCTCATCTGACTTCTTGTTATTGCCATTGGGAAATGTGGATATTGTATTGGGAGTACAATGGTTAAATACTCTTGGAAGAATTATGTTTGATTTTAAGAACAGAACCATAGAGTTGATGTATCAAGGGAAGAAGCATGTGTTGAGAAGAGCTAGTAGCCAACTCAAATCATCAAATGCCAGTTCCTTGATCAAGCAGGTGGGATCTGAAGCTCACTTCTACATGATGGAAGAGGTTAATACTGACGTGCCAAAAGCATATTGTCATAACATACAGGCTACACAAGGTACAGAGTTACATCCTGCATTATCTGCCTTTGTGCAGCAGTATTCTACTATCCTTGAAGCACCAACGACACTACCTCCTCATAGAGGATCATTTGATCATAAAATACCTCTCATTGAATCTACAAACCCAGTGAATAAAAGACCATATAGATACCCTGGTATAAAAATGGACATTATAGAAAAACTAGTTCAGGAGATGTTAAATCAAGGAGTAATCCAACATAGTACCAGATGCTTCTCCTATGGTGTTAGTAGGGAAAAAGGATGGGAGTTGGAGGTTATCTGTTGATTACAGGGAGTTAAATCAGTTGACAGTAAAGGATAAATTTCCTATACACATAATTGAAGATTTGTTAGATGAATTATGTGGAGCTTCTGTAATTTTTAAGATAGATCTTAGAGCTGGCTATCACCAATTAAGGATAATTGAGGGCGATACACATAAAACAACCTTTAGGACTCATGAAGGGCATTATGAATTCTTGGTTATGCCTTTTGGCTTGATTAATGCTCCCTCTTCATTTCAAAGCCTTATGAACTCTGTCGTCAAACCATTATTGCGGAAATCAGTGCTAGTTTTCTTTGATGATATCTTGATTTTCAGCAAGACTATGGCTACTCATATTGATCATGTTAAGGTTTTGTTTGATATTATGGTTCAACATCAGTTGTATGCTAAAATGTCTAAGTGTGCTTTTGGTGTGCCTAAGGTGGAGTATTTAGGCCATATTATTAGTGCAGATGGTGTAGCTACTGATCCAAAGAAAATATTGGTTGTTCAGTCGTGGCCACTTCCTGTTAACCTAAAACAGTTGAGAGGGATCTTAGGTCTTGTTGGGTATTATAAAAAGTTCATAAAAGGATTTGGGACAATATGTAGACCGTTAGATGACTTACTAAAAAAAGAGGGGTTCTTTTGGAGTGATGCTGCCACTAAGGCATTTGAAGAGCTAAAATTAGCTTTGGCTTCTGCTCCTGTTCTAGCCATGCCTGATTATGGGCAACCATTTATTGTGGAGACAGATGCTAGTGGCAAAGGTATTGGAGTTGTGTTGATGCAGAAAGGGCTCCCAATTGCTTTCATTAGCAAGTCTTTAGCTCCCGGACATCAAGCTATGTGTGTCCATGATAGAGTGTTATTAGCACTTATATTTGTTGTTTCGAAATGGTCTCATCACTTGTTAGGGAGGCAGTTCATTGTCAAAACTTATCAGAAAGCACTAAAATATCTGCTAAATCAGCATATTCATATTGATTTTCAAGTGGCTTGCATCTCCAAGCTCATGGCTTTTGATTTTTGTATCGAATACAAGAAAAGGGTTGAGAACAAGGTTGATGATGCTTTGTCCAGGAAACCTGATGCTGAGTTGTTAGAAATTTCATTGCTCAGTCCTCATGACTCTCTATTGGATAAGATTAAAGCTTCCTGGAACTCTGATCAATCATTGCAAGGAATTATTGCTAAGGTGCAGACATTGCCCTATAAATATTTTACTTGGCATAACAATTAGTTGAGGTGGAAGGGCAGATTGGTGGTTGGTGTTGATTCTGAACTCAAAAGGTCTATCATTGCACTTTGGCATGACTCTACTCAAGGGGGTCATTCTGGCATGGATGCCACTATTAAAAGGTTGCAGTCCTTGTTCTATTGGCAAACACTAGTACAAGATACTAGAAACTTCATTAACAAGTGTGATATATTCCAACGGCATAAGTATGATATTGCAACAAGTCCAGGGTTGATACAACCTCTGCTAGTGCCTGATGGGGTGTGGACTGACATTTGTTTGGATTTCATTGAGGGTCTGCCCAAATCTAATGGCAAAGGGGTTATTTTGGTTGTTGTTGATAGGTTAAGCAAGTATGGGCATTTCTTGGCTTTGTCCCATCCATACTACTCAATCAGTGGCTCAGTGCTTCCTTGACAATATATTTATGCTCAATGGCATGCCTAACACTTTGACCAGTAATTGAGATCCGATTTTCCTTAGTAACTTTTGGCAAGAGTTGTTTAGCTTATAGGGTGTTCAATTGCAAAGATCTACTGCCTGCCATCCTCAAACGGATGGTCAAACAGAGGTTTTGAACAGAACCCTAGAAACATACTTGAGGTGTTTTTGTTCTGACAAGCCTAAGGAGTGGTGTTCTTATTTGCCTTTAGCTGAACGGTGGTACAACACCACCTACCATACCACAATTAAGTGTACGCCTTATGAGGTATTGTATGGGCAAAAACCTCCTATCCATCTCCCTTATTTGACTGGTGAAGCTTCTACTGATATGGCGGATATGTTCTTGGCTGCCAGAGAGTCCATAATTTAGCTGTTGAAGTTTCATATTCTCGGGCTTCAACAAAGAATGAGGGATACTGCTAATAAACATAGGTCTGATAGATCATTTGAGGTGGGAGAATGGGTTTATCTGAAGCTCCAACCTTATAGACAAGTTTATCTTGCTGTTAGGACTTTTCCTAAATTGGCTACTAAGTACTATGGTCTCTATCCTATTGATGCTAAGATTGGAGCAGTGGCTGACAGGTTGTTGCTACTGGCTGATGTTCTTATTCACCCAGTTTTCCATGTTTCCCAACTAAAGTGATGCCTTGAATTTCCCTCCATCATCAATCATCGTACTGTTTTCCAGATTTCCAGTCCCTATTGTCCTAGTCATGAGGCTGTTCTAGACAGAACGCTTGTGAAGAAGGGTAATAGAGCAGTGGAAGAAGTCTTGGTGAAGTGATCTGGTATTGATGACACTCAAACTACTTGGGAGTTTGAATCTGAGTTGTTGCATAGGTTCCCTACATTTCATCCTTGAGGACAAGGGTTTTCTTCAGCAAGGGGTATTGATACAAGTTAGGAGTCCACGAGCTGAGGTGGCAACAGTAGCTAGGTGATGTGGCAAGTTAGTTAGAGTTTGTGTTGGATTTGTTAGATGTAGCAGTTGTAATTTCAGATTCTTTTATTAGATTCAGTCCTATAAATGTAGCAACTGCATGTAAGAAGATTCAATCATGAAATAAGATTCGATTCTCTCTTTCTCTTCTACATTCAATTCAGCCTCAATTCTCGGTTATAACCCTAATTTGGTTATCATCTTCTTCGAATTCCATCTCCTAGATTAACTAATTCCATTACAGATTGCTTAATTGCATCATAATCATAAGTTTTTGCAACGCTATAAAAGTTATTATAGCAATAGTAACCTTTTAGCTACAATAAACTATTTAAAACAAAATATTGTACCTAAATAAATTTTTTTGCTTTAGGTTATAAAAATTCGTTGCAATAGATAATTGATATAGCCACATTTTTTATATCATAAAATTTTGTAGTTGTTTATTAGTTATTGCCACATGTTGAAATTAATTGTAGTTACAGTAACATTTTAGCCACAATAAATTATTTGTAACAAAATATTGTAGCTAAATAAATATTTTTGCGTCAAGCTACAAAAAAATATCGTGGCAATAGTTAAATGATATAGCCATAAAAATTTCTTACAGTAAAATTTCTAGCTAATTATTCATTTTTCCACATGTTGAAACTTGTTGTAGCAATAATAACCTTTTATCCACACAAAGATTATTAAAAAATAAAGTATTGTAGTTATATATATATTTTTTGCTTCAAGTACTAAAATAATTGCCTGAATAAATATAATTATTTCTCATGATAAAATAATATCACCACAAATTTATTATTGTGATAAAATTGCATAGCAAATAATTATTATTTCTCCACGAGTATTGAAAGTTGTTGTAGCAATACAAATCTAGTATAATTAGAGGTGTTAATTGTTTGATTTTATTCTGTGATACAAGCGTACTAGCAAATTTCAAATATAATTATAATAAATAGATGATTATATCTAATTGATTTTGATTAACTAATTATATCTAACTTAAACACAACTTCACTAAGTTAGATCTGAATCTTCATCTTGATCAGGTGCTTCCAGATTGTTATTATTTGACTCAAACTTGTTTCATCATAATAATATCTTTATCGGTCTAGTGTAATTGGATGTGTTAATCATTTGATTTGACTCAATTTCATAGGTTTATTTGTAAATTTCAAATATAATTTCAATAAATAGGTGACTATATCTAAATAATTTAGATTAATTAATTATATCAAACTGAAACATAACTTCATTAAAGTTCTGTCTTGTTCAAGTGCTTCCAGAATTGTTACTTAACTCAAACTTGTTTCATTAGAATAATATCTTTATTGATGTAGTGTAATTGAAGGTATTAATCATTTGATTCAATTTTACAAGCCAATTTTTAATTTTCAACTATAGTTTCAATAAATAGGTGATTATATCTAATTAATTAATTTTGACTAACTAATTATATCAAACTTAAAAATAACTTCACCGCGTCTCATTAAAACTTTATCTTGATCAAGTGCTTTTAGAATTTGTCATTTTGCCCAAACTTGTTTCATCATAATAATATCTTTATATTATCTTTATCTATCGTGTGTAATTGAAGGTGTTAATCGTTTGATTTTCAATTCAAGTTTATAGACATTTGTAAATTTCAAATATAATTTTAATAAATAAATGTTTATAGCTAAATAATTTTATTAAAATGAAAAGTATAGAACAAAACTAACAAATATCATAAAGGACCAAAACAATTGAAAAGATGTAATGACCTTCCTAGTTATTTTCTAGTTAATGCCTTCTTTTCGTCATTAAGAGCGTTCCTATAGTGACCCCAAGTCATTTATGACTTGCTACCACTGATTGTTCGATCGTCTGGTCATTCGTTTGGGTTTTATGCCCATTTTCCTGTTTTGGAGGTTTTAAAACTTGAGAAGTTGATTTCGGTCATAACCTCCGTTAAATGACCTCAGAAGGGAATTATGACGGTTTCATCAGCTCCGGAATGGCCAAATTAGGATAGTAGCATGGTTGGCACAAGTCCCGAAACTTTCAATGTGACTTTGGGATCATTAGGTGCTTTAGCCTTTGAAATTTGGCATAAGTTTGACTTTGGTCATTATTCTTGGCAAATGCACTCGGATGAAGATTTGTCAGCGCGGTTAGTTCCAGAATACCATATTTGGTCTAGAATGACCCTTCGTGTGCTTCACGAGGCTTCCGGTCTAATTCCGAGGCCTTTTGTGGAAATTGGCAAAAATGGCATTTGGGGTGTGAGACCCACTTTTTGTCGAAACTACCTCGTATGGAAATTTTGACTATGCCATTGAGTCCGGAATGTCGAATTTGATTGGTAGCATATCTTGTTTGCGTGCACGGGGTTCAGAACTAATCCTGAGCACCCCATCGGAGTTTTGGCCTGCCAAAACTCAACTGGTATAGCAGCTGATGTTAAAGGCCTATTCCTTCTTCGCGTTCGCAGTCCTGGCTCCGCGTTCGCGGAGGTCTATAAGCTTCCCCTCCGCGTTCATAGAAAGGTATTCGTATTTCCGGAGGCCTGAGTTCCTCTTCTCCGCGTTCAGGGGAAAGGCTCCGCGTTCGTGGAGGTCTAGAACTTCCATCTCCGCGTTCACGGATGTATAATGTGTCTGGACTCTTATTTAAAAACCAGACACGATCATCATATTGTTAGAAGTTTGAAATTCAATATCTCCCTCGTTTTTAATCAGAATTTGGTGATTCGAAGTCCTAGGTGTCCGAAATTATCGTGGCTACGAGGGTGGTTGATCGGATAGTGTCGGAGAGCCCTCTTTGAGGTAAAATTGTGTGTTTGTGGGCTTCCATTGTTGGGTTTTGTGATTTTTGTTGGAATTCTTGCATGGATGTTGTTGGGGCTGTTCCGAGCCCCGAATTGTGTTCCGTTTTGGAACACAAGTTTGGGGGAATGTTTTGGACCTCTTCACGGAGTCAATTCCAGAAATTTTGGAGCTGGTCCCACATTTCTTGATTTTGACTCTGAAATTGGTTCGTCTCCGATTTTGATGATTTTGGTGTCTAAACGACCGTGTTGATGCTGTGATTATATTCTTGATAGTGTGGCAGCATTCCAAGGCCATTCGAAAAGGAAAAGCTCCGGCAGAGTGATTTGGAGCACGCACAGTCGGCCTTTAGGTTGGTTACGGCTTCCTTTCCTTTTCGATTGAGCATGAATATGTGAATTCATGATGATTGGTGTGAATTGGGGGTGGGTACCTAATATTTCTTCTCTTCTTCTCATAAACCATGATTTAGGGTGATTTTCTGATGTTTCGAGGGTAGTATCATGCTGATAGGGGGCTCCACTAGTGTTGTTGCATGCCTTGTGTTTTATCTGGTTGATTGTTGATTTTTGGAGCATGTTGTGGCCTTAGTCTAGGATAGACTAGTGTTGCCTTAGACCCATGCACCTTGTGACTGGGATATGTCTACGACGTCGTTTCGGATGGACTAGGTCCTTGTAGTCTGGATTAGGAGACTTGGATCTGATAGTATGAGCCTTAGCTTAGGCTATTGTGCTGCTTGTTAACCTTTCTGTTTCTTCTCCCCATTTTTGTGGCTCCGACGCATTACCGGAGGGGGTGTGTTTTCTGAGGTTTGGAGTGCCTCTGGCTTGGTGTTGGTGGTGGTATTAATTAGGAATGGACGTCAATCCATAATGACTTGGACTATGAGATCCTCTTCAGAGTTAATATGCCCCCGCGCACTCTTACTGGCTGGGTTGATGCCCCCAAAAGTTGTTAGTTGGCTAGGCGGATTGGTATTTGTGTTACTATGCGATCCTTTTTGGAGTTGATATGCACCCGCGCACTGTTACTGGCTGGGCTATGCCCCTGGGAGTTGCTAGCTGGCTGGGCGGCTTGGATATCTGGGCCTTTGGTGGAGTTGTCATGCCCCCGGGCACTCTTGCTAGCTGGGCTGCTGATGCCCCTAGGAGTTGCAAGCTGGCTGGGCGGCCCGATTTGGAAGTCAGACTTGTTGACTAGGTTGGAGATGTCTTGCTTGGAGTTGTTTGGGTTACCCTTTGTTCCTGTAGTTTTAGCCATTCTTTGTACCTATCGAGCTTATGGGAGTCCGTTCAGATTTTATTTTACTTGTGCACGAGTGTACCTTCTGGGCTTAGTGGGTCCAGTTAGGTTTAGTTTAGCGGTTCTTTTATTTCTTTCGGTGCACTCATGTGTTTCTTTTATACCCGCTCGGGCTTCTTCTCTAGTCTAGACTCTATCCTTTCAAATTGCTTTTACCTTTCTGGCTCAGTCATCCTATGATGCCTTCTGGGTACCTGTTGTTTTGGTACTCATGCTATACTATGTATCTGTTTTCGTGATGCAGGTCCAAGCACCAACTATCAGCATTGAGATCGAGCCTGCTGCAGTCGTATTCGGAGGCGAGGGTGAGCACAGAGCGTCTTGGGGCTACCCGTCTCCTTCTGTATATATATTGACTTGCCTTTTTGCTTTTTGAGGCAATCTTGTTTCTGTGGTCCACTTTTGGGACTTGTACTCATTTTGTAGTAGCTCTGTACTTGTGACTTCCATGTTCTGGGAGGGATTTTTTATTGTATATAGTGTTTGGCTTGCTTTCACTTTCCTTCTGTTTATTCTGTTATATATGCTTTCGCTTGGTTAGGGTTGGTTTTCTTCCCCCAATCCCATTACTAATTGGTTCCGAGATATGGGCTGGTTTGCCTACTGGCGGGTTGTAGTAAGTGCCATCAGGACTTGAGAAATTGGATCGTGACAAGCTTGGTATCAGAGCCCCAGGATCGTCGATCTCACTTGTACAGAGCTAACGTCTAGTAGAGTCCTGCAGATCAGTGCGGAGACGTCTGTGACTTATCTTGGGGAGGCTATAGGATGTCGTTAGAAGGTTTTCCTATTTTTATATCTTTCGTGTGTCATTTGTCCAGTTGGCTTCATGGAATCTTACTTGTTTCACTCTATCGCAGGATGGCTCGCACGCGTGGTAGAGCAGTCGGAGGTGATGCACTCGGGCCTACAGATAGAACCCCAGCAAGGGGCAGAGACTGACCCTGAGGTCGAGGTTGGGCTGCAGCACCAGCCCGAGATAGAGAGAGGACTCTGGAGCCTGAGGCGGAGCCTTAAGTTGATCATATTCCTCCTAAGCCGGTGGAACCGGGATAAGCCCAGCCACCACGTGCACCAGCTGTCGCTCCGGACCTTCAGGCTATGATCGCCCAGATATTAGCGGTTATAGGGGGTATGCAGCAGCAACAGACCCCAGTTTCCCAGCTCCAACTCCAGCACCGCAGGATCAGCCTTCTCTTGCAGCTCCAGAGGTTTAGCAGCCGCCAGCACCCGTCACCACTCAGTCGGGTGATCGAGATTGATTCATGCCTCTGCGAGAGCAGAAGATGCTAGGGGTGTTTCTCAGATTGTCACCATCGAGGTTGTCTGGGGTAGTTGGGAAGGATGCCCAGAAGTTTCTTACTACTTGCCGAGAGTGGCTGCATGCTTTGGGGTTGGTGGGGTCGAGAGGAGCCGACTTCACTGCTTATTAGTTAGATGGGCCTGCCAGACAGTGGTGGCGATCTTATATGAAGACCAGTCCAGCTGGGTCACCGCCAGTATCGTGGACAGAGTTTTTGGAGGCCTTTCTGGCTAGGTTTATTCCGCAAAGTGTCATAGATTGGCTTCGCGATGAGTTCTCGAGGTTGGAGCAAGGCTCCATGACAGTGTCTGAGTATGAGGCTAGATTCCATGATCTATCCCGTCATGCTCCCGTGATCTTGCCCACGGAGGAGGAGAGAGTTCGGTGCTTTGTCAGAGGATTGAGGATGCAGCTGCGCATTGAGACTCGGTCCATGGTTTCAGTGGGCCGCTCTTTTCTTGATGTTGTGGATCATGCCTGTACACTTGAGCAGCTCCGTCGCGAGGCCCAAGGGGGTAGCGGCAAGAGGACCAGGCAGGACAATAGCTACAGTAGGCACCGTTCTAGGCCTAGGGATCCTCAGGACCGGTTCCATCAGAGGTTCCAGCCGAGTCAGTCCAGTCGCCTGTTCCAGGCATCGGTGCATGCTACAGAGGGTGACCAGTACAGTCAGGATGGCTATAGTGCCAGTTCGAGTTAGGGGCGAGCAGACCGTCTTAAGGTTGCTTTACATGTGGGGGGTTAGATCATTGATCCAGGGAGTGCCCTCTTGGTAGATCAGCCATACCAGCTCCACAGGCAGCTAAACCCGCACCAGCAGTAGCACCTCCAGCTAGAGGAGGAGGTCAGCATCAGGGTGTTCGGGGAGGACCTCGGGGAGATAGGACAGGTGGCAGAGTGGGTGAGTGAGGTAGATATGCCCAGGGTCGTTTCTATGCAGCTCCATCTAGAGCAGAGGCCGAGACATCGGATAATGTGATTACAGGTACGATTCTTTTATACCATCAGCCCGCTTCAGCTTTATTTGATCCAGGTTCCACTTATTCGTATGTGTCTGTGTATTGTGCTCCTCGGTTGGTTATGAGTCTAGAGGCTTTAGCAGTGTCGTTGCGTGTTTCGACCCCGGTGGGTAATTATTTAGTAGTGGATCAGATCTTTAGATCCTGTGTGGTGACTATTCAGGGGTGGGACACTCGATAAGATCTTATTGTGCTTAGTATGTTGGATTTTGACTTGATTCTGGGCATGGACTGGTTATCCCATCACCGAGTGGTCTTGGATTGTTATGCCAAGACCGCTACCTTAGCCATGCTTGGTATTTCGCCGGTGGTGTGGCAGGGTTCTTGTAGTCACACGTCGGTTGGGGTGATTTCTTTTATTTAGGCTCGGAGGCTAGTGGCTAGCGGGTGTTTCGCTTACTTGGCTCATGTTAGGGATGTCAGTAGGGAGGGCCTTACAGTTGATTCAGTGCCTATAGTCCAAGAGTATGTGGATGTGTTTTCTGCCGACTTTCCTAGCCTACCCCCAAATCGTGATATTGATTTCTCCATTGACTTGGAGCCGGGTACTCATCCTATTTCTATCCCACCATACCATATGGCCCCCGCAGAGCTCAAGGAGCTCATTGTTTAACTTCAGGATCTCTTGGATACGGAATTCATTCAGCCTAGTGTATCGCCATGGGGTGCCCTAGTCCTGTTCGTGAAGAAGGAGGACGGTACTATACGGATGTATATTGATTACAGGCAATTGAATAAGGTGACAGTGAAGAACCATTACCCCATGCCTCGTATTGATGATCTATTTGACCAGCTTCAGGGTATTGCGGTGTTCTTTAAGATTGATTTAAGATTCGGCTACCACCAGTTCAGGATTAGGGCAGCGGACATCCCTAAGACCGCATTTAGGACTCATTACGACCACTATGAGTTCCTAGTGATGTCTTTTGGGTTGACTAATGCCCATGTCGCCTTCATGGACTTGATGACCCATGTATTCAAGACGTATCTTGATTCCTTTGTCATAGTCTTTATCGATGACATTTTGGTATACTCAAGGAGCCGGAGTGAGCATGAGCAGAATTTGAGGGTGGTGCTCCAGACTTTGAGAGAGAATCAGCTTTATGCCAAGTTCTCAAAATGCGAGTTTTGGCTTGAGTCCGTCGCATTCTTGGGATACGTGGTGTCCAAGGATGGCATTATGGTGGATCCAGTGAAGATTAAGGTTATTCGTGATTGGGCCAGGCCCACCTCTATGACTGAGATTCGTAGCTTCGTCAGATTGGCAGGGTACTACAGGTGTTTTGTCGAGGGTTTTTCTTCTATAGCGGCACCTTTGACTTGGTTGACTCGCCAGGATGTTCCCTTTGAGTGGTCGGAGGAGTGTGAGAGGAGCTTTCTGAGGCTCAAGGAGTTGCTTACTACCGCTCCTATATTAACTCTTCCAGTTGAGGGCGAGGGCTTCACGGTTTATTATGGCGCATCCGGCATTGGTTTGGGTTTTATTTTGATGCAACAGGGCCAGGTTATTGCTTATGCGTCGAGGCAGCTTAAGTTGCATGAACGCAACTACCCCACACATGACTTGGAGTTGGCGGCGATAGTCTTCGCGCTTAAAATCTGGAGGCATTACTTGTATGGAGTTCGTTGTGAGATTTACACTGATCATAGGAGCCTTCAGTACATTATGAGCTAGAGGGACCTTAATTCGAGGCAGCGCCATTAAATTGAGCTCCTGAAGGACTATGACCTCTCTATTCTCTACCATCCAGGAAAGGCGAATGTATTAGCAGACGCCTTGAGTTGGAAGGCAAGGAGTATGGGTAGTCTAGCCTTCCTTTCTGTTTCGGAGCGATCTTTGACTTTGGACCTCCAGTCCTTAGCCAACCAGATGATCCGGCTTGATATTTCAGATTTCGGGAGGGTGTTAGCCTATGTGGGAGTCCAGTCATCTCTGCTAGATTGGATCTGTGGTCGACAGTTTGAGGATGAGTCTCTGGCGGCACTCAGAGATAAGGTATTGGCAGGTGATGTCGGGCAAGCTACCTTAGATTCAGATTGGGTTTTGAGGTTTGCTAGCAGGTTGTGTGTTCTGAGAGTTGAGGGTTTGATTCAGTTGATCCTCAGTGAGGCCCATGACTCCAGATATTCTGTCCATCCGGGCACCACTAAGATGTATCGTTATTTGAGGTAGCATTACTGGTGGAGCGGTATGAGGAGGGACATCTCAGACTATGTGTCCCGTTGCCTGTGTTGTCAGCAGGTGAAGGCCGAGCGTTCGAGGACTGGTGGTGAGTTGCAGAGGTTACCCGTTCCAGAGTGGAAGTGGGAGCGTATCACCATGGACTTCATTGTGGGCTTGCCTTGGACTACTAGGAGTGTCGACAGCATTTGGGTCATCGTGGATCGATTGACCAAGTCAGCACACTTCCTTCTCGTTCATACCTCCTACAGTGCTAAGAGGTTGGCTCGTATTTACATTCGGGAGGTGGTTCATCTTCATGGTGTACCTGTTTATATCAATTCAGACCGGGGTTCACAGTTCACTTCCAGCTTTGGGAGGGTATTTCAGGAGGATTTGGGCACCCGTGTCGACCTTAGCACATCATTTCACCCGCAAATTGATGGCCAGTCGGAGCGTACCATTTAGGTCCTTAAGGATATGTTACGGGCCTGTGTTATGGATTTTGGAGGTCAGTGGGACCAGTTCTTGTCCTTAGCGGAGTTTGCGTACAACAATAGCTACCATTCTAGCATTCAAATGGCCCCGTTTGAGGCCTTATATGGTAAGCGGTGTCACTCTCTGGTTGGTTGGTTTGAGTCTACGGAGCCTAGTCTGCATGGTACTGACTAGATCCAGGAGGCTTTAGAGCATGCGAGGGTGATTCAGGATAGGCTCCAGATGGCTCAGAGTAGACACCAGAGTTATGCGGACCATAGGCATCGACCGTTGAGATTTGCCGTTGGTGATAGAGTATTCCTCCGAGTATCGCCGATGAAGGGTGTGATGAGGTTTGGGAGGAGGGCAAGTTTAGCCCCAGGTATATTGGGCCTTTTGAGATTCTGAGGTCAGTTGGTGATGTTGCCTATGAGTTAGCCTTGTCTCCAATAAGTCTCATGTGCTCCAGTATGATGCAGTTGAGTTGGATGATCGTCTGACCTATATTGAGGAGCTAGTTGCCATCTTGGCTAGAGATGTGAGGCAGTTGCAATCCAAAGCCATTCTTGTGGTTAAGGTCCATTGGAGGCATTATCCGATCGAGGAGGCTACCTGGGAGACAGAGCGGAAGATGCGGGAGAAGTTTCCCTTCTTATTTGAGCCTTAAGGTACTTCTTGACTCTTACTTTTGCGGATGAAAGTTCGTTTAGTAGTGGATGTTGTAATGACCCTCCTGGTCATTTTTGAGTTAATGCCTTCTTTCCATCGTTTAGAGCGTTCCTGTAGCGACCCTAAGTCATTTATGACTAGCTGGCACTGAATGTTCGATCGTCTGCTCGTTCTTTTGGGTTATATGCCCGTTTTCCTATTTTTGAGCTTCTGAAACTTGAGAAGTTGATTTTGGTCATAACCTCAGGTAAACGACCTCATAAGGGAACTCTAACTATTTTATCAGTTCCGAAATGGCCAAATTAGGCTAGTAGCATGGTTGGCACGAGTCCCGAGGCTTTGGGTGTGACTTTAGGGCCATTTGGCACTTTAGCTTTTGAAATTTGGCATAAGTTTGACTTCGGTCAACATTCTTGGTAGACGCGCTCGAATGAAGATTCTGCCAGCGCGGTTAGTTCTGGGATATCTAATTTGGTCTAGAAAGACCTTTCGTGTGCTTCCCGGGGCTTCCGGTCTAATTCTGAGGCCCTTTGTGGAAATTGGCAAAAATGGCATTTGAGGTGTGACACCCACTTTTTGTCGAAACGACCTCGTATGGAAATTTTGACTGCACCATTGAGTCTAAAATGTCAAATTTGATGGGGTAGCATATATCCTTTGCGTGCACGGGTTACGAACGAATCCCGAGCACCCCGTCAAAGTTTTGGCAAAGGCCAAAACTCAACTGGTGCAGCAGCTGATGTTGCAGGCCTATTCCTTCTTCGCGTTCACGGTCCTGGCTCTGTGTTCGTGAAGGTATGGGAGTTTCCTCTCCGAGTTCGCGGAGGCCTGAGTTCCTCTTCTCCTCGTTCGCGGAGGTCTAGAACTTCCATCTCCACATTCGCGGGCCCTTAGCTGCGTTCGCAGAGGCATAATCCGTCTTGTCTTTTATTTAAAAACCAGACGCGATCAGCATATTGTTGGAAGTTTGAAATTCAATATCTCCCTCGTTTTTAATCAAAATTTGGCTATTCGAAGTCCTAGGTTTCTGGAATTGTCGTGGCTACGAGGGTGGTTGATCGGATAGTGTCGGAGAGTCCTCTTTGAGGTAAAATTGTGTGTTTGTGGGCTTCCATAGTTGGGTTTTGTGATTTTTGTTGGAATTCTTGCATGGATGTTGTTGGGGCTGTTCCGAGCCCCGAATTGTGTTCCGTTTTGGAACACAAGTTTGGGGGAATGTTTTGGACCTCTTCACGGAGTCAATTCCAGAAATTTCGGAGCTGGTCCCACATTTCTTGATTTTGACTCTGAAATTGGTTCGTCTCCGATTTTGATGATTTTGGTGTCTAAACGACCGTGCTGATGCTGTGATTATATTCTTGATAGTGTGGCAGCATTCCAAGGCCATTCGAAAAGGAAAAGCTTCGGCACAGTGATTTGGAGCGCGCACGGTCGGCCTTTAGGTTGGTTACGGCTTCCTTTCCTTTTAGATTGAGCATGAATATGTGAATTCATGATGATTGGTGTGAATTGGGTGTGGGTACCTAATATTTCTTCTCTTCTTCTCATAAACCATGATTTAGGGTGATTTTCTGATGTTTCGAGGGTAGTATCATGCTGATAGGGGGCTCCACTAGTGTTGTTGCATGCCTTGTGTTTTATCTGGTTGATTGTTGATTTTTGGAGCATGTTGTGGCCTTAGTCTAGGATAGACTAGTGTTGCCTTAGACCCATGCACCTTGTGACTAGGATATGTCTCCGACGTCGTTTCGGATGGACTAGGTCCTTGTAGTCTGGATTAGGAGACTTGGATCTGATAGTATGAGCCTTAGCTTAGGCTATTGTGCTGCTTGTTAACCTTTCTGTTTCTTCTCCCCATTTTTGTGGCTCCGACGCATTACCGGAGGGGGTGTGTTTTCTGAGGTTTGGAGTGCCTCTGGCTTGGTGTTGGTGGTGGTATTAATTGGGAATGGACGTCGATCCATAATGACTTGGACTATGAGATCCTCTTCAGAGTTAATATGCCCCCGTGCACTCTTACTGGCTGGGTTGATGCCCCCAAAAGTTGTTAGTTGGCTAGGCAGATTGGTATTTGTGTTACTATGCGATCCTTTTTGGAGTTGATATGCACCCGCGCACTGTTACTGGCTGGGCTATGCCCCTAGGAGTTGCTAGCTGGCTGGGCGGCTAGGATATCTGGGCCTTTGGTGGAGTTGTTATTCCCCCGAGCACTCTTGCTAGCTGGGCTGCTGATGCCCTTAGGAGTTGCTAGCTGGCTGGGCGGCCCGATTTGGAAGTTAGACTTGTTGACTAGGTTGGAGATGTCTGACTTGGAGTTGTCAGGGTTACCCTTCGTTCATGTAGTTTTAGCCATTATGTGTACCTATCGGGCTTATGGGAGTCCGTTCGGGTTTTATTTTACTTGTACACGAGTGTACCTTCTGGGCTTATGGGGTCCAGTTAGATTTAGTTTAGCGGTTCTTTTATTTCTTTCGGTGCACTTGTGTGTTTCTTTTATACCCGCTTGGGCTTCTTTTCTAGTCTAGATTCTATCCTTTCATATTGCTTTTACCTTTCCTGCTTAGTCATCCTATGATGCCTTCTGGGTACCTGTTGTTTCGGTACTCATGCTACACTCTATATCTATTTTCGTGATGCAGGTCCGAGCACTAGTAATCAGCATTGAGATCGAACCTGTTGCAGTCGTATTCGGAGGCGAGGGTGAGAACACAGCGTCTTGGGGTTACCCGTCTTCTTTTGTATATATATTGACTTGCCTTTTTGCTTTTTGAGGCAGTCTTGTTTCTGTGGTCCACATTTGGGACTTGTACTCATTTTGTAGTAGCTCTGTACTTGTGACTTCCAGGTTCTAGGAGGGATCTTTTATTGTGTATAGCGTTTTGCTTGCTTTTGCTTTCCTTCTGTTTATTCTTTTATTTATGCTTTCGCTTGGTTAGGGTTGGTTTTATGCCCCCAATCCCATTACTAGGTTGTTCCGGGATTTGGGTTGGCTTGCCTACTGGCGGGTTGTAGTAGGTGCCATCAGGACTCGAGAAATTGGGTCGTGACAAAAGGAATATATATTTTAGAAAAATATTTATTTCATGTAAATGGTTAACTCTTTTCATTTACTTAAAACAAAATAAATAGTATTTATTATTATTATTTTCATTAGGTTATTTACTTTGTTATGTTTCTTAGTACAAATGATTTGTACATAAAGAAAATTAAATATGGCCAAAGAAAACATAGACCAATTAACTGTCAAGCCTTCTTTATCTTACTCTATTGTTTAATTTAAATTTTTATGTGATATTATGTTAACTCACTTTTGTGTTTTTGAAGGTTTTAGTCAAGGTATGTTTATACTTATATTTAGAATATTGAATGTCTTGACACTTAATCGACTTAATCTTTTTGGGTTTAGGTTTATTCCAACAATTTTACAATCTGTTTTATGAGTGAATCTTGAAGATTTTAAAGTTTGAATAATATTGGGAGGAGCCATAAGTTGTCGATTGCAATATTAAAGCGATGTCACAATTAGGGCGAAGATGCTTTTAAGAAGTTCAAAAAACCTACAGATTTGCTTACTCTTCTTTTGTTGCTTCACATTTTTATTTACTAAAAGAATTATTCGAACATATTTGTTTTCTCCTTGAAACTCTATATGTCCACAACCTTGTATATATAATTAGCTAATTTTGATTTTTGGTGTTAAAATACTTTACATTATTGATAGGCATATAAGCGTTATTAAATCATATGAGTGACAGTCTAAGACAGATATTGATCAAGTTAAGGTGCAGTTGAAGACGGTAGAAAAAAAGAGATAGGAAAAGACTGTCACTTTGAACTCAAACAAGATGGTGTCATAAGAAAATTCTACATTATGATTATTTTAAAAATTATAAAATGTAATTATGTAATTTGAGAAGTGTTTTGGAATTTGAAAAATGCATTTATAGCTACATTATGTAACTCTTAAAGCTTGTGTAAAATTCTTTAATAGTAATAAAATTATTGAATTCAAATGAGAAGTGGAATTTGAAAATGCATTTATAGCTACATTATGCATTTATATATGTGTGTAATTATCACATAAAAGAATATTTATATAATTTTTTTATTTTCCGTAGCGAATGAATTTGTTTATCTATAATTTTTTATATTTCAGGGCTAAAGATATGAATTTTTTAGTTACAACACGAAAAATATGTGGCAAGTACTTTATGGCATAGCTATGGATTTTATTATTCGTAATTAAATATGAGTGATATTGCCATGAGATTAACCTATAGAAATAGCTATGAAATTTAAGTTTGCATGCAGACAAATTAAATATTTTGCTACAATACAATACTTTTGTGGTAGATTCTATGAAGATAGCTACCAATTTTCTTTATTATGAAAAATAATAAAATAACTTGCTATAAATATATTTTTGTGGCAGAAACTTTGTTTTAGAACAACTACAACACAAAAATTATGTCGCAATAGATAGTAGTTCTTAGCCACGGACCATGTAAAATTTGTAGCTAACTTTTAGCCATGCTACATCTTGCTATGAATGCTACGGAAAAAAATATTGTAGCTAAAGTGTTTAGCCACGGAAATATTCATATTTAGCTACAATCAATTTTGTAGCAATATATGTTTTTTTGTAGTGATTCCTGACATAGTCAAATCGACCCCTTCACGCCAAGTCAAATATTAGGAGTTCTACTCGCTTGAATTTGATTTTGAAAAGTCCTATGGACTCCTTAATGTCTTAGATAATAGAAAAATCAATTTAAGTTTAGATATTTTATCCAATCTTTTTTGGATTGCCCTAGACTTTACCTCACTCAAATTCCGTTCGAGACTAACTTATGATGAAATATTCAAATCATTATTCTAATAGTTTCGTGCCTAATTTCTTTCACAATTAGTTCACTTGTAAAGATGGGTCGAGTTGTTACATACATATAAAAATAAAAATCAATACATTAGAGTAAATGAAAATGACATAACGTCATAATAAAGATCAAATTAAAGAGTATCTCCTACTTACGAGCAATTGTCTCCCGCAATCAATGTGTCATAATAAAGATCAAATTAAAGACTATCTCCTACTTACGAGCAATTGCCTCCCGCAATCAATGTGGAAAAGGTGTTTGCACGGCAGCTCGAGTCATTCTTCACCATTTTCAGCAGTGACAAATTGGACATAGTCAAGTAGGTTCATCATCTTTCAGGAAAATAGTTGGAAGTGTTTCTATGATATCCTCCAGAACGATACATTTTCCTACTATGGGAGCTGGCCTAGGTTTGTCATCCTCCTATATACCATGAAATACAAACAAAGTTATAATATACTAGATATACATACAAAAATTGTAATGCTTTGGACAGTTATAGCCAAGGCATCAAACTCATCCGAATTCATATCAAAAGTAGATTGTTCACTAGCAAATAGTCTTTCAATAGTTTCTCGTAGTGGAGGGTTTGTTGGCAATGGATCCTTTTTAAAATCCTCGTATGTATTGGAACTCTCTCCTTCCATTTTTTATTTTCTTTAGGTTTTATTTCATATGTTATATAAGGAGAGAATCTCTCACACATATATATAACGGAAAAGGGTCAAATATACCCTTCAATTATTAGAAATAGTTTAAATATACCTCTTGTTATACTTTCCGTTTAAATATACCATATTTGTTATACTTTCGGTCTAAATATGTCCTCTCATTATACTTTGGTAAAAATTTACCCGTAATTTTAATGGACGAACATGTGGAAAGCTCTAAATTATATAACTTATTCTAATTTTAAATATCCAATTTCTTTAAAAATCTACCCTAAATTTTTCATGGTTACATTAGTGCATTATGTTAATAAATCAAGAATCTTATACTTTAAAATCCTCATAAATCCAATTTTTTTTCATCTTAGGATGAATTCAAACCCGCCTATAGGATCACAAATATTTTCACTAAGCCCTAAAAACTGAACAACAAAAGTAGGAACTTGGATTGCTCAACTTTACAAAAATCTCTGATGAAAAACTATTGAAATTTGTCCTAGTTGCGATTTCTCTTCTACAAAACGTTCTTCGGTGATTATGAGCGATTTTGGGGGATTTCCCCTACATTTACATTGACTTATACTTCTATAGTGGCCCAATCAGACTCCCTGATCCCGCTATAACGACTCAAATCCTGTTATAGAATCATGGCAGTGCAGACCGAGTACATTAATTTTTTTTATTCGCTAGAGGCCTGTCACCCGCTATAGCGGCTTGCACAGGACATAACCTAAAAAATCCTTCGAACATATCTTATTTCACAACACATTTCAAATCCAGACATAATCAAATCGATCACTTCACGCCAACTCAAATAATTGGAGTTCTACTCACATAAATTTGATTCCGCAAAGCCCTATGGACTCCTTAAATTTAGATATTTTATTCAAACTTTTTCAAATTGTCCTAGATTTTACCTTGTTCGGATTCTGTCCGAAACTAGCATAAGATGAAATTTTCAAGTCATTATTCCAAAATTTCTCACCTGATTTCTTTCATAATTAGTTTACTTGTAAAAAGGGGACGGGTCATTACATACATAAAAAAAATAAAAATCAATACATTAGAGTTAATGAAAATGACACAACACCATAATAAAGATCAAATAAAAGTATATCTCTTATTTACAGCAATTGCCTCCTACACTCAATATGCAAAAGGTGCTTGCATGACAATTTGAGCCAATCTTTACCCTTTTCAATAGTATAGCGAGAATTTGGACATAACCAAGTAGGTTCATCATCTTCAAGGAAAATAGTTGGAAGTGTTTCTATGATATCCTCCGGACGATATATTTTCCTACTAAGGGAGTCGACTTATTTTAGTCATCCTCTTATGTACCATATAAATATAGAAATTGTAATGTTTTGGATAATTATAGACAAGGCATCAAACTCATCCAAATTCCTATCAAAAGTAAATTGTTCACTAGCAAATAGCCTTCTAATATTTCCTCGCGGTTGCGCAATTACCAACCAATCAGGATTGGTTGGCAATTGATACTCTTCAAAATCCTCGTATGTGTTGGAACTCTCTCCTTCCATTTTTTATTTTGTTTAGGTTTACTTCATTTGTTATATAATTAGAATATCTCTTACTCATATATATAACAGAAAAGGGTCAAATATACCCCGAACTATTAGAAATAGAGTATACCTTCGTTATATTTTCCGTTTAAATATATCATTTCGGTTATACTGTCGATCCAAATATGGCCCTCTCATCATACTTTGGCAAAAATTAACCCTTAATTTAACGGAGGAATACGTAAAAAGCTCAAAATTATATAACTTATTCTCAATTTTAAATATCCAATTTCTTTAGGCATCTACCCTAATTTTTCAACAAATACATGGAATTTCTAATTTTTCAACAAATACATGGAATTCCTATACTTATATTGAGTCTTTTTTTCTCGGAGATGACAATATGAATACGCTGCAAAATTTTCAAAAAAAAATATGACGATCTCTTATTAATGTAGCTACATTAATAAGGGTATAAAATATAGATGGTCAACATGCCAATTTGTTTTTACTAAGTATCATCATTTTTCACCTTTTTTATTTTAAAAAAATAAATAACTTCTGAGGAAAAAAAAATCTATGGTATATTTAAAATTAGGAATGAGTTATTTTATTTTGAGTTTTTCACGTGTTCCTCCATTAAAATTAAGGGCAAATTTGTGTCAAAGTATAATGAGAGGTATATTTGGACTGAAGTATAACGAAAAGGGTATATTTGGACCGAAAGTATACCGAGGGGTACATTTAAACTATTTCTAATAGTACATGGGTATATTTGACCATTTTTCGTATATGTAATATAAAAATATACGTATATGTAAGTAGGTAAAATTTGTTGTATTTTAGGGTGTGTTTGGTATAGAGGAAAACATTTTCTAAGTTTATTATGTTTGGTTGATCAAAATATTTGGAAAATATTTTTCTAGAAAAACAAGCTCCTTAAAAATGAAAAAAAAATGACTTCCTTAATGGGAGTAGGGAAATCAAGTTGAATAAGCTAAGTGACATTCCAACTTTATTTTTTCCTCCTAACTCTCACCCCTTGACAATCCCAACCTCCGTCACCCCCAAACCCCCACTCCACATCCCTATCTGCCTTCATAAACATTTTGCTAGATAACATATAAAAGTTCTTCGAATAATATTTTCCTACTTACTTACCAAATACTAGAATATAAGTAAGAGACCCACTTATTTTTTCAAGAAAATATTTTCCTTCACACCAAATACACCCTAACTTACCATTACTAGCTTAGGTACAACCTATACTATTTATTAGTATGATTGATGGTAGGGGTGTTCACGATTTGGGTAAAAGAAATATTGTTCCGAATTGAAAAAAAAAATTGATTAGGTTGGGTTGAGTTTTACATTTTTAAATATCGATAATATTAGGTTTGGTTTGATTTGATTTTGATTTTGTGCAAAAAAAAAAAAAACAAAGAAGAAGGAGAAGATATAGCAGAACCAATAATTCATTTACATATTTTTTATAGTTATATATACATAATATATTATATGTTTATGAACAATTAAAATATCTTATATATGTTTTCATCAAGATGTATTTAAAATTTATTTATGAAAGCAAAAAAGTTCAAGAGGAACACATTTATCTTGATGGTTTCATGAATATGAGTGTTTATGACGGTTGTTGGATCTTTATTCTCATTAATTAAATTTAGTGATCTGAAGTTGTGTAATTCTAGTCATTCTAACACTTTTTCTTTTTGAATGAGCTGTTGTCTTTTTTTTTCCTTTTTCGATGAATTCTTATTTTTATTTTTGTGTATGATAAATAATCGAATCAAAATCAATAACAATTAAATCAATAAATGTATTAATATATTTAATTTTTTATGGAAAGGGATATTTAATTTTAATTGATTTTAATTCTAAGTTATAATCGATCCAAATGAACACCCCATTTGGCTGCATGTCTTTACTATGGTAGGTCATCATGCACATCTTATTTTCTAACTTATGGGCTTATAGGAGTCCTAAATCTAGTAAGTTTCAAGCATCCCACACTTTCATTCTCTCACCGTCTCACTCTCCTTTTCTTTTCAACTTTTTTTATTATTCCTTCCATTCACTTTTACATGTTATATTTGGAGGTGATATACTCATTAAAAAAATAACTAATGACATAGCTATTTTATCACACTATCTTTAATAATTGATGTTTAGTATTATATTTTAAAAAATAATTTGAAGAATAAATAATTAATGCTAAAGGTTAAACATGAAAAAAAAAATTGTCTTTTCTTGATATATTAAAAGTGATACATAAAAATAAAAATATATTTTAAAATAATGGACAAGTAATAGTGAATAGAGAAATATATTACAACAATCTCTATCATTCCTTACATTCTTTTTTAAGGTTATTAAGAGCCTGTTTGGCATTGCTGTTAGGAACCAAAAATACTTATTTTGAGAAAAAAATATTTCTTTAAAAAAAATGAGGTATTTGGCAACTTAGTAAAACTGTTTTTAAATGAAAACAGAAACAGTTTTTCTGTTGTTGGAATGAAGCTAAAAACTTCTGCCTCTAAAAAAAGGCAGAAGCTGAAAAATATTTTCTTTCCAAGACTAAAATATCCCTTTCATATATACATATTTACCAATTGCTTATTTTATTAGTAATGTATATATGGAAGGAATATTATGGTCTTGAAAAAAATAATTTTCTATTTTTGCTTCTGCTTCTTTTTTTTTTTAAGAAGTAGAATTTTTTAGCTTCTTTCCAACAATAGAAAAATTATTCATGTTTTCATTTAAAAGCAGTTTTATTTATTCGACAAACGTCTTAATTTTCAACAAAGTAAATATTTTTGACCTCTCAACAACAAGGTCAAACAACCTCTAAGCCAAAATAAAAACAACAAGTGAAGGGTGCGGAATTCAATTTTTCTAACAAGAGAAAAAGATCCAAGGAAAATGGGGAGAGATGACGGGTCATGAGATTGTAATGAATGAGATGAGGGCCCAACATAGGCCATGTGCAAACAATGTGATTGTCCCACACAATTTGTTGAATTGAAACAGTCAAAAACTCAAGTAGATTGTATACTAGACCCTGTACCTGACTAAAAATGTTTACGAATATTCAATTTTTCCATTGCCATTAATTTGTGACTTGCACATGTTTCACCATAAAATCTATACATATTTTTTTTGGAATAATATTTTCGCTTTATTTGAAAATTAATTTTATTTTGTTATGAAAATTTTAAAATTAACTTGAAGTTAATTTGAGAAATGTAATCACCATTTCGGTTGTTATGGGTAAGCCAATGGTGAAAGAATTTGGGTAAGAAAACTCCTAGAATACTAACTTGAAAATTTCAGGTTAGGCTAATCTTAGACGGAATAAATCTAGGGCAACCTGTAAATAATTGGATAAAATTTCTAAGCTTGAGTTAATTTTTCTTTTAGCTAAGATGTTAAGGAGTCCATAGGACTTTTTGAACGTGAATTTGGGTGAGTGAACTCCCGATATTGAACTTGGCATGAAGAGGTCGGTTTGACTACTTCAAGTTTGAAAGTGTGTTGTAAATAGGCTAATTTGGGAGAATTTTCTAGGTTCTGTCTCATGCAACTAGCTATAGCGGGTGACACGGTGCTATAGCGAGAGAGGAATAAAGGAGGCGATCTGGGCTATTATAATGGGATTGGAGCTTCTATAACGAAACAGGGACTCCATTGGGCCGTTATAGCTAGGTTAGTCGTTGTAAATAAAGAAACCCCCCTCAAACTGTCAATTATTGTCCAAGAATATTTTAGGGAAGTGCAAAGGTCATCTAGAACAGTTTTCATTTGTTTTCCATTGTAATCAACGGTAAAGGTATGTGAAATTACTCCCCTACCTTAGCACTTCGATTTTTAGGCCTTAGAATCCTTGACGGATGACCTTAGGGGGGCTTTGGTTTGATTTAATGGTGGAAAAATCCTGAATTGGGTGGATAAATTATGGGGTTGGTCTAGGATCTGGGATTAAGTTATAATCCGGGAGTACTTAGGCCAATTGTGATTTATGTTGTACTTATGTTATTATTTTAGACCGAGAACAAGCTAATGCTTCACAAAGGGATCAAAAGTTTGTGATCAAATTTCTTCAACAATTACTTGGCATCTAGGTTTCTTAACCGAGTAGTTAGATTTATCTTTACTTATTTAATATCTTGTAGATTTTTGAGAGATTTCATGCATAGGCCTTCGGGCACGGAGTCTGGATGGTTGAATGTGTGATCAATTATAATTTAGGCTGATGATGGAATCGATTAGTTATTGTTGTCACTATGATGTTTGCAAGGTGTAATCCTGGAAAATGTAATTGTGGGTGAACAGATGATGAGCAAAGAGCGTTCAGAAAATAATCTTTTCAGGTAGGTGATGATTGTTATTTTCCAAGTTTATGTATGTATGCATGTTAACTGTCTCTATAGTGGAACATGTACAATACATATTGGGTAAAACATAATGTTTGAATTTGAAATGATGAATTGTTGTCAATACATGTAATGAATGTGTTTTGTTTACTTGTATTTACAAGGGTATTGTATTTCATTGTGATTGTGATTGTGATTGTTATTGTGTGATTAATGGTTGGCACGGGTACTACACCTTGTATAGGATATTTTCATAGTTGGCTCGGATACCACACTTGATATATACTAACAGTGGAACGATTGTCATGCCTGCTATAAGGATATTGTTATGTGTCGAAAAAGACGGTTTAAAATTGATTTCAACTTTAAGGAAAAAATCAATTTTGAAAAGAGTCTTCACATAATTTTTTAAGGAAATTAAGAAAACTTAATTTAGAAGACTCTAACAGAATTTAATAGTCTTAAATATATAGAGAAAATGATAAGAGGTTCCATTTTCCATATTGAGAAGGTATTAGCATCAAAGTGGACTCTAACTTGAGGTTATTCGATGATTTGAAAATTTTATTTGACTAATTTTTGGGGAAAACACTTAAAGTAAATAAAAATAATTAAAAATTACTTGAAAAGAGATTAATTTAAAACACTTGAAATAATTTTAGAAAGAAAGTAAACTTTGTCAAAAATGACTAAGTAAAAAAAGCTAATTAAATAAAATCATTTAAATGAAATAAATCGCCATGACAAAAATGGTTCATCTTTAATAGATTTAACTAAGTTAATTAAAAACATTTAAAAGTTATAATTAATACAAAAATAATCAAATACATGGGATAATAAAGAAGATAAAGAGAGAATAAACTTGAGCTTTGCTCAAATTCAAAGTTGTTGGGCTTTAGCAGGCCCAAAACCTGTCCATAATAAAATTTAGGGTAAGTTACATAAATCACATAGTGTAAAGATGAAATTACTATATATCCCTACTTTTTTTCTAATTACAATAATCCCTTAAAATTAACTCAATCCGGATACATTAATGAAAGCGTGGATACATTAATACAAGCACGGATACATTAATACGAATACATTATTAAAATAAAAATTAACTCAATCCGGATACATTAATGAAAGCGCGGATACATTAATACAAGCACGGATACATTAATACGGATACATTATTAAAATAAAAATTAACTCAATTCGGATACATTAATGAAAGCGCGGATACATTAATACAAGCACGGATACATTAATACATTAATACGGATACATTATTAAAATAAAAATTAGGAAAAATTACTAAAGAACACACCTTTAAGTATATTATTTTCCATTTGTCCCTATATCTTTTAAAAATAACTAAAATCCCTTATTTTAATAATGTATTCGTATTAATGTATCTGTGCTTGTATTAATGTATCCGCGCTTTCATTAATGTATCCGGATTGAGTTAATTTTTATTTTAATAATGTATCTGTATTAATGTATCTGTGTTTGTATTAATGTATCTGGATTGAGTTAATTTGAAGGGATTATTGTAATTAGAAAAAAAAGTAGGGATAGATAGTAATTTTATCTTTACACTATGTGATTTATGTAACTTACCCTAAAAATTAACCCAATCCGGATACATTAATGAAAGCGCGGATACATTAATACAGGCACGGATACAATAATATATTAATACAGATACATTATTAAAATAAGGGATTTTAATTATTTTTAAAAGATATAGGGACAAATAGAAAATAACATACTTAATGGTGTGTATTTAGTAATTTTTCCTAAAATAGATGCATCGATTGGGCGTCGCTTTAGCCCAAATTTCCCTCTGAAATCTATCCATTTTAATCCTCTTGGATTACTGCTGCTAAAATTTAGATTTTCAACCCATCTTCTACCCTGTATATCAATCTCTTTTCCTGTATATTAGCTTGTATACATGCTGTATATTTCCTCCGAAGATCCTGTAATTCAGCTTCCCTTTCCACGAATAAGATCAAGGCCGAGTCAATTAAGGGTTATTGGGTTTGCCAGCCAACGTGAAGATGCAAGAAAATTGACGTCCAATTGGACTCACCCAGGACAGTTCATACAATGAAAATGAGATATATACTGCTCAAATACAAAAACTCATGACAAATTAATTTTTTAAACTTGACAAGAGTCTCACTGTTAAGTTGATCCCAAGCAACCAAAAATCAAACAAAAAACTCAAATTATGTAGATATCCAAATTGGAACTTCAAAATGGTAAATTTAATCACAAATATACTAGGTATGCAAGTTAAATTTAATCCAAAAAATTATTGAACCAAGAAATTTTAGCAAAAGGAACTGATTACATTGTCAATATCCGATGGCACCAAATAGTAGAAAAGAAGATAGTATGATCAGGTTACATAATTATTTAAGTCAGTGAGAACTCAAAAATAACAAGTTAAGGAAGTCATATTTAATAACTGGGGAGAAAAAAAAATTAAGCTTAAGCCAAGATATCACAGAACTGGACATGAAATTAAGACAATGAGCATGCAAGAGTCATTTAGCAAATTAGAACTTGAATGAATATCAATTATGAAGAATCATGAGCAAAAGAACCATCAGGCAAAAGAAAATGCTTGAAAAATCATAACTCGAGAGCAATATCCCTTAATTAGAGAATACGAACTAAATATCATGTTTTGAGAAATACATTCGATATTTTCACAAATTAGATGCTTATTATTCAAGACAACTAGAATGAATATAAGAACTAACGTCGAGATAAGCAGTTAACTCAATGAAATCAGATAAATAACAATAAATATTGTATGTATTGATGTATGTGTGTATGGTCGGGTTATTGTTGTAGTTCTAAGAATGGGCTCAAAGTTGTATGTAAGAAATGGGATGGGCCGATTTGATATTAAAACGTTACCTGAAAAGGGGTTTAAGGTTAGGTGAAAAGTGGTTAGATTTGAAATTACGAAACGGCCATATAGATTTTAATTATAGCCTATTAAGGTTAAGAATTTAGCTAAATTGAATTTAATTGATGAATTTGGCTAAATTTTAAATAAGATGGATTAATATTAATTAATTAACGAGCTTCTTAATCTTAAAGAAATAATTAACTTAATTATAAACTAATTAATTTAAAATTTTAATCTACTAATTGAACTAAACTTAATAACAATAATATTTAATTTTAAAAAAAAATTTGAAACGATTTTTGAATATTTATAAAATGTAGTAATTATATACATAATTATATAGAACTATATATATTTTTTAAAAATTATGAAAACAAGATAAAATTACTTTAAAATAACTTGAAAAAATTCCAATTTTTTTTATAAAACTAATTATTTCAAATCGTTTGAAATTGAAGAGGCTCAATAATTAATCCATATTGCGGATGGCCAAAATTGGGTGTCAACAGATATCTATATATGGTTGTGTTGGGTACCACGATGGTACATACTAATGGGTGGCACGGGTACACCCCCCCCCCCCCCGATACTCTAACAGTTTGAGTGTGGGTTCCATGAGAAAATCAAATTTACTTCTTCATAATGTAATTGTTACATGTTCGTTTTGTGAGTGGACAAAATTTATTTATTGTGTTATATTTATCACATATTAGAGCCTAAGTCACCAGATTAGTGTATTTAAATGCTGAGGTGGTCCTTATGTAGATCAGGATTGCATACTAAATACCTAATGATGTTTTAGGGATCCTTAGAGGTCCGGATTATTTGAAAGGTGGGATGAATCAAGTATGACTTGTTGTAATGTTGTGGACCATGTGATTTGCAAATGTTAAGTCCGGGTGAGGACTGGGAGTCAGGGTTATGTTTATGACGGTGCTTATAATTGTATGTTATCTGTTTTATTAAGTTGTGGTTACCTGTTCATATTTTGTGTAACTGGGGCTTTGTTAAGTCAAGATGTTGAGTAGGAGTTTGGCTTATTGATTAACTTGCACTATTTTGTCAGTTTGGATGGTCTGGGACATATCTATAGGGGGATTTAAGTCAAGGTGATTTAGTAAGAGTCTTGCAAGCAGTTTACTAAATTGGTCAAGGGCTAGGGTGTTGGCATTAGAGCATGATGGAGAATAGTGGAGTGGTTAACAGAGTAAGTAGTGGTTTTGTATTCGGAAAATCTCTATGTGATAGAAGGATTAAGTTATGATCTGATATGAGGATGGAACGGCCTAGATGGTGGAGTTGGTAGCAAAAGGAGGTGAGGTGACTTGAGATAGAGCGTATGAGTTCTAAGGTAATACTACATGTAGTAAGAGTGGTGACTGATGGAGCAGAGTCCTAATTTTATCTTCAGGTTGCATGTTTCTTATGATTAATTACATGATATTATGTGGTGGATTCGGATCGACCGATATGCCAACTAGTAGGTGTTATTTGTACTGATACTATCTTTGTTATGCCACTTGGAATAGTCTGGTTGCAAGATTAAGTGATGTTTCATAGGTGAAGACAAAGATGATCTCCCACAGCTTCTACTCATCTCCCTTCATGATGGGAGTTGTGTCTATTAAATTTAAAACTTCGTATCCTCTTAGAATCTCTTTTACCTGTTTAGACTAGTTTCTTTGGGAGGGTTCAGTGTAATTCTTTACAAAATGACTTCATTTTTAAATTGAGTTAAGAGTATTTCTTTATGTAAATAGGGTGTTAGATTATAATTTGTTCACTTCCGTATTTACCGTCCCAATTTGGGGGTAAAGGCTATCCTATCTAGGTGTTAGATTAGGCGCCCGTACGGACAGATGGCTTGGGTCGTAACAAGAAACTTCTCAACTGCTCTATTTTTACAATTCCAAATAAAATGGTCTCTTCTCTCAGCAACAAAATATAACGAAACACAACTTCAATTTTAACATCGATCCAACTTTACAAATTTAAAATAAAAAAAATATTCAATTTCTAATTTTACAAATAAAGATCAAACGCTCACTAAGTTTAGGATCTATTCTTTTTCTAACACTTAAATATTAAAATTATCAAAAAGTGTATTTAGGACTCAAAGGTTTAAAATGCCCTTAACATATTAAAAAATAAAAATGGTTCAAAAATGCTCTTCTCCCACCTATTGAGTCAAATTTGCCATTCTTCTATCTATTGAGTCTATAATGCTCTTAACCTATTAGAAATGGTTCAAATTTGTGCTCCTTCTACCTAAAAAAATAATTTATCAACTATTAAATACTACTTAATATGTCTGCACTTCACGCGGTCTTAAAATATTTTATTAGAATTTATATATATAATATTTTTATTATATCAAAATATTTTTAAGAATTCATTTCAGCCTTCAAATTCGATTTTCTCAACCTTTTAATTCATTTTACTACTAATAACATTTTAGTTATACATCTTTTTCCCCCCATTACTTGGAAATTTTAGTCTTTTAAACCTACAGAGATTTTTGTATAAGTGAACACTATTTACACTCTTTCTTAAGAAACATTTTAAAAGAAAAAAATCTCAACAAAATTATCTTTCTGTGGGCATACATAATGAAACTTGTTTTTCCTTGTGACAAAGATGCTATTTTTTAACAACATACATTCAGGTCAATTCACACGTTAGTTTATATATTTTGTTTATTTAAAGCAAATATTTCATTTAGAAAAACAACCAAGAACTTTTTTTAAAATAAAATATTACAAATCGGAAGGAAACTAAATAATTGTCCAAGTACAATAATTAGAATTATTAACATAAATAATTAGAATTAGAAAATATTTTTGAATGATTTCTAATATGTTAAGGATATTTTGGATCTAATAGGTAGAAGGAGGGGCAAATTTGAATCATTTTAATAGGTTAATGATATTTTTGACCACCAGGTGGAAGGAGAGCAAATTTAGCGTCTGTTTGGCATTGTTGTTGGGAGGCCAACAACTCTTATTTTGAGAAAAAAAACTTTTTTTTTTGAAAAATTAAGTGTTAGGCAAACTAGTAAAATTGCTTTTAAATGGAAGCATAAGCAATTTTTTTGATGTTGGGAAGAAGCTAAAAATTTCTGTTTCTTAAAAAAAATAGAAGCAGAAGTGTAAAATTATTTTTTCAAGACTAAAAATATCTCTTCCATATATACATATTTACCAATATATCCCTTATTAATTAATTAGCATATCTCATAAGTTTTGTTAAGTTTCATTTAAGAATTTTCTTATATAATAAATTTTATATTTAAATTTTTTCTTTATATAATATTATTTTATATTTTGTTTATTATTTTACAGAATTAGAAAAAAAGATAACAAAAATATTTTTGCAAGATTAGAAAAAAGAAAAAAATAACAATTAAAAATTTCCGCCCTCCGAATAAAAAGTATAATATTGATTAAAATTTTTAATATGGACATTTTAATTTAATAAAAATAAAAATTTAATTGAAAATTTTATAATATATATTTAAAACAGTTTCTCTCTATAAAATAATCTTAATATTAAAAGTTCATTGATACTTGCATTTTTTCGTAATTTGACTCTCAAAAATATTTTTAAAAAAAGATTAGTCAAACACAATTTGGTTATGAAAAGCATTTTTCAAATGAATTAGTCAAACACAAATGTTTTATTGCAAAAGCACTTTTCTGAAAAGTTATTTTAATAAAATGTTTCTAAAAATAAGCAGTTTTTAACAGTAATATCAAACAGACTCTTAATTCAATAGATGGAAAGAGGACATTTTGAAACTTTTCTATTTTATTTTAAAATATTCCTTATTATATGTTATCTAAACACAAGAAATTATAACTTCAACCAAAATGCCTTTTATATTAGCTTTTAAGTTTTTAAATACTAAATCAAAAGTTACATGGTTAGTAACAATGCATACATACAATAGCTATTAAATGGAAGATCGAAGCCTTAAGTATAAAAAACAGGGAATCAACACAAATATGGTCTATTAAAATTGAAAATGACTAGGAGTGTGTGTTTTATGATAGAATTTTGACACAATAGGTAAATATTAATCACGATCAAATCGATTGATACATGGATGTTGATGAGTCGGTAGTTTTGACTCATTTAGAGCTTCACTTGTACTAAATTAGTGTCCTTGATGCCAAGTTTGCATTCATAACTAATGTTAAATTGTTTATGTGCAGCAAGGAGACTTGAGAACGAGGCAAGGGTAAGAGAATGCGAAAAGAAGCTAAAAAGCTCTAAAATTTAAGGAAAAAAGAAGGCTGAAGCTCGCAAAAGACAACTCGGCGACTCGCCGAGTGGATCTGTAGTTCGCCTAAAGTTCCAGTCGTCGAGGAAAAGAATCAAGTCAATTCGGCGAGCCTGGGAGCTAATCGGCGACTCGCCGATCAGAACGACGAACCCGACTTTGATCGCCTAAAGTTTCAGTACAGATCCACGTTGAAACCAAGAAACAAAAGGCGAAGAAGAGCAACTCGGCGGATCGCCGAGTGGATGGGCGAGCCCAACTTATGCCGCCGAGTGGTCCCACGTTTCAAAATGTGGGAAATTTTTGTGAGAGTATAAATAGAGTTTTTGAAAAGAGAAGGGAAGTTAGAACCGAGAGAACTAAGACTAAAAAGTACTCTTGCACTTTGAATATTTTTTATTACTTTGGACTATTTTTGTGTTTTTTTTGGATTGAAGACATTGGGTGTAATTCTAATTGGTAGCATTTGCCTTTTTGAAGACCTTGTGAATCAATGGCTAACATCTTTGGTAACAATGTCTTCACTTTTGCTATGATTGGTTAAAACCCCAATGCTTTAGGGGTGTGATTATGCGTTCAATTGCTTAATTAGCTTATGGGTATTATGAATTGTTGAATTTAATGCCAAATTGAAATAGGTTCAGTTGTTAATTCATGTTTTCATTTATGAATTGAAGTTGCAAATTCATTTCTAGTCTATATCTCTTTGTATGCTTGTAAAAGGTGCATTTGAGTGGAATTAACAGTTGATGATTGTTTGGGCTATTGTTTTATCACCCAGCTTGTTAAAGTGGGTTGAATCAAGGTATAAGATTGGTCTCTAGTGTAGTGCCTGTTGGGGTTTGATAGAACCCAATTGAATGCATGATAGCTGATTGTAAAATAGCTATTGTAATTATGATCTTGCCTACCCATTGAGATTCAACATATTTAAGCAATTCGTAATTACCCATTTATGAAATTAGTAGTTGAACACTCACACACTCCTAGGGTCCTTTCTCCCCTTGATTAAATTCTTTGTTAATTGTGTTGTTGCATTCGGTCACTAAATCGCCACTAATATTTGAAAATCAAAATTATATGATTTAATTCATGTTTCGTATCAACTTCTTAAACTCTACAAAAGATTAGAACACTAACTTACTTCGTAGTTGAATTTTGTACTAGATCACTCCTCGTGGAATCGACCCCAACTCCTTGTTGGGTTTATACTTACTAGCAACCGCCTACACCTTGAATCATTATAGGTGTAGTTGAGCGTTATCAGATAGCATTTGATCTAGGCTACATTCGATATTCTCTTGAACTATCAAACATATATCTCTTAGATTCTCTCGAACTCCAAGACCCTTACCAATAAAACACCAAGCATTGCTTGAGTAAATACATTATTCCTAACTCATATCATTAAAAGAAAAATTACTCGGATTATGCTATCTCTAACTCAAAACCATAGAATAATTCCACCAAGTCCTAACTATTGAGTCATACCCAACTCTATTTTTCTTTCTTGAGCCAAAATAGTGTTAGAAAGCTTAATCAATATTTGCAATCACTGATTTTTAGATTAAAACTTCAAGACAACAATATATCCATGCATAACAATCGATTTTAAAACTAATTAATCAATAACCAATGGGTTTTACACCCACATCTTGTACACATATCCTTAGCTACAAATATAGCTGCTCATAATAGAACAAATAAAGATAATATACATGTAGGAAACCTTCATTTCAAGCTTAATTATTTTACAAAATTTGAAATCAAAGCTTGGAATGATGTAAATCTAAGTTTTCTTTCTCTACAAGTAAGAGAAGTTTTTAGCTAATTTCTATCACTACCAAAAAGTGTAACTCTATAACTATTCCCAATTGGGAAGACGATAAAGGTACACAATTACACAAATTTATATTCTATTCTTGGAATCTTTCAAAAGAAGCACTTTATCCTTCAAGTGTGTTTTTGCCCTCAGGATTCCGCTCCTCAACTTGCACTAAACCGGCGGAACACCTATGCACGATTGTGCATCGCCAATTGGCTTACCGCTTCAGCAGGGGCGGATCCACCCTTACCCAATGGGTGTCAAGCGACACCCCTTGGTCGCAAAATTACATTGTATATAGAAGTTAAATTTTAGTTTAATAAATATATATATATAAGTATTGACACATCTAGACACAAGTTAAAGGTTTAGTCTAGTGGTTAAGGCGTTGTGAAAATCCCTTGAGGTCATGTGTTCTAGTCTTACTAACCTCATAATTATATTTTTTAGTACAACTATAGACACCCCTTTATGACAATTCTGGGTCCGCCACTGCGCTTCAGCCTTTAATTTCCTCAGTAACACATGTACTAGGATCGACGTCGATCAGGAATTGTACAACGCCATTGAATCATCGGTACTTAGATAGGTTTGCTTTAGTCAAGCCGGCAAGATGTCAATTGGCTCCTACAGGCTAGGATCGACGTCGATCAGGAATTGTACAGCGCCATTGAATCATCGGTACTTAGATAGGTTTACTTTAGTCAAGCCGGAAAGATGTCAATTGGCTCCTACAGGACGTCAGTTCCTTCGTCGATTTACTTATGTGATTTTAAGCTCCAAATCTATCAAACTTGTCGTTTTCAAGGAATGCTTGCATTCAAAAGAATTAAGGTAAAAAATCTCCTCAATTAGCACTAAAACAAAATAATACTTCGTGAATTTAAGTCTAATAAATTGGTAAAATATCAACTCATCACGCACCTCACCAAATTCAAAAATATTTACAATGAAAGAGACACAACCAAACAAAGGTGTTTGAGGCTCTATTACATTTTTAATACATAAGATAGTAGGTCTGATCTGCCTTCTTTTCCAAATGAAAGTAATGAACAAGAGATAAGGTATGTATGTAATTCACGTGGATTCATCAAACACAATAAATTGTATAATATAAATATAATTTTATTTATTTGTGTGATAAATCTAAATCTAATAAATTTATGAACTTATTTTTTTTTACTCTTTATTTCTCAGTTATTGTATCTGTACAATTATTTCCTCTTGCTAATGTTTCAAATCAAAAAATGAAAAGATATTCGTTAATCAACTTTTTTTTTGGTACATATATATCATCAATATTCAATAAGAAAAAGAATTATACACAACTAACTATGAGCCATTGAAAGTGTATTTGCATATTCTTATTATTTTTTTCTTTTCTACACTTTTATATTTACTTCCCCAAAAAATGTTGTGTTGTTCAAGAATTTTGTCACTTATAAAAAAATGTGAGAAGTTTCTTCCAATATTTCCTCCAATTGGAATGGAGGGAATAATATTTCTATGTTAGACAGATTTTTCTCAACAAGTGATGAAGGTAACGGAGTTACAAATCAAACAAAATCAAAGAAAACCCCCGATATTTTTTAAAAAAAAATTATTTATATTTTAAAATAAAATAAATTAATTTTATTGTAAATGTTTTGAATGCCATGTGGAAGTCATTACAAAGCTATAGGATTACCTTGGTTCCAAGTGTAGGTTAAAGTGTCATTTTGTATGCATGACATGTGGCATCATTACATGTCATGCATTATAGTCAAGGCTATATATAGCCAACTCATGTAAATGGTGTTTTTCCTTTTTAAAGCTTAGTAGAATAAATGTAGTAATTTTATCCCTTTTTTTGGCTTATCTTAATATTCTAATTTTATAACACGTTATCAGCACGATGCTCTAACCAACTGAGATACTTTAAATAGGTAAAAGCAAAGGTAAGGATTTTTTTTCTCCTAAAAATGTCTAATATTTCTAAACTTGAATTTGTTGCCTTGGATATATCAGGCAAAGGATACTCGTCATGGGCACTAGACGCTGAAATTCACCTGGATTTGATGGGTCTGGTAGACACTATAAAAAATGATAATCAGGCATCCAGCCAAGATCGTGCCAAAGCTATGATATTTCTCCGCCACCGTCTTGCCGAGGGGTTGAAAATGCAATACCTCACCATTAAAGACCCCCTTATACTGTGGAATAATTTGAAAGATAGATATGACCACCTGAAGTTGGTCATTCTTCCACAAGCGCATCATAATTGGTTCAATTTGAGGTTACTAGACTTTAAAAGTATAACTGAATATAATTTTTCCATATATAGAATTATATCACAATTAAATTTATGTGGAGAAGATGTCACTGAACATGCTAAGCTTGAGAAAACATACTCCACATTTTCTCCCGTGAATATGCTCCTAAAGCACCAATATCGAGAAATGGGTTTTAAAAAATATTCTGAATTACTTTCATATCTTCTTATTGTTGAACAACATAACGATCTATAGATGAAAAATCATGAAAGTCAGCCCGTTGGTTCTGTGCTACTTGCTGAAGTGAACCAGGCAAATTATCACCAGCGAGAAAGAGGTCGTGGCCCCGATCGTGGCCGTGATCGTAAAAGAAATAATAATCAAGATCGTCTTCTTGCACCAAAAAATGACCAGCTCTACAAAAAGAAGGGTGAAAAACAGGAGGTTATGCAAAAGAAAAATTCAGAAAGTGTATGTCATAGATATGGAGAATGGGGCACTGGTCACGTACATGTCGATCGTCAAAGCGTCTGGTTCAGCTCTATCAGGCATCCTTGAAAAAGGGTGATAATAATCCAGAAGCAAATTTTATCTCTGAAGATAAGCCCACATATAAAATGGATAATAATGCATGCAGTAGCAAATTTCATCTCTGAAGATAATGTTGAGCCTGTGCATCTGGATGTAGCTGATTTCTTTGTATTCCCTGAAGGAAGAATGATCAGTGATGAGCATGCTATAATCTAGATAAAAAAAAATTCTGTTTGTTTGTACTAGTCAGTATGTTTATGTTTTTCTAATCTCTGTAAATAAATAATGTTTGTATAATAGCCATGTTTAATAGTAATGTTTACTTTGTTTATATCTTTTTTTTTTGAAGAAAATATGGATATGCCTCAAATTTTGTTTGGATCAATAGTCGATCATGCGGATATTTGTGTAGTTGACAGTGGAACAACACATGCCATATTCAAAGATAAGAAATACTTTTCTTACTTGCTTAGAGGAAAAGCAAATATTACTACAATTTTTGGTAATTTGAAATTGATTGAAGGCTCCAAAAGAGTTACTATATTTCTACCTAAGGGAACAAAACTTGTTATAGAAGATGCATTATTCTCTTCTAAATCTCCAAGAAACTTGTTAAGTTTCAAAGATATCCACCGAAATGGATATCATCTTGAGACACTAAATGAAATGAATATTGAATACCTTGGTATAACCAAGAATGTCCCAGGCCAGAAATGTATTTTGGAGAAATTACCAACCTAATCTTCTGGCCTATATTATGCAGAAATTAGTACAACTGAAGCACATTCGATCATAAATCAGAAGTTTACTGATTTAAATACTTTTGTGCTATGGCATGACCGAATAGGTCATCCTCAATCAATAATGATGAGACGAATTTTTTAAAATTTAATTGGGCATCCATTAAAGAACCTGAAGATTCTTATGCTGCTTGTTATCAAAGTAAGTTAATTTTCAAGCCATCATCATTGAAGGTTGACATCGAATCCCCTAGTTTTTTAGAATGTATACATGGAGATATATGTGGACCTATTCATCCACCTAGTGGATTGTTTAGATATTTTATGGTCCTCATAGATGGATCTTCAAGATGGTCTCATGTGTGCCTTTTATCATCTCACAAGCTGGCATTTGCGAAGTTATTAGCGCAAATAATAAAATTAAGGGCGTTATTCCCAGATTATCCTATTAAGGCCATTCGCCTTGATAATGCTGGAGAATTTATATCCCAAGCTTTTGATGATTGTTGCTTATCAATTGAAATAAGAATTGAACATCATGTTGCTCATGTTCATACTCAAAATGACCTTACAGAGTCATTTATTAAGCGCCTACAATTGATAGCAAGACCACTACTTATAAAAATGAAATTGCCTATTACCGTATGGGGTCATGCTATCTTACATGCAGCAACACTCGTTCATCTTTGACCGACTCATTATCATAAATACTCTCCCTCACAATTAGTATTTCGTCATGAGCCAAATATAGCTCATCTACGAATCTTTGGTTGTGCTGTATACGTGTCCGTAGCACTATCACATCATACTAAGATGGGCCCCTCAACGAAGGTTAGGCATATATGTTGGGTTTGACTCACCCTCCATAATTCTCTACCTTGAACCATTGACAGGAGATTTATTCATTGCTCGATTTGCATATTGTTAGTTTGATGAAATAAATTTCCCGCAATTAGAGGGAGAGATAATTGAACCCAAAAGGGAAATTGTGTGAAAAGTTTGGTCACTATCTCATTTTGATCCACGAGCCCCTATATGTGAGCTGGAGGTTCAGAAGATCATCCATTTACAAAAAATAGCAAATCAAATGCCAGATACTTTTACTGATTTAAGACGGATAACTAAGTCACATATCCCTGCAGTGAATATGCCTATCCGAATTGACGTCCCAAAAGGACCATCTACTAGTGCCATGGCTTTTAATTCCCAAACACGCCTGAAGCGTGGTAGACTATTGGGTTCAAAGGACAATAATTCTAGAAAAAAGAAGAGCGAGAAATGATAAAGATGACACTATAGAAGAGTCTCATGAAGAAGTTCAAGATCTGATTAATCCTGATATTCCTAAAGAAATCAGTGAGCCTGAAACTCAAGTGAATGAAGAACTTTCAATAAGTTCTACTGGTGATGGGATAAATTTAGATCGATCGAAAATTATAGTGGATAATATTTTTGTATATAATGTTGCACTTAATTTTAGGCAATACATTGAGGATCTTGAACCTAAATCTATCGAAGAATGTCGAAGAAGACGTGATTGACCAAAATGGCAAGAGGCAATTCAATCAGAATTAGACTCACTTGCTAAATGTGAGGTTTTTGGACATGTAGTCCAAACCCCAAATGATGTAAAATCGGTTGGCTATAAATGGATTTCTGTGCGAAAGCGAAATGAGATAAATGAAATTGTAAGGTATAAGGCACGCCTTGTTGCACAAGAATTCTCTCAAAGACTCGGCGTCGACTATGAAGAAACATATTCACCCGTTGTGGATGCAACAACTTTTCAATACCTCATCAGTTTAGCTGTACATGAAAATCTTAAAATACATCTAATGGATGTGGTTATAGCTTATCTTTATGGTTCACTTGATAATGAAATTTATATGAAAATTTAAGAAGGATTCAAATTGCCTGAAGCATGTAATTCTAAACCTCAGGAAATGTTCTCAATCAGATTACCAAGATCATTGTATGGTCTGAAGCAATCAGGATGTATGTGGTATAATCGCCTTAGTGAGTACTTGATAAATAAAGGTTATATAAATGATGTCATTTTTCCCTGTATTTTTATTAAGAAAACGGCATCAAAATTTGTTATACTTACCATTTATGTTGATGACATAAATCTCACTAGAACCCCTGAAGAGGTTCAAAAGGAAATTGAATATCTAAAGAAAGAATTTGAGATGAAAGATCTTGGAAAGACAAAACTTTGTCTCGGTCTGCAAATTGAACATTTAGCAGACGGGGTCTTCATCCGGTTGTTCGATCACTTGAAGTGAATAAAGATCCATTTCGACCTCTAGAAGAGAATGAAGAACTCTTTGGTCCTGAAGTACCATATCTCAGTGCTATTGGTGCTCTTGCTAACGCAACCTGACCTGATATAACATTTTTTGTTAATTTGCTAACAAGATATAGTTCTTTCCCGATGCGGAGACATTGAAACGGTATAAAGCATATTCTGCGATATCTAAAGGGGACTGTTAAGATGGGTTTGTTTTATACTAATAAAGTTGTGCATATCTTGTTGGTCATGCAGATGCAGGTTATTTATCGGACCCACATAAAGTTCGATCTCAAACAGGCTATCTGTTCACATATGGAGGAACTGCTATATCATGGCAATCCACAAAGCAGTCCATTGTTGCTACTTTTTCAAATTATGCTGAGACAATAGCGATTCATGAAGCAAGTAGAGAATGTGTATGGTTGAGATCAATGATATAGTCCATTAAAGAAAGATGCGGCTTGGAGTATGATGTCAAAGTACACATGGTTATGTTCGAAGACAATGCTGCATGCATAGCTCAATTGAAAGGAGACTTCATAAAGGGAGATAGAACGGAGCACATTTCACTAAAATTGTTCTTCACACATGATCTCCAGAAGAATGGTGATATTGATATACAACAAATCCGTTCAAGTGATAATCCAACAGATTTATTCACCAAATCTTTACCAGCCTCAACTCTTGAGAAGATGGTGCACAAGATTGGAATGCGAAGACTTAACCATCTGAAACGTGGTCTTCGTCAGGGAGTAGAATACGCGTTGCACTCTTTTTTTCTTAGTCTAGGTTTTGTCTCACTGGGTTTTACTAGCAAGATTTTTAATGAGACAGCAAGTAATGCGTATCGCAAACAACTGTGGATATTTTCTACATGGACATCCAAGAGGGAGTATTGTAAATGTTTTGAATGCCATGTGAAAGCCATTACAAAGCTATAGGATTACCTTGGCTCCAAGTGTAGGGTGAAGTGTCATTTTGTATGCATGACATGTGGCATCATTACATGTCATGCATTATAGTCAAGGCTATATATAGCCAACTCATGTAAATGGTGTTTTTTCTTTCTTTTTCCTTTTTAAAGCTTAGTAGAATAAATATTGTAATTTTATCATTTTTTTTAGCTTATCTTAATATTCTAATTTTATAACAACTTTGGCTTTGATTTAAATGACGAATAATTTCTCATTTTTCAATTTTAAACTTTGGGAGAGAAGATATTTGCACAAATACAATAATTGAGAAAAAAAAGTAAATTTATAAATTTGTTACTTTTAGATTTATTACACAAATAAATAAATTTATATTTCCTTAATAAAATTTATTTTTCTTGATGAACTCACATGAATTATATAAACATTCTCTATTTTATTCACTACTTTCATTTGGAAAAGAAGACAGATGGGACCCACTATTCTATGAGTTAAAAATATAATAGATCCTCACATACCTTTTTTGGTTGTACCTCTTCCACGGTAAAATTTTGAGAAAACAACACAAATTTCACTAGTTTAGGTTCTAATTACGCGCTCTCATATCAATTTTGAAAATTACCTTCCGTATCACTTTTCCTTCTCTAGATACATGTGGGTTTAATTAGGTGTCCTTTGCATCAGATATACTGTATCCGAGTGTGATTTACATGTATCTGGGATACACTAACTCTATCGCTTTCATTTCTCTTCTCTCGCTCGCCTTTTTCCTATCTCGCTCGTTCACCTCTCTCCCTGTGTATCTGTAATTCAAAATATATATGGTGTGTATCTGTAATTCAGAATATATATGGTATCAAAGTAAAGATACATCTATCTGGTATCAAAGATACATGTAGACTCTTTCGTTCGCCTCTTTCCTGATGTATCTATATTTCAGAATGTATCTGGTATCAAAGTAAGGATATATGTATCTAGTGTCGAAGATACATGTTGACTCTCTCACTCGCCTCTCTCTTATCTCTTTCGCCTCTCTCCATATGTATTTATATTTTAGAATGTATCTAGTATCAAAGATACATATATCTAATATCAAAAACTGCATTATACATTCATTAGTGTATCCGTGCATAGAGAGAGCGAGCGAGGGGAGAGAGTAGAAGGAGAGGGAGAGAGAGAAAGAAGGAGAGAAATGTATGGTGTATCTAACTTAAAATATGATATGAAATTATTATTAATGAGACAATATATAATTATTTCAAATTATAGAGAGAATCTATATATATATATATATATATATATATATATATATATATATATATATAAAGGAGAAACATAGAGAAGGTGATGTGGCACCTCTCTATGGCCTCCATTCATATTTATTTTTTTTCTCCTTTTTTGACCATTTTTTCCTTTATTATTTAATTATTTTATTTTTAATATCTCAAAAAGTCTTCACATTCAATTACTTAGCTTTTCACCTACCACTATAATATATATTTACTATCTTTAATAAAATAAGAAATAACTACTAATAACTCACACATCTTCAACTTATAATCTTAATAATATTCATAACTCCCTTTTTTTAATCTTCATAGCCACCAAAATTAAATTTATTAGTTTATGACACCTTATGGTATTCCTCCTATTTTCTATATAAATTCATATTTTGTATCAAGAAAATTTTCATTCAAAGTTATTCTTTCACTTCTCCATCACCATATCATACATTAGGGTGAGGAAGAAAATGCTAATCATCACATCATATGGTTGCTTTCAACAAAGTCGTAAAGAATCTATCGGTAAAAATGTTTTTTTTAATTTTTTAAATTATACTTTTTTTACTTTAATAATTTATGTGATATTATTTATTTATTTTTAGTCAATTTAACTAATCTTTGAAACTAAATTGAATAAATTCAATACAAATAAAATCATGGAGTATAACTAACAATTTCATATAAGTATATTCTTAATTTGTGCTTGTAGGGATGAAGAAGAAAGTTGAGGAAGATACAAAAATAGAGAAAATTGTGAATTTCAGGAGAAGATGATGTAGAGTCTCACTATAAAATTATTATTATAGTAATTTGATCTTTTTAGTTTTTCTTTCCTCTTCTCTATACTTAATTTATGTACTTTATTGAAGAACTTAAAATATATTTTAAAATTCTTTTAATGGTATATTTTTATATTCTCTGTTTTCTTAAAGTTGTATTTTCAAAACGTAATGGGAAGAGAAGAAAATGATAAGTAAAGCAAATCAGAAGATTGAGAAAGAGAAACTTGACAAAGAAATCTTTTTTTCTTTTTCTTTTATATGACTATAGTTGTACATACATAATTCATTAGGTTAAACTATGATTAGTTCTTGTGAATTTTTATTATGATAGATTTTTGCAACATTCTAAAACGAACATTATGTATTCGATGTTACTGTTATTTGCATGTTGAAGTGCATTCCTAAATACGACACTGCGATAAGAAGTATTTCAAAGTGCGAAAATTTGATAACTTACAAAAGAAAAAAAAGTCATCCAAGCAATAAATTAAAAAAAATGACAACAAACTTGAGTATTTGTATAATTCCTAAGAAAAAACTAAAGAAACTATAAACATTATATGCAATACTTTCGTTTTCAAAAAAAAAAAAGAAGACAAAAATCCTATTTATTTTTTTCTTATTTTTTTGATAAATTTCACTATATTTTAATTTATTATTATTATTATTAAAAAAGTGTCAATTACTACTCTCTCCGTTCATTTCTATTATTTATTCTAAAAACTTAAATGTCTCAATATTTATTATTTTACTTATTTCTATTCTTTATTGTAAATTTAAAGGTCTAAATATTTAAATCCAACCTTTCATTTTTCCATGAAAAATGAAAATTTTATATCTATCTATATATTATATAAAGCAAAATATTAAAAAAGTGATTTGACACCTCTCTTTGGCCAATGATCCTATTTATTTTATTTATTTATTTTTTGATTGTTGTAATTTTCACTATATTTCTATTTATTATTACTATTAAAAAATGTGTCAATTACTATTTCCTTCATTAATTTCTCTTATTTATTGTAAGAATTTAAATATCTCAAACTTTACTACTCCACTTATTCCTATTGTTTATTGTAAATTTAAAGGCATAAATATTAATCACTCAAATCTTTCATTTTCTCTTAAAGAATGAGAATTTATTAAAATAGAGTAGTCTAACTAAATATCATTTCAAATAGCTTGAAAAAAAATTTAATTATCCCTTTAACTCTCCTAATTATGAGATTTCTCTTTTTATCTAATTTTTAAAAATCTAAAAAATATTTACATAATTAGTCTATTAAAGAATAAGATAATTGCTCACTAAATAAATTTAAAAAATGAAAAGACGTAACTCTCCAAAAAGAAATAAAAAATTTCAACGTCCGTTTATAGTTATTACATTTTATGATGAACCCATGACTAAAGTTAGCAATAAAAAAATGTTGCACCAGCCAAAAAAGATTTTTAAAAAATTAATTTTTTTCCTATTTTCTTATTTATTTTATTAGTTTATAAGAATAAACATCACAATTATAATAATTTATTGTCCAAAATTTTCATATCATTTATTGAAAATCAAAACTCATCCACATATTGATTTATGAAATCATTGATATTCGCTTTTAGCTTTTCATATTTCTGTAGTATTTGGATTACATAATTTATTCAGTTTCTATATAAAATTGATATTTGAGCTCTTGTGTATTTATTGTTTTTAATTTTTAATGTAATTCTTTTACGAAATATTAATTAATTAGTAATTGTGTGAATTGAATATAACTTCTACTTTCTTTCTTGAATTTAGAATTACACTTTCTGTGCTTTTCATATGAAAGTTTTGTGTGGATATATATAAAAAAAAGTTTAGGCTGTTAATTTTATCAATTACACTAATTGATATGCTCATATTTTAAAGTAATAATTGTGAAAAAGTTGAATTATAAGTAAGGGAAATTACATGAACTCTAAATCTAAATAGTTAAATAAATTTATAAACATGAATAGTATCATATAAAGGAAATTATTAGTAAAATAACATAAATAATTTAAAACATCCAAAAATGAGATAGCAACGTATATAAAATTGGCGCATAAAGAAATATGTCGCGAGAAGCGCAATTTGGTTAACTAGTTAATATATGTGGGAGGAACTTATAGAAGTGACTATAGTTTAGGGGCTAATAAAGTTAGTAACTATAATTAAGATAATTACTATTCATAACTAACTTTAATTGGTTATCTAGTTGTATCTAAATGTATTCACTGTGTTTAATGGTTGTATTGTAGTATACATATGTTATTTTAGGCAGTCACTCCGTATATAAATACAATATTTAATGTAATACATTAATTGTGCAATAATTTTTAAAAGGAAATTTAGCATAATATCTCAATCTTCCATAATCAATGGAGCTATAAAATCTCAAAATATTTTTTCCCTAATAAACAAAGGAATTGCACTATAAAATCTAATCTTCTTCATTGATTTTATTGTACCACTACTTATTATTTGTACGACATTGATACACCATTTTTTGTATTATTATAGACTTTTTTCACTTGAATACGTTGGTACGACATTGATATAAATACATTCTAATGATGAATACACTATAGAAATACTCAAATAAACAAATAAATAATAATGAACGAAATATACTCAAATACATGATACAAATGTAAAATAAGGAACTAATAGACTTGAATACATTGATACAGATTTATAACAACTTGCAAGATACACAATACATTAATACAAAATGAATAAAAAGGAATAAATACACTTTGATACGTTGATATAAATGTGTAATCAATACCAGATACAAACAAATACATTTGATACAATAATAGGGAAACAAATACACTCAAATACATAACGCAATACATATACATGTACATTGATACATGAATAGAATGCATATATGCATGTGTTTGATTCCTTGAAAAGTCCCCAAATTTGCACCAAAAATCCTTTAAATTCGAGATACGAACTCCTCGTAATAAATCCAATATTTTAAAACACCACCTATTAATTTTAGTATTAATTTCATAAATCAGTAATTTGAACTTAAGCTTCAAAGCTTTCTCTCATGGCTAACAATGAAGTTTTGTAAATCATCTCGAACCAATGATGACGACGCTTTATTGGAGAAACGAAGAGGCAGCGCAGTGTCATTAAATTTGAATTTGAAAAGAATCGTCCATCAAAGAAAAGAAGAAAAAAATCATCCATGAAAATAGGAAAGAATGTGCTAATTTAGGGTTATACACTAATTTAGAAAGAGAAAAAAGAAAAAATAGATATTTAATAAATACAATATCTAAAATTAAGCTTAAAAATACACTAACTGAAGGTACACTTTTAAATTTAAAAATAGCTATTAAATAAATATTATAACAATAAATTATAATTTTATTAAACTATAATTATATATAATAAATGCACAATATATATTGCTTACAATGTAGTATTGCCTTACTATATACTCCCTCTGTCTAACAATACTTGTTCACTATTGATTTTGCATACTTCTTAGTAACTATAAATAGAAGGTAATTTTACTATATTAATCTTTGAATATAATAAATGTAATGTTTTGAAAAATGTAATAGGGAAATGACTACAATTAATGATAAGGATAAATTAGAAACTAGTGTAAATTATTTATTAATTTCATAAAGTGGACAAATATTTTTAGATATCCCAAAATAGTATAATGGACAACTATTTTGGACGAAGGAAATAATGCTTTTCTTTATAATACCGAAATCCGATGATGTAGCGAAGAAGGTGAGTTCATTTTTGATTTTACAAGGCAGTAGAATGTATGGGCTTTTGCGCAAATTGAATTGAAAAAGGAAATAAGGAAAAATGCACCGAATAAATTCGTGGTGGGTCCCAGTGAGCACATGATTGACGGCTAAACAACTTTGGGACCCACCTTCTTTATAGCTTGTTACAACTCAGCAACACTAACACTCCCCGATATTTTTTTCATAAAAAAGAGAGCAACGCGTAAATGGCAAAATCATAATACTTCCTATCACCCTTTTGTACTTTGGGACAATTTGTGAAAATCATTTATTTCTACTTTCCTCAACAAATAATTTTTATTTTATTTGTTAATAATATAAGGGGACAACCAATTTTATTATCTTTATTTAAATACTGATTCATCAATCTTTTGAAATAAAAAAAATTATGCTTATTTTGAAAATTATTAAGCATAATATATAAATATGCCCTTTAACTTGACTTTAGCTGATATTTATACCTTTTAATTTTGAGTGTGCACAAAATGACACTTAAATTTGTATATAATTGAACAAATAGACGCATTTATCCTACGTGGCATCCTACATAACAATTTTACGTCCTACGTGTATCATGTCACGTAGGGCGTGTGAGTCTACTTGTTTGATTTTATACAAGTTTAAATGTCTACTTGTGCACACGCAAAGTTGGAGGGCATAGATACCAGTTGAAGCCAAGTTAAATGACATATTTATATGTTATTTAATTTGATCTCAGCTGATATTTATGCCTCTAACTTTAGATGTACATAAGTAGACATTTAAATTTGGATAAAGTTGAACAAGTAGACACTTGCGTCCTACATGACATAATACACACAAGACACCACATAGAACATGAATTGTCAAGTTAGACGTGTGTGTCTACTTATTCAATTCTATAAAAGTTTAAGTATTTACGGGTGCATACTCAAAATTGAAGGACATATATATCAAATGAAATCAAGTTAAAAAATACGCATATAAACAATAGTTATAACTAGAATATTATTTAATCGTAATTCATTTCCAAATAATATGATTATCAATATGAAAATATGGTGTTATATTCCGTTTTATGGTAGAGAGAGTGGGAGAAGGAAATAGCAAATATAATAATTGAATTGCCACCTTCCCATTTGGTCCCTACTCCAAACGCGTTTATGTCCTTAAAAACTCCCAGTCTGTCATCGAATCAGAAATGGCAAATTGGGGATTTAAACGTTCTCTGAAGGGTATTCTCGTCATTATACATGTCGTAGTTGGGACTCAGTTATTTCTACTCCATTTTCATAATCTAGATTACCCAAACTAACTAGAGTTTTTAATATCAAGCTCACAAACAACTACCATCCTCCTTCAATTTCACTTCTCCATTTCTTTCTCTCTCTAACTCAAACCCTATTCTCTCTCTTCTTTGATCTGACCTTCTTCTTCTTCAGCTGACTGCTGCATTCAATTTGCTAAATTTTGGTGTTTGTCAACTCAGCAATGGCTTGAAGTTTACTGCTTTTGGATCTCTGTGTCTATTCCTCATCTTTTAAGGTATTTTTCTTTGTCTTCCTTTACTTGCTTATGCTTTTGTTTAGCTCCCAAAATTTTGTTGGATGTTCATATTCATGCTTGTTTTAGCTGGATCTTCATACTCTGGTTTCTTTATTTTGGACTGAGTGCTTTCTACCTTTCATCATTTAGCTCCAGAGTTCCTTTTTTTATGCTATTTGCTGGGTTTTCTTTATTTTGGACTGAATGCTTTCATTTAGCTCTTAAACTTTTTTATGTCTACTTTATGCTATCGGCTGCTTCTTATACTGCATCGTGATGCTGGGTTTTCTTTATTTTGGACAAAGTGTTTTTTGGTCTTCTAGATTTAGTTGAAAAAAGGGGTTCCGGAGTTCATGAGATTTTGAGATTTTATTGTCTTTGTGTGGTTAAAATTGAGGGAGAGGTCAACAGATGGAAACTGATCTTTCTTTTTGCAATTCTGTTTTTTTTTTTTTTTCCAGTGATTTGTGGATTACTATAGGCTTGTGCAGCATCAATGGCAGACGACAGTAAATTCAGTTTTTTCTTGGTTTCCACATTTTTGGTGTTGGCGGTTGTGGTTAATGTGACGTTGGCTGCAAATTATGTGCCCGGTGATGATATTCTGTTGAACTGTGGAGGTCCTGACAATCTCCCAGATGCTGATGGTCGGAAATGGGGCACAGATATTGGGTCAAAATATATGTTGGGTAGCAAGTCATCAATCTCTGATGCTGCTGATCAAAAGCCCTCTGTCCCTCAAGTTCCTTTTATGTCTGCCCGTGTTTTCCAGTCTGAGTTCACCTATAGTTTCCCTGTAGCATCTGGTCGTAAGTTTGTCCGTCTGTATTTCTATCCCTCGTCTTACAACAAGCTAAATGCTACTAATGCCATCTTCAGTGTGACCTCCGGAGAATATACCTTACTTAGAAACTTCAGTGCAGCACAAACTGCTGAAGCTCTCAACTATGATTACTTGACCAAGGAATTCTCAATAAATGTACCATATGAAACTTTGAACATCACTTTCACACCCTCTCCAAATACTTCAAACTCCTTTGCGTTTGTCAATGGGATTGAGATTATTTCACATCCTGATATATATAATACAGAAGATGGAAATACCTTCATTGTGGGTCAGAAATCCTCTTTCATCATTGACAATTCTACTGCCCTGGAAAATGTTTATCGCCTTAATGTGGGAGGCAATGTAATCTCACCATCAGGTGATACTGGTATGTTTAGGTCATGGGGTGATGACTCAAATTATATTTTTGGAGCAGCCAGCGGAGTTACAAATACTGCCGATGATGAGAATATCACAATTAGCTTTCCTGATGGACAGCCGTCCTACATTGCCCCACTTGATGTCTATAAGACAGCTAGGTCAATGGGTCCAACTTTTCAAATTAACCTGCAATACAATTTGAGTTGGGTTTTCTCAGTCGATTCAGGGTTCTCTTATCTTGTTAGGCTCCATTTCTGTGAAATCACTAGAAATGTCACAAAAATCAACCAGAGGGTGTTTATCATCTACATGAATAATCAGACTGCAGAACCTGAAGCGGATGTCATTGCTTGGACCGAAAGCAATGGAGTTCCTTTTCACAAGGATTATGTGGTCTCTGTTCCTACTGGGGCTTCACAGCAGGATCTTTGGCTTGCCCTTCACCCAAACGTTGCTTCAAAATCCAATTGGTATGATGCAATTTTGAATGGAATAGAGATTTTCAAAGTGAATGACACCAATAAAAACCTTGCTGGGCCTAATCCTGTTCCAGTTGCAGAACCAGATCATATTGACCCTCTGCCGTCCAAAACAGGTGAATCAAAAAATAATAAATCAGCTATTGGTGGAGGCGTTGGAGGTGGAATTGCTGCCGTAGGTCTTATTGGTTTAGTTGTATGCCTTGTCATGCGCCGCAGGAAACGTGGGAAGGTCCAAAGTCCAAGTGATGGACCATCAGGCTGGCTCCCTCTTTCTTTGTACGGAAATTCACATACTTCTGGTTCCGCTAAGACGAACACTACAGGCAGTTATGCTTCGTCACTCCCATCAAACCTTTGTCGTCACTTTTCATTTGCTGAGATCAAGGCAGCCACCAATAACTTTGATGAAGCACTGCTTCTTGGGGTTGGTGGTTTTGGCAAAGTATACCAGGGAGAAATTGATGGTGGCACAAAAGTTGCTATCAAGCGTGGGAATCCTCTCTCTGAGCAAGGTGTTCATGAATTCCAAACTGAAATTGAAATGCTCTCAAAACTTCGCCATCGCCATCTTGTTTCTTTGATTGGTTATTGTGAAGAGAACTGTGAAATGATCCTAGTATATGACTACATGGCTCATGGTACCCTTCGTGAGCATCTCTATAAGACCCAGAAGCCTCCTTTACCTTGGAAGCAGAGGCTTGAGATTTGCATTGGTGCTGCTCGTGGGTTGCACTATCTTCATACTGGTGCCAAGCATACTATTATCCACCGTGATGTGAAGACCACTAATATCCTCTTGGATGAGAAGTGGGTGGCAAAGGTTTCTGATTTTGGGTTGTCTAAAACAGGCCCTACATTGGATCACACCCATGTCAGTACCGTGGTGAAGGGCAGTTTTGGATATCTGGATCCAGAATACTTCAGAAGGCAGCAACTCACAGACAAATCTGATGTCTACTCATTTGGTGTAGTACTGTTTGAGATTTTGTGTGCTCGGCCAGCTCTGAACCCAACTCTTCCAAAGGAGCAAGTGAGCTTGGCAGAGTGGGCTTTCCATTGCTACAAGAAGGGTACTTTTGACCAGATAATCGACCCATATCTGAAAGGGAAGCTTGCACCAGAATGCTTGAAGAAATTTACCGAGACAGCAGTGAAGTGTGTGTCCGATGTTGGTGTAGACAGGCCCTCGATGGGAGATGTGCTGTGGAACCTTGAATTTGCTCTGCAACTTCAGGAAAGTGCAGAGGAGTGTGGCAAGGGTTTCGGGAAAATGGACATTGAAGAAGGCTTTGATGTTACATGCAAAGGAAAGAAGGATTTAAATGAATCCCCGGGTTATGATGCGAGCATGACTGATTCAAGAAGCAGCGGAATATCTATGAGCATTGGCGGCCGCAGCCTTGCCAGTGAAGACTCAGACGGGCTAACACCTAGTGCTGTTTTCTCTCAAATCATGAATCCAAAAGGACGTTAAAATCTCATGTCTTGAAAGCAAATACACGTCAAGGCAATGTGCTATCACAAGTCACTTTTTTTCCATTTTTCCTTTTCCTTCCTCGTACTGCCTTATTTTTTTACTCACTATTTATTTTGTAATTCATATGTTTTGTTTAAACTTGGATCTTTGTAAGTTGTATCTACCAATACTCAAAAGTGTGAAATTATTTTCTGTTGTACTATTTAACTGATCATAAAAAGGCTGTTCACTATGACAGTCTAATCTCATGCTTCATGTATAATTGATGCTAGGTAGTACTTGTTTACTTGAATTGGAATCTTAAGCAGCTCGATTCCGATCTTCACTGGTCTTAGATGGCCCTCTGTTCAAGTACCCCTTTTTCTACTTGAACCTTGGCGGAGCGTTTTTGATCCGTTGTGTTTGTTGCCAATATCATGCCATTCCTAATTATTGTGTCTGGTGGTGCGCGTAGCTTGACTTGGACATTTCAAATATAAAAAATGATCGTTGACTTTGGTTGGAGATTTAAGGGAGTTTAGCCCCACTTTCTTATCAATTACAGGATTTTGCGTTAACTTTATGATTTGTTTAATTATTTATCAGTCATTTTGATTTATGCCAGTTGTATTTGTATAAACGTTTGAAAGTTGGGTGGTGAGTGTGTAAAGCAATTTGAAAAGGATGGATTAGTTGAGGCATTCATGTCTTTTTAGTAATTATAATTATTATAATAACAAAGAATGGATTAAAAAAATATTTGCACAAATTGTCTTTTGCTGATTTATTTTAATTGAAATGACGTGCATGCCATGTTGTTGACAAATTTAGGTCTGACCATTTCCATTGGATTTTTTTTAAAGATATTTAATTGATCAATCAACAGATTAGTTGAGATAGCTTATATGATTTTTATATGCCAATTCAATTTATTTAGGTGGCCATAATTAAATAGGAAGTTTTTTGAAAAATATAATTACTTAACTTATCTTGTAAATCTTTAGTCCAAAATATAATGAGGAAAATAAGCGAATGGACATTTTGATTCAGTTTTTCTTCTTCTAATTAAGAAAAAAAAAGGTAAGCAAATTGTTTGTTTCAAACAAGAGAGCTGTTATTTGTCCAAATAAAGTGCGTCCAAACAGGGACATAATGGACATTTTAAACATGACTTCTTAATTAAAGCATAATAAATATCTAAGAATAATCTTAAAACTAGATAATTAAATAAACAATGTCGGGAGAGAATATGAATCGATCATGAAGATTTGTGGCAGTCTAAAATAGGAGTAGATCACCCTCATATATGCGGATTGCGTGGATGATTTTGGATCATAATTTGCATTTAAAAGAAAAGTGCAGAAGTAGCATCAATACAAATACTATGTACTCGTAGACATAACTAAGTTAGTAACTAGTAAATAAAAATAAGTCATAAAACATGTAGACAAGTACAACTTCACAGTCAATAACAACAAGAAGTCATTAATTCAACATCAACCAGACAGATACACTCATTCCCGACACATCAATAACCACAACAAATATGATAATCATCAAAAACTCTGTAATTAATAAGCAGTAACACACAATCGTGATAGAATTAAATCCACATTGATCTCACTACTGTGTAGCCTTTGTAGCTCATCTTCACTCACTCAATCACTCATCTGTACACACAAGCTAAAGGGATTTTAATTTTGTCCAACTAATCATGACCTGCAGAGGATCCTAGGTGTTCATGTATTGCACTGGCGATATCCAATTCATAACTCGTACCGACATGGTACCCAATCCAACCCACACTACTACTCATTCTTAAGTTTACACAGACTCGAGTCACTCCTCATCATAATAGCATATGTATTCTCATTATCTCAATATGATCTCTATTTAGTTATCTCACAGAACAATATCATAAATATCACAATTGCACATCATAAACTTCAATAGTTCATAGCTTATTTATATAAGCATTCTTAACCAACTGATATCAATCACATGCTATGTCTGAAGACAAATCAATATGTTTTGTAGATTCATAAAACATAAAAGGGACTAATCAAAGTATAAAATTTCTTTAGATCTTAGCTTATGGATCTCTCCATCTAGGACAACCCCACTTCTTCTCATATGACAAGCTCTCATAAAATAAAATAGAATCCTAGCGAATGATACAATTACCATCCCCATTTAACTTTTTTAGCATATATATATGAGATATTGAGTGAACCCCCGACAAGCCAGGAGGCAAAATCAATTCATCTGCTACTTTCCCTCATCACACCCTTCATGGTGAAACCTTGAGCAACACTTGCTCTCTCACCATGAACTTCAGACTTTTTAATTCGCAATATCAAATTTTATAAAAAGAAGACTTATCCTTTGCGTGAAGAAATTGTTCATATCATATTAAAAGAATTATATTAAAGAATAGTTTCCCTCCTCCCTAGGGACTTTCACCCTTTTTGTTCTCTTGGTGACTCGAACTCACAAACTTAGTAGTTTGGAAGTGAAGAGTGCTAGCCATCCGAGCAACACTCTCTTATCTAAATAATAGCTAGTTACTACTATTGTGGACTAGTGGATCTTTATAATATTATGTGTATTTGAAAGTTTGAAAACACATATATTTATTTATAAAAGAAATATAGAGATATGTGATTTATCAATACGGCACTTAAGGATATTTCGATATATTATTTATGAATTATGTTTTACTCATTCGATAAGATTGTACAAAAATTAAAAGTTTAATATTCACATTTATGAAAAAAAAATACAACTAAAGAAATCCAAATTTATATATACAAACAAAATTTAATTTCATATCATGATTTTACATTACGTATTCAAACAGGTCAACTAGGCTAGAAGCATGTCTATCGGACACAAATTTAACCATTCTAAATCAAATCGGATGCATTTGTATTTACCATTGAAAACAAAATCAATTAAAACGGGATAGATCAGCAAAAGGAGAAGTCAAGATTTAAAAGAAAGAATAAGAGAAGATATGTTGAGTTGAAAAAAGAATTTTGGCGAAGAGTTTGAAAGATCCAATGAGAATATGTCTTTAAACAATCTTTAATTATGTTTTATATAATTTTAAACTATTACTTTTTATATCAATATATATATATATATATATATATATTAAGCAAAATGAGAATTTTGGTGTTGTTATACTATCTTATTACATTATAAATTTAAATTTTAAAGATCCATGAGACTTACACTCTATGCCACGAGACCTACGCTTTGCCCCCATGCTAAGTAAAATATCTGCCTTTTAAAACACTGATCACAATTCAACCTAAAACTAATGCATGATAAAAATTTAAATAGTATTCATCATTAAAAATAATAAGTATCCAAAATATATAATGTAATCTAATGGACTTATTTTTCTTCCATCTAAAGAAAATGACTTTTCTACCAAAAATAGAGAAAATTTTTCAAAATTCTCTTTCTACTCTCACCACCACCTAATCAACCTACACACAACTCCGTCCCCTGACCCTCGAACCTAGCTCATCAACCTACCACTCAATCATGCAACCTAAGAGTCGAGTCCCGGGTCCAGGGTCAGTGAGTCAAGTCCCAGTTCGAGGATCTAATCACGGGTCGGGGTCAGAGTTGGGATGTAACGATCTGTCTCAATCGTAATGAGTAGGCCAATGATGGAAGAAATCGGGTCAAAAAACTTTTCGGTTAGTGACTTAAAATTTTTAGGCTAGGTCAGTCTTAGACGAAATTTGAGCGAGGTGAGGTTTAGGGCCATCCAGAAATGGGTGGAGTGTTATGTCTAGGCTTGGGTTACGTTTTCTAGTAGCCAAGACATTAAAGAATCCATAAGGCCTTTCAGAATCAAATTCGGGTGTGTAAAGCTCCTGATATCGAATTTGTCGTAAAGGGGTTGGTTTAGAACATCAAGATTCGAAGGTGTGTTGCAAAATATGGTTTGGGAGAGGATTTAAGAGGTTCTGGATCCGTTCAAGATGCTATAGCGGGAGTCACACTGTTATAGGGGGATGGATTAATTCTCGCTACAGCGGGTGGACCACTATGGCGACGCCGCTATAGCGGGGTTAGTTGGGGTTTTATGCAGAAAAGTCCCAAAAACCTCTTATTTTCTGCAACTTCGTTCTTAGAACTGAGAAGGGCGATTTAGGATAGTTTCCTTCCATTTTTTCACTCATTCTTCGCAAAGATAAGCTAATTACTTCCCAAACATGTAATTTGATTCTTAATCCATAGAATCTGGGTTGTTGATCTTAGGAAAGGAACTTTTAACTTGAATTAATAGTGGAAAGAACCCTTGATGGGTAGAATGATCATGGAAATGGCCTAGGGTTGGGATTTAGTTATAATTCGAGTGTTGAGAGGCCATATTTGATTAATTATTGTATTTTATTAATTGTTTAGACCAAGAACAAGCCGGAATTCATTACTAAGGAGAAACTTCAATTCTTTAGAGTTTTTGGGGCTTGATTCGAGGTAGGTGATAGTTGTTGTTTTTCCGTATATTTTGTATGTGTGCTTGCATGATATATGATTAGGGAAGTTGAAAAGGCATAATGTGAAATGTAAGATGTTGTCAATCGCATGCAATGAAAATGTTACATGAATGTACATGGGTGATTGTGATTCATTGTGATTTGTGATTTGTGTTGTGTGTTGATGATTGAGATCGGGTACCATGCTGGTACACTAACATGTGGAACGAGTACCACGCCGGTACACTAACTTAGGATCGAATACCACACCGGTACACTAACTTGGGATCGGGTACCTCACTGGTACACTAACTTGGACCGGGTACCACGCCGGTACACTAACTTAGATCAAGTACCACACCAGTACACTAACTTGTGATCAGGTACCACGTCAGTACATTAACAATGTGTATGAGTGGGTTCCATGAAAGAAACAGACTGGCTTGATGTGTTGTGATAATTCATGTTGTTATGCATGTAGATTGCGGACTGTGTTATATTGTGTTGTGATGGTGTATTATGTTCTTACTAAGTTGTGATTGTCTGTCTATATTTCGTATATTGAAACTAGATGATGATCCTACAAGTACATTGTTGTTTTGTGCTAATACTATAATTGCTTTCTATTTGTTGAGTATAGGGCATCTTCAGGCGGTTGTTTTGCAACCTCAATTGTAAGATCACTGAAATATGAATTCAAGGGTAAGCCACTTCCTTCGGACTGCTATGGATTCCTCTTATCTTCTTAGTCCATTATTCAGACTCAGACATTGTAGACTTATGTTTTCATTCTTGTTTCGGGGCTTCCTCCCCTATCCTAGACTGTTAGATATTTTAGTACTATGACTTTTAGGTTCTATGGAGTTTTATTTCGCATTTGATTTTCTTTGTTAAATTTGAGTTTATGAGAACTCAACCTTTTCATTGTTTTAAGACTACTTCCTTAGCCTTCTATATCATGACTTAGTTCTTAATTGGTTGTTGGGTTAAACCTTGGGTTAGTAGTTGGTTCTCCCACCCGAGGGTTATTATGGGTGTCACTCACGACGGCATGTGCCGTGACATAGGATCAAATCTCCAGTTGGATCAAGGTTTAAGTTCTGAGTTGGGATCGGGTCCCAAGTCAGGATCGAAAGTTAGGTCCTGAGTTAGTGTCAGAGAGTTAGATCTTGATTCAGGTTTGGATCTTAGGTTGAGGTCTAAGATCAAGTGACTAGTCGAGGTTGAGTCAGGGTCAAGCTCTGAGTTGAGGTCAGGGATCAAAAATTGGGGATTGAATCCTTAGTCAAGGTCAGGGCCGGGCATAGAGGATTGAGTCCCAACTTTGTGTCCGGGTTGAGATTAGGTCCTTAGTAGAGGTCATCTTGGATGTCGGGTCCTGAGTCTCGAATCAGGATCGGGTCTTGAGTCAGGGTTGAGTTTCACATTGGCTCAACTTAGGGGTTTAAGTCTGTGGTAGAGGGTGGAAGTTCGGGTCTAGGCCTAGGACCATAATATTTGCCTATATTATACCTAAATGCTTTTGGAATAATTACATCAAAAGACCCTTCGATCAATTTAATTCTAAAAAAATGGCTAGTTTCTTCTTCAACCTTCGATGTCACCCTTTTTCTTCTTCTTCTTCTTCGTACCGCAAACATGAATCGTTGAGACTATTTAGAGGTGATTAAGTTGGTCGAAATTGAATAGTCAGTATATACTTCATGTATAGTTAAACTATATTCAACTTTTTGAGTGTATCAGAATGTATAGTCAATGTATACTTTTTATGACTTTTGGCTAATTTTTATGTAAATAAAAGCAGGACTATATTTGTTGTAATTAACTATTTTATTTTATATATCTGAAACTATCCCTAATATTTTCTCATATTTTCTCCTTAACCAAAGAGTAGAAAATAATAAAACTACTTATTATTCCAAAAAAAAAATGAAGACATTTTTGTTGAATTTGCTTTTAGTTACTGAAGTAGTTTTTAGCAAAATAAGTTGTTTAGTTTAAGATGAATTTGAATTTTGAATTTTAGTTAAGATTGTTTGAATTGTTGAGCTATTTTAGGTTGTTTTAAATTTCAAATTACATGAGTTATTTATTTTATGTTGTCTATTTAAAGCCCCTGAATGTTTAATAATATTATAGAAATCAATTGAAAGTCATTTCAATCCTAAGAAAGACATTTTCATCCCTTTTTTGCTGGAAAAACCAACAATTTTTCTTCCTACCAAACACACCCTTATTATTACCATTTGATAAGAACAAATTAGTCTTTCTTGATTATTCATTATGAAAATGTTTTAAAACTGTGATGTTTATGACCAACCATAGACGATCTAAAATCTACATAAGCTTTGAGACTGTCCCTAGTGAAAGACACATTTACTATGGTTTAGTGCTAAAATTGTGAAAATATACTAATTAATATGGTTAAGTGAAATAATTGCAGGTAAATGTACATATAAGCATATGTTTATTAATTGGAAAAATTACCTAACTACACACCTTTTTTTTAAACCATATTTTCTTATTTTTCCTACCGTTTCAAAAAAAATCAAAAATCCCTTCTTTTGCTACCATCATCCCCTTTTCCGAATACATCAATTTGAAATCCCATACCCAAGATTTTTCTTCCTTTTTTTCAAGCCACAAGTCTCTCCACAGTTACCTCCATTAATCCATTTTTGAATTTCAAATCTTTTCTCTTTTCAATTAATGATTTCAAGTTATTCAAGAGGTAGATCTCTTTCCATCACTTCAGTTTTCGATTTTTTTTTTTTTTTTTTTTTTTTTTTCATCTTAAAAAATTGCTGATACGTATGGATGAAGGTTGATCTTTCAGTATTGGGCTTACCCAATTAGTTCGAGAAGGATACATCTTCGACTTCTAAAACGATTGTGGAAAAAATGCTCAAAAAGGGGGGGGGGGGGAGGTCGAGATGGTGGTGGCTCTGGTAAGGGTTTTGGATCGAGATCCATAGGTGACACCATTGTTGATAGTGAAAAAAAGATACGGGAGTTGATACAGAGCAAAGGAGAAAGTGTAGGAGGATTTTTTCGTCATTTTTTTTTGCTTTTAGCAGATCAAATTGTTGACTTTTTTCAATTTTTTGTTGTTCATCTTTTCTGATACACAAGAGTTCAGATTTTTAATGTATCTAGTTGATTTTGTATCTTTAACTAATGCATAATGCCTCCGTTTCAACATTATGATACATTACATTTTTATCATGCAGAATGTATCATGTTCAAATATTAATTTTGATACATAACCTTAATTAATATTGATACTTGATACAAAAATTCTACCAAATGTATCATTTATCACGTATCATGTGTTGCTATGTATCTTCTACCTTATTCAAATTTAGAAGGATATGTATCCGTACACAGTACCAAATTATATTCGTGATACATAAACCCTCCTATTTTCATGGCTAAACACGTGGTAAAATATTTTTCATATACATAAACATTACTCGTTTCATATCTAAACCTGTGCGGTAAAATTCATACAAACTAACATTACATGTATCCGATACTTAATAACTACCACAAAATAATGTATCGATCTAAAACCAAATACTTTACGAGCAATCTTTACTTCTCTAATGTACCTAGTAGGCTAATTTGAGATTCACAAAAGAAATACTTTGTCCAACAACAATTTCATCGCTTTTGTATCGTTCATACCTCACCCACTTTCTCAGATTTCTGAATGTTTTAACGAAATTGAGATATTCATGATGTATCAGCTAAGATTTTTGTTCAATTTGAATCAAAATTGAAAGATTGATTAGCAGGGACAACAACATGATTGCGTGATTTATGAATTTATTATTTAATTTTACGTTTCTTTTCCTTTTAAAGCGTAACAAAAAAGAATCTTATGTATCAGATGCTATGTATCAATATCGTCTCATATATGGATTTGTTATTTTGATTTATGAATCAACAATATCTCATGCATCACTCACAAATAAGCTACAATACTTCACAAACATACTAGGATAGATAAACAGTAATATATCATGCCCACTTTATTGATAAGAAATTATACATTCAAATTAATACCACATGTATCTGATACATATTAATGACTAATGTGTATCATACGTATCTTATACACATTAATGGTCATGATACACTCATACAAATTATTGCTAAATACACATTCTTTGACAATGATACATTCATACAAACGAACATTACATGTATCTGATACTTAATAACTACCAAAGAGTAATGTATCGATCTAAAACCAAACACTTTACGGGCAGTCTTTACTTCTCTAATGTATTTGGTAGGCTAATTTGAGATTCACAAAAGAAATATTTTGTCAAACAATAATTTCATCACTTCTGTATCATTCACACCTCACCTCACTTTCTCAGATTTTTGAATGTCTTAACAAAATTGAGATATTCATAATGTATCGGCTCATATTTTTGTCCAATTTGAATCAAAATTGAAAGGATTTTGGATGATTTGTGATTTCGTCCATCTCGAAAAAATAATTTTTGAATTTCTCAATAAAATCGAGATATTCATGATGTATCTTCTTCAATTTTGTGAAAATTTTGAATGAAAATTGAAAGAATATTGGATGATTTGCTTGAAGAAATTTGAAATTTGAATCCAAACGAGATGGCTATGAAACATCAAGCAGATCTCGTACTGCTTTCGACAAAAGACATTGAATTGTCTTCCACTGCTAATGACAGATTTGAGATTCACAAAGGAAATTGTTTGTCCAATAACTATTCCATCACTTTTGTATCGTTCATAACTCACATCGCTTTCCCATATTCTTGAATGTCTCAACAAAATAAATACATTCATCATTTACCAGATATTTTTTTCAATTTTTTTTGAATCTGGGACGATTTGGGAGAGAAGTGAGAGAAGACCATTTGAATTTTGAATTGTTTGAAATTGTTATGGCTTGAGAGAGATTGACATCAACGTGATTTATGTGATTTGCGTGATTTGTGGATTTCATATTAATGCTTATGATTTGTTTCCTTTTTAATCGTAACAGAATAGTTAATTAATGTATCAATTGTTATGTATCACGCATATTGGGATGTATTCGGATGGCTCATATTTCTGGGGATTTTTGTAAATTAGAAAAACGTAGGGATATGATGTAATTTACTCCTTACACTATGAGATTTATATAAGTTATACTTATTAATTTAGTGTAAGTATGGAAAGTGAATAAACTTTTCACGCAGTGCTAATGGTAGACACTAGACTGGACCTCCATTTGAATTACTTCAAATCCTAGACTAGGTCAAATTAGCAGGTGAAGGAAAAAATACTTTAATTACTATTAATATATATATAGAGTACTCTCTCCGTTCCTTTTTATATGTCATTCTTATTATAAATAGTTGATCCATAATACTTGTCATTTCATAAAATCAATGTATAAATTACAATATTCTTCCTATTATACCCTTGATAATTAATTAATTTTAAAAATAGATATATGACTAACCTAGGAAAACTAATAAGTAATTAATTTTCGTTGTAATCACTTTATATATTGATTAATTACTCTCACCATTACACTACTCTATAAAATTTGATTTTGAAAAAGAAATCTCAACAAACAAATTTAAAATAAAAGATGGAGAAAAAATAAAAAATAATCTTAAAAGTTGAAGCTTCAACAAATTTTATCAAGGAAGATGTCGGCAGTCATATTTGCAACTATATTAAAATCAGGAATTTCTCGTCTAATTTCATTATCAATAACATCATATTCAGCAGGAATATTTAGATCAATTTGAAGTAATGAAATTAATATTTTGCGATGTTATCATGTTTGCTTTAAGAATTTATAAAAAATCATTTTTATACAAAATATATATATGAAAATTGAGGTGGGAAAGTTTTAATTTTTTGAAATTTTGGATCAATTCAACTGAAAAAATTTGGCTCCAAAAACAAACTCAAAAATTTAAATAGTCATCCAAATGCATATCAATTTTTGAAATCTAGCATATTTATCATTTATTGAAAAGTTGACTTAAAAAAACATTAAATAAGAATAGAATTGTAAATTTACTTAATGCAAGTGAATCTAAAAAGGTGACATATAAAAAGGAACGGAGGGAGTATTTTTTTGGTAACTAAAAGATTTTATTTATCAAATGGAAAAATGTACAGCTCAAGAAAAGGAACAAAAAACGAACTCTAGCTGGGAAGGACATATTGCTCCTAGCCCAGAAGTACCTAGCATCCCCTATCCTCTTCTCTAGTAATTCTTCCCGAGCTAGCTAGGATGGGTAGTTATCAAGCTGTGTTATGTACGTAGCTAACTTGGGATACATAGTAGCTTTATAATAGATCTCTTGAATGATTCGCCTAATCATACTTTCCTCTGCCCTGTGTCTACTATTCTGGAAGATACCATGATTTCGCTCTTGCCATACATAGTAAATAGTTGTAGCCAATGTCTTTTTATACAATGCAGCGCCTCTACTCTTTCCTTTGTAGTGTTCAATCGCCCAAGTGAGTTCTCCTTGCCAATCAAGACTTTGTCGGGGAACACCTTGCCATGCTAGTAGCTTGTTCCACAGGTGACCGGTGACATTACATCGAAAAAACAAGTGTTGGATGGTCTCATTTTCCAAGAGACAAATGGGACAAACTGGGCTCGTGTCTATACCCCATTTACGCAAGCGATCTCGTGTGAGAAGTCGACCATTTTGAGAGTAAAGATCCACTTTTCAGCACCTTTATTCCTGCATACAATTTTATACCAAGGCACCTTATAAACTGGTCCTATTATGGACTGATAAATAGCCTTAATGGAGAACTATTCCATCTGTTGCACAGTTTCAAGTTCATGGCCAGCTTCTTCAAGGTAGTGCTTAGCCTTGAGAATTTGCTGGATCATCCGGGAAGCATTCTTAGCGCTAGTGTTCCATACGCTTCCGTCCTTTATATAATAGGCATGAGTCCAAAGCACCCATAATTTATCTTTTTTCCTGGCCAGGCCCCATAATAATTTGCACACTGCTGCCTTATTCCAATGAGCAATGCTGATGATACTGAGTCCCCCAGCTATGCCAGGACTGCATACTCTGCTCCAAGACTGCAAAGCTTTCTTCGATAACTCAGCTTTTCCGGTTCATAAAAATCGCCGACAGATGGCTTCAATAAATTGGACAATCTTTACTAGAAGCAAAAATGCTTGTGCCCAAAAGGTTTGGATTGCGAATAGCACACTTCTAATTAATTGAACCCGTCCAGCATAAGATAAGAATTTAGTTGTCCATGAGCTTATTCTCCCAAGCATCTTCTCTATTAAAGGTTCACATTGGACAATGGATAACCTTCGAGAGCTTAGCGGTACCCCTAGGTATCTGAAAGGAAGCATTCCTTTGGTGTAGCCAAGAACATCTAGTATCTGTTGTTGCACCCTCTCTATACTTGTTCGTAGTTTCATTTGTTTCTTTCTAGATTATACTATGATTTATCATCCACTAAACAAATTGCATCTCCTACTCTTACATTATGGCACAAACTTGTTTGCATACAGCTTAATGCTTCTTTCAAAATCAGAATGATTCAAATAAACAAGCCTTAATTTATTCCAATCACATCATTTTTTTCATGTTTTTTAGTCGATTGAGGGAAGGGGTTGAATATTGGGACTGCCTTCAGTTCTTTTACATACACACACATAAGATGTCCCCCAAATTTGTAGTGGCTCAATGTACAACTACTGTACAACATATTGGCAGCAATGCAAAGAAAGGAAGGAGGGATTTTAAAGACAATTCACACCTCCAACTGCAATTACTGTGCCTGTGCCTGTGGCTCGCACGCTACATGTGTGTCTGCAATTGTGGTTATCTTCTTCTGTAGCTCTGGTTTATTGGCTCCTACGAGTTTGTCAATCTGCTCCCCTTCATTGAGGAAAAAGAAGGTTGGAGTTGCTTTGATATCCCAGGATGAACTAAATTCCTGAACCAAATAAATAACGAAAATGAGCTGTCAAAACTTTCAGATTACTGTAGGAAAACAATCCAACAAATACTCTTATCATACGAATGTTTCTATCGTATAACACATTCAAGTCTTGTTCATTTATCTCCCAGACGCTGGGACTCCAGAAAAATTACTTAAAATAGCCAGTCTTAATAGAGTAGAAATAATAATAAAAGAAAAACAGTAAGACCAAAAGAGTCAGATAGTTGGGAGGCAGAAGGACATAGGATTGAACCCTGAAATTTTTGCTACTTACCGTAAGCTCATCAACATCGACTGTTAGAAACATCAGAGAAAGATACTTCTCAGACAGCTCACAGTAGAATGGAGAAATCATTCTACATGGACCACACCATGAAGCACTGAAATTTGCAATAACCTGCCAAAATTTCACTTGCGTATGAAAGGTCCAAAATGCCAAATCCAGCAAAAATGTAAAATTTTAAGCAAGTAAAAGGCGAAGAATCCATATGTGGAAACAGCTGCACCATTCTGTTAGTATCCTTCTCTCTTCACGTGTGTGCAAACAGTGTGGTGAGAGGAAAACCTTAAGTTGGTAGCATTAGAGTTAAAAGTGCCTTGAATATTGTTTTTTGCAAGTGTTTTGAATTTTAGTGCAGCTGGGTTTGAGGATTAAGTTACATGCACCCAGGTGTAAGTTTGTATATGATATTGGTAAGACGCACACATTCAAATTTTGGCAAGTTCACAGTGAAAATGTTAGGGATCACTGTAGATCTGCATCAGAGCAAGTGAATGGTAAATATGACAATGTACTCTCCTGGAGAATCAACATTCACAACTTTCATGCAACTACCACCATGTTATTACATTACTTAATAAGAACCAAACATAGTCCTGGGAAGAAAAAAACTAGAGGGGAAATCCCTCATCATAATTTCAGATTCCCAAGTTGACATGGCTGACCTCCTCTTTCAATATTTCTGTTATATGTTATACTGTAGAGAGGAAAGGACTCAAACATCAACCATTCCTATGAATTGCGAAAGATTTCAAAAAGTATTTAGCTAGACAGTAATGAACATTTTTTTTGAAAAATAAGCAACAACAACATGCCCAGTATAATCCCACACAGTGGGGACTGGGGTCTGAGAAGGGTAGAGTGTATGCAGATCTTACCTCTACCTCAGAGGTAGAGAGGATGCTTCCGGTAGACCCTTGGCTCAAGGAATGCTTGAAAAATAAGATTAGAAAATAAATGCAAAACAAACCCAAATTTTTTCACACAAAGCCATTCAAGAAATACCCATCTAAAGAACACACAGAAAAAGAGGCGTAATAAAGTACAAAGAAAACTGTGAACTCATTAAATAGAAGGCCTAACACCTGTTCGTAACAGTGCTGAAAGCAAAATCCACATGGTCGCTTATTCATTTCCATCCAGAAAAGCAAAACATAATAACACATCCTCAAGTTACTTTACATGTCATTCCCCTAAAACTTTTATTTAGCCTAGCATAGACAATTTCGCCATAGCATGAAAAGAAATTTATGGGAGAAGACGAGCCACAGAATTTTAAACAGTGATCTCAGCCCAAGGAATATATATAGACAAAAAGACACATGCATCTTCACAAGCAATAACTGAGCGTATGGCTGTGGAGAAAGATTGTGAAGTTCTCTCCAATGTATATATAGTGAAAGTTTCCCCTTCCTTATAGTAACCACAAGTTGCCCAAGATGACTGTACATGGAGTCAACTCCAAGACAGATTTTTTCCGTTATTGCATATCCTCAGCCAAAGCACTAAGTTTTACATATCAATCTGATAAATCACTCTAGATTGACTTTAAATCTACCAAACCAAACTTCAACATATTCTTAGCAATTGATAGTTATCGAGTCAGTTTATCTGGACTGAGAAAGCAATTAGTTAGAAACCTAGCTAATAGTGTTGAATTGTCAACTCCAAGACTGAAATTTTTCATTAATCGCATATCCTCAGTCAAAGTCCCCAACTTCTACAAATCAAGTTGATAATTCATCCAAGATTTGTCAAATCTACCAACCCAAACTTTAACACATTCTTACCAATTGATAGTTATCGAGTAAGGAGTTTAATGCAAGGTGGAGGTTTGGAGATAGACCTTGGAGTCGAAAGGTTTCAAGTTGAGCAAGACTTGGAGTGCAAGTTGAGTGAAGTGACTCATAAAGCGGACGTGGAGCTTGGCACGCAGGTCATATCCCTAAGAGAAGAAATTTCAAGTACTTGGGGACAATAATCCAAGGTAATAGAGAGATTGACGAGGATGTCACACACTGTATTAGGGCAGGGAATGAAATGGAGGCTTGCATCCGTTATTCAATGTGATAAGAATGTGCCACCCAGACTTGAAGGTAAGTTCTATAGGATGGTGGTTAGCCTGACTATGTTATATGGACCAGAGTGCTGGCCAATCAAAAACACTCATATCCAGAAGATGAGAAGATGAGGATATTGAGGGGGATGTGTGGACATACCAGGAGAGATAAGATTACGAATGAAGATATCCGAGACATCGTGTGAGTGGCTCTCATGGAGGACAAGATGCGTGAAGTGAGATTGAGATGGTTTGGGCATGCGAAGTGGAGATGTGTAGATGCCATGGTTAGGATATGTGAGAGGTAGACCATAGTGTGGTCGAGGACGGGTAGAGGTAGGCTGAAGAAGTAATGGGGTGAGGTGATTAGGCAGGATATGACGCAACTTCAGCTCATCGAGAACATGACCCTTGATAGGAAGGTTTGGAGGTTGAGAATTAAGGAGAGGTTTAGGAGGTAGTTGGACACATTTCTTTTACTTTCTCTATGCATTAGTATTCTAAGTTGAGCAGACTCTTCACTTCGAAGCCACATTCGTGTCAGCTTCCCAAAAAAAAAACTACTTTTGAAGAATCCGAAACACACCCGTTAACATTTTTGAAGAGTCCGAGCAACATAGTTAGTATTATTCTTGTTTTTCATCATATTTTCGATTTCTATTTCTACATGTTCTTTTAGCCTCATCTATCTTATTATTTTGTTGCTGTTTCTGCTAGTTGCAATTGCCTCTTTTTTATCGTTCTTTGAGCCGAGGGTCTATCGGAAACACTCTATATCTTCTCAAAGCAGGGTAAGGTCTGCGTACACTTTACCCTCCCCAAACCCCACCTGTGGGATTTCACTGGGTTTGTTGTTGTTATTGTAGATAGTTAAGAGTCAGATCAAGTTGAATGAGAAATTAGTTATTAAGAAACCTAGCTAATAGTGTTAATTGTCAACTCCATTAAACTTAGGTTCATCAAACAAACAAGTGAAGCCTTTCACTAATGATGAAACCAAAGTCCCTTCATTCTCCTAAAACGTCAACATCACCACAATGTCAATAAATTTCAGCCCCCCCCCCCACACACACACACAAACACAAATAAAGCCCCTCAATTCCTTTAATAGTCAAAAGAAAAAAAACAGGACTAGAGAGAATTGCTAGTTAGGTACTGGTCGGTATCTTGTCAAAGGTGGAAGCTCTTTGGTGAGTCAAAGAGAAAATTTAGAGCAAGGGAGAGTTGGATCTTTATCTCTTCTCAAATCCCAACATACAAATTTATGAAAAGAGTGCAAAGTTGAAAGCCTCACAATGTCTGGCCCTAAGCAGTAGGGCCACAATCTTATTGCTGATATCAGTCTTTTAGTGGCCAAAATGTACATTTTGCATAGTGAACTTAGTATATGCTTCTATTCCTCAATCAAGTACCAAATGCTCAAGTCTATCACCAATGCAAAAGCACATTTTTCCAATAAACGTCTACATAAAAATTTAAGTTTCTTGTGTAATCAAGCAAAATATAAAAATTTAAGTTTCTTCAACTTATGGAATAAATGGATGCAATTCAAATAATTCAAGTTTCCTCTGTTACTTGATTAGCCATTTAATAAAAAATTCTCATATGACACAGGGATACATGTATAACATGGCAGGGAGAGAGAGAGAGAGAAAGAGAGAGAGCGAAGTAACGATTCTCACAATTTTGCCCTCTTTTTTTGCTTCTGCCAACTTCTGATCCCAGCTTTCTTTTGTAGTAATAAGGGACACATTTCCACCAGCAAACTCAACATTATGGGTAGAATCATCACCATCACTTGCGGTGTGTGACTTGATACAGGGAAAAAGGCTACGTACCTGGAAAAATAACGTACACTATAACATAAAAACCCTTTCATACTAATGCACTTCCTCTCAAAAATGGGTAGACATGGAATCCAATTCATTCATCAACAAAGAAATAGTGTTATATAGATAAACATATTGATCAATCTGCAAATAAGACTTAAAAGACTGATCAAGGTTCAACTCATTTTTTACTTTTTGTGTATTATATGTTGGTGGGATTTGTTGTTTCAGACTAAATGGTCTATGTTTTCTGCTTCCCATCAATCTAATTTGAATAGTTGTTATGGGTACTATATGTTTGAGTTATTGAATTTTCAAGATACATCCTGGGTAGTAGACCCCAGAGCTTTGGTCTAGTGGTAAGAGCTAAATATGTGATGTGTTGGTTGGGTGCACGTCACGGATTCAAACCTTAACGCAAGCAAAATCCTGGTATTTAGTGGACAAGTGTAGAAGGGTGCATCCAATATCCACTGAGTTTCGAACTGTGTGTCATTCTTTCCTCAGGGATTTCTCGGTCATTAAAAAAAAAGTTGCCAAGATACATTTTTTCTCATTATATGCAAGCTATATATTTTTACATTTTTTTCCTTTCAGCAAGGGTGATCACAACCATTATGCAACTCTGTTTCTGGAAGTTCCAGTTGACAAAGCACAATAAAGTGCAAGGTGTGACTTTTTCGAAGGGTTGTGACTTTTTCGATGAGTTGTGACTTTTCTAAAGAATTGTGACTTTTTCGAAGGGTTGTGACTTTTTCGATGAGTTGTGACTTTTCTAAAGAATTGTGACTTTTTCGATGAGTTGTGACTTTTCTAAAGAATTGTGACTTTTTCGAGAAGGCAAAATAAACACTTGTTCATACTACTCTTTGTTGGCTATAAATAGAGGGGTTTCCTGTCATTTTTAAACTACCAATTTTCTAAGTTTTCTACTCTTCTTTTTTTAAAAAAAAAACTCAAGTGCGACTTGCCGCCGTTGCATGACTTCAAAGTTCAACAGAATTTAAGGAACCATTGAGATGCCCTTTTCAAGGGAATATGTGTCCCATTTTATAGGCTTGAGCAAGGTTTAGGGTAAAATAGCCTCCAAGATTTTTTATTTTTCTACCTAACCTAGTGTTTTGGGAAGTGAGAAGCAGAAAAAAGTGACGAGGGCTCACTTCACCGAAGCGAGAAACGTGAAGCAAAGTGCACACTTTTTTCAAATAAAGCGCTATTTAGTATAAAAATAAAAAATATTAGATATTCATAGATAAATAATCAAGAACTCAATAGAGGTAACATATGCAGATATTTCAATTCTTAGATTAAAAGGTAAATAATAGATACTAGAAATAGATATTGAATAAGAAAATACAACTTACTACAAGCAAAAAACAGAACAGTGACTCAGTCACAGAACAACAGAACAACAAAAAAACAAAGGAAAAAAAATAGAACAAAACAGAGCAGCCAAACAAAAAAAGAGAAAAACAAAGCATACACAGTAGCATTACAAACAGAGGAATCTTAAATCAGAAGAAATAAAAAAGAAAGTAATGCTACTTAGCATTACAAACAGCAAATTGAAAAGAAAAAAAAATACTTACCTTGCGGAGCAGAGAAACAGAAAGAGAAGAAGAGAAGAAGAACTAATGCAACTATTTTTACAGAGAATCCAGAAACAGTCCATAATGGAGGGAAAATATTTGGTAAAACTTACATAAGTATTTTTACAGAATTTTTTTTAAAAAAAACCTAGTTAGGACTTATCTCTAAAAAGCAAGCTTTTTCTCGCTTTAATAAAAAGCACGCTTCTCGCTTATAGGACAGAAGAGCACGCTTTTTCACCATCGCGTCGCTTCAAGGCATTAGAAAGAATAGGATGTGCAATATTTTGAAAGCTTGTGTTTGGTCATGATTAATTTTGACTGTGCATCAAATTTTCCTGCAGGGGGCCTGTATGAGGGACTTTCACAAATTATTTTTCAATTAGGAACATTTTGATGCCACAGATGACAGTTGATTGGCCTTAGATATATCACATATACATAATTTGATATATACGTGCAACACACGTATCAAAAAACTAGTTGACTGAAAAGTTTGGATAAAGATGTTGTGATGCTAAAATAAAACGAAAATAAAATGATAGTCAAATTACTAGAAGAAGTCATAGAAGAATATTGGCACTCTCAAAAAGAATCAAGAAGTGTATGATGACAAATATTGGAGTCCATCAGCATATTAAAATCTGAAGTTGACTGGTACCAAAGATCAACAATAGGAAAAATGCACCAATTTTGGATGTCTTAAGAAGAAATGAAATTCGCTTAAAATATGACTCACCTTTGTCAGATGTCACTAGGAATACATTTGGTTCTTTTTGATTGTTAACTAGGAAAAAAATTGTTGAGCAGGTGACTCACAGAGAAAAAGAGACCAACACTATCCATCGGAAGGACAAAAGTTAACTGCTTATTTGGATTTCTTTTATGGTTAGAGCTGTTTGCAAGCTGCCTCGGAAGCGTAATGATGTTCCTTATATATCCAGATGCTGAGAGACGAGATGAAATTCCTTTATAATAAAGATTATTAGGAATCACAATTGACACCAATTTAGCGAGCTCTTAAGACGGGGCATACATTATTATTTTTGTTTGGTAGACTGGGCATACGACATAAGTTGGTATGTCGCACTATAAATCTTTGATTGACTTGATCTTTGCTTTGTTTACTCTGTTTCCACATTAGCTCTGGAATATCTTTGTGAACTTTCTAATTCTATTCTTACTCTGGTTGAACTTGAGAGCCATTTACCTAGGCAAAAAAACTACAAGAAAGAGTTGTAACTGTCAGGATAATAGAAAAACAACAACACGCCCAGTGTAATCCCACAAGTGGAGTTTGAGGAGGGTAGTGTTGTACGCACTTACACCTACAAAAATATAGAGGTTGTTTTCGACTAAGTTGCTCGGACTCGGGTGTGGGTGTCTGATACAGGTGTGGATCTAGAGGTCGGATCCTTCATGATCTAATTTTTAAGATTCGGAGATATGGATCCATGTATGGATACGGGTGCGGAGATTCACCTAAAAATATTTAAGATATCTAAAAATAGAGTTATAAAACATAAATTATGAGATATTATGTGGAGAACTTGAGGAGAATCTTGGAAGGAGATTAAAGGAAAAGGAGTGACATAGAAATTTCTATATAAAAAGTATTCTATTTTCCTCAATTTCACTTTAGCTTTTGTATTGATTACAAAAATCACTAAAATTGTCCAGACTTCCAATTTTGGTCAAAGTACCCAAAATCAATTGACCAAATGGACATGGATCCCAAACCCACACCCACACCTATGTCGTGTCGACATGGGTGTGGCACCAAAATTGATGAGCAATTTAGGTTTTCGATAGACCTTGGCTCAACTGAAAGCATTACAAAGCAGTTCGAAAAAAAACAAGGGGGAGTGAAGAAACCAAGACAAAATGCTAAAGTTAACATGACAAAGCATACTAAAAACAGGACAATCACTACCACAAAATAATACGATAATTGAAGTGCTAGAAACGGTAAATAGTAACAGAAGTAGAATAATAAGAAACTCCCAGTGTAATACTACGACTACTAGTATGAAGGACTAAGCAAGACAACTTGCAATTACCTAACTAGCCCTCTACCCTAATCTATGTCCTCCATAATCTTCTATCTAAGGTCATATCCTTGGTAAGCTGGAGCTATGTCATGTCTTGTCTAATTACTTCTCTCCAATAATTTTTTTTGCATACCTCTCCGTATCCTTGCCATCCATAGTCAACCTCTCACACCTCCATACTGGTGCATCCGTGCATCTCCCCTTCACATACTCAAACCATCCAAGCGACTAAGCCTCACTTCCCGAATATTATCCTACATTGAGACCACTTCTACCTTGTCCAAGATACCTTTATTTCTAATATTATCTCTCCTATTATGTCCACACATCCAACTCAGCATCCTCATTTCCGCAACTTACAATTGCTAAACTTGGGAGTTCTTGAGTGGTCAACATTCTGCTCCATACAACATAGCCAATCTAACCACCACTCTGTAGAACTTGCCTTTTAAGTTTGGTGGCACCTTCTTATCACATAAGACTCCAGATGTGAGCCTCCATTTCATCCACTCTGAATTTTGCCGGAAGATTCGATACCATTCCTAGTTTTTTAGCTGGCTTGGGCAGGATACATCAATAACCAAATTAACTAATGCAAAACAATTAAAAGGTAAAAGCACTTAACAAATTGTTTTCTAATACACAAGCTTTATATTTTACTCGGTCTTTCCTTTTCCAACGCGTGCTCCTTTGTTAGACAAACACATGAGTGAAGAGAATGAAAAGGCACAAACAGAGATGGAGAAAGCCAATTGAATTAAGTATAGAATTGAACAGATCACAAATAGGAAATCACAAACAAACTAGATGCATAAACTCCACTTTGGAAAACGTCTTTCACTTGGGAAAAAGTTGTAGAAAAAGTTACCGTATCAGAGATACCCATGTTAAGTGAACACCAAATACAACTTCCAATCTAAAGCAGCAGTAACCTGACGATGGTATCAATCCAAAATCCACTTGCTGAAATCTGAAATAATGACAAGAGGGACAAAAGATCAGGCATGAATTAAACAAACAAGCTCAAGAAAGATGAAGGGTTCAGACGACACTAAAACAAACAGTTCCTACTGAATATTACTAAACTTTACCCCCATTCAAGTAAACAATAAGCTGGTTGACCTAAAACCTAAAACCTAAAACCCCATTTTCTTCAAATCGATTTTTCAAGAATTTACAGACTCTCCAGCGTGAACAAAGAAGACCCACATGAATAATTAACCCAAAGCTTAGATCTTTACAATATATTGAGGAAAATAATTGCATATAATATAATATAAATAAAGGATAGTTAAATAAAGAGAAGTATGCCTGAATAATGTGAAGAAAACCTCAGGCAAGGAAAATTAGGTGAGGGATTGAGAGAAGGATGAACGTGTTTATGAGATTTATGAAAAGATTGTTTGATTTTGAGGGACAAGAATACCACGATGACGATGATGATGATGATGATGATGCCCTCTCACGCCCTTTCCCACCGATTAACCCAAACCTCTTTCTCCTTTTCTCTTCATTTCTCAAAATTAACCTCCAACTAATTTCTTTGTTTGGATACTTTGTTTCCACTCTCCGTCCAACAATAATTGTACATTATACTAAAAATAGTTATTCAATAATACTTGTCTAATTTAAGAAGTCAAGAAATAATTTACTTCTATTTTATCATTGCTATTAAATATTATTTATCATCTACCATATTTCTCAAAGTGTTAAATTTAATAAAGTCAAAAGATAATATAGTAATATTACCCATATTATTTATTGTTTCCTAAGGGTGTGCCAAGTCAAATGTGGACAACTATTGTTGGACAGATGGAGTATTGTATCGTACCGTATTGTTTTAAAGAATACAATATTTGGATAGATTGTATAATATCAAATATTCATAATTTGAATAATAAACCTACGAGAAAAGTAGGGTACATGGAAGAGCTGCTATGAAAAGTAGGGTAAAAGATGAAATATAATTATTAAATAATAAATACAAACAAAATAAGAAGAAAATATTAAGGTAACGACGCAATCACACCAAATCGGTGATTACATAAAATGGGTGTTTTCATCGTTACCAAACGATGAATTTAAACGGTACGATGCAATATAATTTAAGTAATAATCAAGACATACATTATATTTACATTAACAATACAATACGATACAACGAGTAACAACCATCCAAACAAAGTGTAATAATAATATACACATATCATATGCTTTGAGAATCAAACTGTTTAAGTTTCACTTGAATTTGTTTATAAATTTTTAAAAAAATTTTTAAAATAAAATTTATATATTTGGCTGGCATTTGCCTTTTTGTGTACAAGCTAAAAACGAGGAAATGTACCATGTGATATTTATATAATATTTTACTAGTACTCCACAATCCAATGTTCACGTGCATAATGGAAAAAATAGCACAACTTATTTGACTCGCCCTTTTTTTTTTTTTTTCCTTTGGTACTTATTTGACTATTTTTCATCTTGTGATTGTATAGTTTGTACTAGTTTGAACAAAAAGTAAAAATTTATAAATAGAATTAAAGGCAAGTAAATTACATTTAATTTATTTTATATTTCGGCTAGGAAGTATTGATAAAAAAAAGCAGATAAAAATAATATTAAAGATTGAAAGTAAAATTTCTTGCTAATATCCAGATTTGAAAATAAAAAATGAGACAGATTATCAATTTACAACTTGAGATAACTCATTATTTATTATTGAGATACCTTTTTTTACTCTTACACAAGGATTTTGTTGGTTGGTTTTAAAGGTGTGCATATAAACGGATTGTGACTTTTCTAAAGAGTTGTGATTTTTTCTATGGATTGTGACTTTTTCGATAAAGCACAATAAACATGTGCTCATATTACCCTTTGTAGTCTATAAATAGAAGGGTTATCTCATTTTTCAACAATGAATTTTCTGAATTTCAAAACAACTTCTTTTGTACAAATAAATTCTTGAATGTTTTGTTATCGTTGAGGGGTTTGCTGATACCGTGATTTTATATACCAATACACCGGTGAGTACGATCGTTCTGTTCTAGGTGGATATATTCAATTAACCTTGGGTACCAGAAGGAAATAATTTATTTAAGGATGTCACACCCCTTTTTCGACGACAGAAAGAGTTTTTCCAATTAAAGTGACGGTATTGAGTAGGGATTTTTTCTTTTCAGAGTCGCCACTTGGAATTGAGTTATGGTGTTCCAAGTCACCTTTTCTTTTTAATCCCTAACCAAAAGGAAATGACTCTTTATTTGGTCAGCAAACTAGAAATTCGGATAAGAAATTTTGTTGACCGAGGGGAAGGTATTGGGCATCCTTCGAATCCTGTGGTTCTAGCACGGTCGCTTTTATTGACTTATACTTACTTTAAACTATTTTTGGATAGATTGTGTAGGGGTGGCAAAATCAAACCCAACACGTTCAACCCGCCCATTCATTAGCTCAACCCCTTTGAACCCATTAAAAATTGGATTGATGTATAACCCGAATTGGCTCATGAAAAATCTTGTCAAAATATTTTTAATTTTTTTTTTATTTGGCATGTTGTATATGACCATAATAAAGACAAAAAATCATTTTATTAGATACTAAAATAGTTTAAAAGAACAAATAAAACAATTAAGTTTAGTAAAAATTGGGTCGGGTTGGGTCTTCACCGGTAATGTAACCCATTACCTAACCCATTTTGACACAAGCAAATTTGAGTTGGGTTGGGTCTTGACCCGATTGTTGTCTAAACCCATTATGACCCGTCCAAGTTTGACCCAACCCGCCCAATTGCCACCCCTAAGATTGTGTCAACAGGTCATAGTTCGCTCGTATTTTTTAATTGTTAAATTTTATTGGTCTCAAACCAGATGCCTAACTGCATTCTCGATTTTGACATACAGTAGCTTAGAATAATAATTATTTTCTTCTCTCAAGTGCATCACCTAATATTCTATGTCCCACATCTTGATCTTAATTAAATAAAATAATTATTAGAATAATTTGGTCAAGGTGCGTAACCACATCCTTGAATTTCTTTTAAGTGTTTCAAAAAAGATGTGTAACCACATTCTTAATTGAAACCATTTTCTTTTTAAGACATCTAAATTTGCCTACCAAAACTAGGTTATCAATTTTTTTAAGCGTGAATCAAGTGGTGCCCAACTACGGTAGTTGAATCAAAATTTATCAATCTCTCATTATTTCAAAATAATATTATCAATACCTTGTTATTTAAAATAATAATAATAATATTTTTTCTTAAACATGCATACCTTACTTAGTAAACCTGTTGAAATTTTCTATTTAAACCCAACAGAGAAATCATTAAAATTAATAAGGCATAAACATCAAAATTCTCGACAATTAATTAAGGAAAAGAGTGGGAAAGAGACCTTTAAACATGCAAGAAATAATCGCATGTTATACAATCTTATTTCTAAATTTAACGATATAAAAATTCAAACCGATTTCAATATTATAATGCCAAAATTAAACACACATAATGTCACGACCTAAAGTACCCCCTAGACGTGAATTGATGTACAAGACCTCGAAAGGCCCCATACAAACCACTTAGCATGCAATATACAAGATAATAGTAAGTAAGAAGTTCAAAAGACAATTTTTATATCAAAGTAGCGGAAGTCTAAACATAGTCTCAAAGCCATCTAATACATCATTGAAATGAAAGTGGGACGTAACCCATACAAGTCTTAAAAGAAAATGACATGAAAGGTAAATGTGGCTATGTCCTCGAACATATGAGGACTCACCAAGTCTTCAACTCTCAGAGGCAATGACTAGCCACGGGTAGATGAGATAAGCCGGATCCTATACTTATAAGAAAATGCAGGCAAAAGTATGTGTTAGTACAAGAATGTACCAATTATGATAACTATGCATAAGGTTACAAAATCATGCAAAAAGGGCTATACATAAGATACGATGATCAAGTTTAAATCATAGGATGATATGATATAAAACATGAAGTAAAGAGTCTTGGTCAATGCAAGGAAATCATCTTAAAACAACATATGCTTAATAAGCCTTTAGAAAGTAACCTTAGTTCATTATGTGGGATGTGAGCCTTAACCGACATAGACCATGTGAGCTATAACATGGAATCCGGTGTCTACCCCACACCGAAAAGAGGTGCCCTTACTTGCCAAGGTAAGAACCATAACTTCTAGCTTAGGTGGATCCACTAGCTAATGTCTATCTAAGACAATCATCCTATGGTTGCACATAGTTATGGGATAAATAGATTGTTACTAGAAACCTGACCTCTACTAACGGGAGAGCTTCCATCTCAATATTCACTCGGTGCTAAGCATAATTCCCATGGATTTAATCATGAGTCTTAACTTATCTTGTCATTAGATTAACTCCTTATTCTTGATTCAAAGCTTTGGCTGAGAAAACCTTTCAACCCTTATGAATCCTTCATATGAGAAAAGTTTTTTCACAAAAATCATGTTTTTGAGTAATATGTGAGAAATCCTTTCACAACCCAATAACAATTAACATTTATGCTTCACTTTCAAAGCAAATCTTAAATCATCATAATTTCATAATTGAAACATACATAACTTCATAAAATTCATCTTTTGATCATTCGTAACTTCATCATGGAATCATAGCTTAGAAATCATAGATCATGCATGGGTTCATGGTAATTCAACTTCAAATCATGCAATTAACTCAATTCATGTATAAAAAGACTTAAATCGGTCAATTAGACCATAATTTGAAAGAACCCATAAGATAGAAGAAAAACCCATAAGATAGAAGAAAACCCTACTTCCAATTGAAGAATTTAACGTCACAAAAATTGGAGAATTTAGGAACCCTATGGAGTAAAGGACTCCATAGGTGAAAACCATCATATCTTAATGCCAAGAACTTGAAATCAATGGAGAACTTAGGAGACTTGAATGGAAACCCTAGAACCTTCTTCTTCTTTTCAAGCTTTTAGAGAGAGAAATATTTGGGGAAACTTGGAGGGATTTGGGGAACTTTTGAAAAGTGATTAGAAAGGAGTAAAATTAGACTTAGAAGTCTTATATAGGGGCTAGGATTAGGGTTTAACCGACTTAGATTAGGAATAGATTAGTTAGGGAAAAGACCAAAAGACCCTTAAAAATAACTGTCGGCTTCGACCTACGGTGACAACCTACGGTCCGTAGGTCCATTGACGGACCGTACATAATAGCCGTCATTCCAACCTTGAATCCTTAAAATTTCACTAAGTCTGGAGGGACCTACGAGACCTACCTACGATCCATAGAAACAATAACGGACTTTCTTGTCGAGTGGTAAAAAGGATTCTGAAACTTGACATTTCAAAGAAATTCAACTTGCCACCTACGGCCCGTAAATCGACCTACGATCCGTAGATGGCTTCCATTGGTACTGGCACTAGACCTGAAAACTAGAAATTTTCCTTCCTTTTGAATCCGAGGTGTTATAATATCTCCCCCTTGGGAAAATTCGTCCTCGAATGAGAATCAAGACATCATAAGAAGGATATAAACTAAATCTAATAGCCCAACATGAATGCAATCACATAAATGCACATATCCGAGGAGGAAACATCGACTCAAAGTTAAAGCATGTTCAAAACATCTTTTCATAAGGTCTATATGCAACATATACTCAAATGCACATAAACAACAAGAATCAATCAAATTAACTCATTTTCCCAAAAGAATTTTTATGTTTTTTCATGAACATGCATAAATGAGGACTCATGGGAATATCTAAAACACATGAGACCAAAAGAGTGAACCATGAGGAACTAAATACCTCAAGCTAGAGTAGGAGTGGAGGGAAAAAGATGAGGATAATGGGACATTATATTGACCTCGGCCTCCTAATTAGCACCCTCGACTAACTGATTCCTCCAAAGAACCTTAACGGAAGCAACTTCTTTATTTCTCAACTTTCGAACTTACCGGTCAAAATTAAAATCTCAACCGAAACCTCTTCATAAGAAAGACTCTCCTTTACACCAAGACTCTCCAATGGAACTATAGATGCCGGATCACCAACACACTTCTTCAATAGGGAGACATGGAAAACTGGATGAATCAAGACTCTCCTTTACACCAAGACTCTCTTAGCCATGATAGATTCACCAATAGGAGTAGAAACAGAAAAGGGATCTAATAATACATTTGGAAGAACATCAAACCTCATAGCCACATATGGTGTCACAAAAGATAAGGTAGCACCGGGGTCAAGAAAGGCATAAATATCAAGTTGGAAGACTTTCAACATACCGGTAACAACATCAAGAGAACCCTCTTGATCATGACGAGTTTGGAGTGCATAGAATAAGTTTTTCTTGGGACCATTTGAACTCGAACCACTAGATGGAGCTTGTTTACCTTCTCTTCCCTTAGCCGTAAGTGACGGATAATCCCTTATCTTATGACCACTCTTACCACAACCGAAGCAACCATTCGTACCGGCTAAGCATCTACACTCATACTTCTTTACGCATTTAGCACAAACAGTCGATTAAAATCCACCACTATTCCTTTCTTGAGGCTTAGGGTTAGACTCCCTATCTTTGTGGAACTTAGGAGGAGCGTCGGAGGAACCTTGACCGGAGAACCTTTGTCGAAACTTAGGACACCTAGATCCATCGGACCTTAAGTGTGAGAAGTCACCATCACCGGTCTTAGCTCTCTTTGCCTCCCTAGACTTTTCCTTTAGTTTCTCCTCTTCGATTTGTTGAGCATATACCATTAGGTGAGAAATGTCCATATCATGGATAAGCATAGCAATACGACATTCTTTGACCATCATTTCAAACACTCCCGAAACAAACTTACTCATTCTTTCCCTAGGATCGTCAACCATTGTAAGAGCATACCTAGACAATTGTGTGAACTTCAAAACATACTCCTTCACACTAATGTTTCCTTGACAAAGGTTGATGAACTCAAGCACCCTTGCCTCCCTCATCTCAATGGGAAATGACCTATCAAGGAAAGCAACCTTAAGCTTCTCCCAATCAAGAAGACCCGCATCAACCGCCCTCTCACTCTTCCATTGCTCAAACCACACTTGAGCTACACCCTTGAGTTGGTAAGCGGCCAATTCTGCCTTTTCCACCGGGGTTACACCCATGATTATTAGCACCTTATACATCTCATTAATGAACTCTTGAGGATCTTCCTCAACCTTAGACCTATAAAACTCCGGAGGGTTCATCCAAGTGAAATCCCTTACTCTAGATGCCGTCGTACCCACATTTGGGTTCACGAGGACCACAGCCTCCCTATTGGCTTGAGCCATCATGGCTTGGGCCAACACTTGAAAAGCAGCCCTAAACTCCACATTAGTCACTTGCTCGGCCAAAAGGTCGACCGAAACTTGAGGAGCTTCTTGTTCTACGTTCTCTCTCTCATTCCTCCTAGCATATGCCATTCGAGTGGCCACATCCTGAAAAGCATCGGATAGGGATTAGGAGAGAGACACATAGAGTTAAACTCTATCGCACAACTTTAGAGTGATGAAAGAAATGGAGTTTCCTAAACATCTTATAGCCTCTCATTCATAAGTGTGGCGCGCTCCACACCCACGAACAAGACTCTACTCGACGTGGCTTATGAGATAACCTAGGACCTTTTAGAACCTGGCTCTGATACCATGTTTGTCATGACCTAAAGTACCCCCTATATGTGACATGGCGTACGAGACCCCGAAAGACCCCATACAAGCCACTTAGCATGCATTATACAAGATAATAGTAAGTAGGAAGTTCAAAAGGTAATTTTTATATCAAAGTAGCGGAAGTCTAAACATAGTCTCAAAGCCATCTAATACATCATTGAAATGAAAGTGGGACGTAACCCATACAAGTCTTAAAAGAAAATGACATGAAAGGTAAATGTGGCTATGTCCTCGAACATATGAGGACTCACCAAGTCTTCAACTCTCGGAGGCAACGACTAGCCACGGGTAGATGGAGATAAGCCGAATCCTACACTTATAAGAAAATGTAGGCAAAAGTATCCGTTAGTACAAGAATGTACCAAATATGATAACTATGCATAAGGTTACAAAATCATGCAAAAAGGGCTATACATGTCACGACCCAAGCCTAGGGCCTAGATGTGACCGGCGAATGGGGAACCCGAAGGAACCCCAAACAAGCCTCATAGCGTATCATTACACATCCTTGGTCGCGGAAGCAATTAAATGACCATAAGCGATAAGCATAGTCAAGGGGGAAATCGGGACTAAGGGAGCAAGAAGAAAAAAAAGAAATGATACATAAATACCATAGATGAGTCAAGCTCAAGCATAATACACAACTTGTCCAACACCACCTCTAAACATGAGTACTTAGCGGGGGCCAAGACAAACTACCGGGCTCACCCTCATAGTCAAAACATAACTAGAAAGGAAAAGTTTTATACATAGCAAAAGATCATGAGCAACGTCCCCGAAATGGAGGACTCACCAATAACCACTATAGAAAATCGTACTAGCCACGCGGAGGAGGATGGTCAAGCGGTGCTCCGGTCCCTACATGGTGACATCATGTAGGCATAGAGTATGCGTTAGTACATTTGAATGTACTAAGTATATGGGATGCAATGCAATGCTACATTAGATGGACATCATAGGAAAAATGCGTAATCATACTCGATAAATAGCATATTAATGAAATGATATGTATAATGATGCTTACATAAAAATCATATTTAGTGGGACGTAGTACATGTGTGGTGAGTGACCATCAATATAGTATTTCCAAGGCCTACCACCCCCTTGGAGAGGCGAAAGAGGTACAAACCCCTCAATATGGTTACCTACCACCCCCCGTGCTAGGACCAAGGTACAAACCCCTCGTTACACGGCCTACCACCCCCGTGCTAGGGACCAAGGTACAAACCCCTCGATATGGTTACACGGGCCTACCACCCCCCGTGCTAGGGACCAAGGTACAACCCCTCGATATGGTTATACGGGCCTACTACCCCCCGTACTAGGCAACCAAGGTACCAACCCCTCGATACGGTTATACGGGCCTACTACCCCCCGTACTAGGCTTGGTCGACTCACAACACTTATTTAAAAATCATATACATGTGTCCATTTCATCATCATTTCAGTAATTACATAACTATCCGACTCATAGGACGTACCTTGGACCTTCCCTTTCCTAAGAATTCTATAAATGGGCATTTTATCAAACACAAGGTGGGCAATTGTTCATGTAAATGAAATCATGTATTTCAAGAATACTAAGTCCAACCAATTCCAAAATCCATATAAATCAGCCCACCAACAACATACATATATATATCAACCTTCATAATTTGATCATGGAAGCATGTAAACCATAAACATCACATAATAATTCCATTTCATGATAATATGCAAAATGGACCATAATAGGGTGTGTAGTAGTAATTCCATAATTCAAGAGTTCATAAATAATCATAAGGACCCATAAACTTGAAGTAGAAATAGAGGATAAATGGTTGGACTTGTGGAAAGGAAGGTTTCCACAATCAAACCCACATACCTCAACTTTGGAGAATCCTTGATGAAGATTGGAATGGAGAATCGAAGCTTGAGATTGAGTCTTGAATCCGGAATTAGAGCTTGAGATGTTTAAATTTGGTTGAAGATCTTGGTGGAATTTTTGGAGAGGGCTTAGAGAGTGTTTTTGGAGTTAAGAAAAATGACTAAGTATGGGACACATCCCCTTTTTATAAAAAAGTCTCCAACCCGCCTAGAAAAACTGGCTCACTGGAATTTGCAAAATCTGCACAGACAGGTTTTACGAAAATGGTCATAACGCCCTCATCCTAACTCGGAATGAGGTGAAACCAAGTGCGTTGGAAAGCTAACTCAAAGAGCTTTAATTTGATAGGTTGCAGCCCTTCCAGTTCCTTGTGTGCTAAGAGATATGCCCCTTTAAAGTTGACCCTCCAAATCGCAATTTTTGCGATTTTCGAATTTTGATACGGTTGCTCTAAAATTCGGGTTAGACCCATTTCCCACTCAATTTGACCCCACAAATAAGAATATGAAGTCGAATTTCCGAAATCATGCACGGATTTTGAGATATATGGAAATTACAATTATAGGTGTTTCCGAAGCACATTTTCGGGCATTTTTGGGGTCGTTTCAATACATAAGATACAATGACCAAGTTTAAATCATGGGATGACATGATAGAAAACATGAAGTAAAGAGCCATGGTCAATGCAAGGAAATCATCTTAAAACAACATATGCTTAATAAGCCTTTAGAAAGTAACCTTAGTTCATTATGTGGGAAGTAAGCCTTAGCCGACATAGACCATGTGAGATATAACATGGAATCCGGTGTCTACCCCACACCGAAAAGAGGTGCCCTTACTTGCCAAGGTAAGAACCATAACTTCTAGCTTAGGTGGATCCACTAGCTAATGTCTATCGAAGACAATCATTCTATGGTGACACATAGTTATGGGATAAAGAGATTGTTACTAGAAACCCGGCCTCACTAACGGGAGATCTTCCACCTCAATATCCACTCGGTACTAAGCATAATTTTCACGGATTTAATCATGAGTCTTAACTTATCTTGTCATTAGATTAGCTCCTTATTCTTGATTCAAAGATTTGGTTGAGAAAACCTTTTAACCCTTATGAATCCTTCATGTGAGAAAAGTCCTTTCACAAAAATCATGTTTTTGAGTAATGTGTGAGAAATCCTTTCACAACCCAATAACAATCAACATTTATGCTTCACAATCTTAAATCATCATAATTTCATAATTGAAACATACATAACTTCATAAAATTCATCTTTTGATCATTCGTAACTTCATTATGGAATCATAGCTTAGAAATCATAGATCATGCATGCGTTCATCGTAATTCAACTTCAAATCATGCCATTAACTCAATTCATGCATAAAAAGACTTAAATCAATCAATTAGACCATAATTTGAAAGAACCCATAAGATAGAAGAAAACCCTACTTCCAATTGAAGAGTCTAACTTCACAAAAAATGGAGAATTTAGGAACCCTATGGAGGAAAGGACTCCATAGCTGAAAGCCATCATACCTTAATACCAAGATCTTGAAATCAATGGAGAACTTAGGAGACTTGAATGGAAACCCTAGAGCCTTCATCTTCTTCTTCAAGCTTCTAGAGAGAGAAATATTTGAGGAAACTTGGAGGGATTTGGGGAGCTTTTGAAAAGTGATTAGATAGGGGTAAAATTAGACTTAGAAGACTTATATAGGGGCTAGAATTAGGGCTTAACCGACTTAGATTAGCAATAGATTAGTTAGGAAAAAGATCAAAAAACTCTTAAAAATAATTGTCGGCTTCGACTTACGGTCATGACCTATGGTCCGTAGGTCCAACCGCAGACCGTCCTGGTCAATCATAGAAAAGTTAAGAAACTATGGTTTTGGACCATCAAACAACTGGACCCCATGTATGGTCTGTAGGTCCATTGACGGATCGTACATACCAACTGTCATTCCAACCTTGAACCCTTAAAATTTCACTAAGTCTGGAGGGACCTACGAGACCTACCTACGGTTCGTAGAAACAATAACGTACCGTCTTGTCGAGTGGTAGAAAGGATCCTGAAGCTTGACATTTCAAAGAAATTTACCTTGCCACCTACGGTTCCCACCTACGTCCGTAAGTTGAACTACGGTCCATAGATGGCTTCCGTTCGTGCTGGCACCAGACCTGGAAACAAGAAAATTTTCTTCCTTTTGAATCCGAGGTATTACACATAAATTTGAGCAACTTTATAATATTGGAATCACATCTTACAAAATAATGAAATCAAATCATACAATGAAGATAAAGTGTTACCTTTCGTGAAATTAATTCACGAGAAGAAAAGATCACAATCAGAAATTACGAACTTGAAGCCACGAAAGCAAACTTCAAACTCAACCTTTATTGGTGAGTGGAAAAAAACATATAATGTGAGGATATTCTTTCTTTTTCTTGTCCGTGTGGAGAAGGGATGTAATTTTTGGTTTTTGTTATTTATTTTTTCTGCCGGTGTGTGTGTTGTAGTGGTGAGAAGTTGGAAGGAAAAACAAATGTGGGTCGATTGATTTTTTTGTGTTGATGTGTAGTGTGTGGGTTTTTTTTGGTGTTGCTTTTTCTTTTCGTGTGTGTGTTGCTGACTTTTCTTATTTTTATGTTTTCTATTGTAATTTGTAGTTTAAGTGTCTTTTTTTTCTTCTCTTTTTTAAGTGTCTTTTTTTTCTTCTCTTTTTCGTGTAGTCCTCTTTTTGTAGGTAGTATGTATGGGTTTGTATGTGGGGGTTGAGTGGGTGTGTATGGAGATAGGGGTGAGTGGAGTGTAAGGTGAGAAGTGGGGTGGTGTGGGTGAAGGAGTGGGGTCATAGGTAGTAGTGGTTATTTTCTTTTAAATTTTTTTATTGTTAATAAATAAAAATATAATAATAATAATATTAACTAACTATTTTGAATTAATAAAAATATATAAAAGTTAAATAGCTAGAAATAAAAAAATATAATTAAGAAAATAGTAAAATGACTAACTTATTTATTAAAACTCGAATTAAAAGAATACATAAATTTTTACTAAATTTTCTTTTCTTTAAAACAAAACTTACACTAATAATGCAACTCTATTTTTTAGTTTTTTAAAAATATTTTAAAGTTAACTTATTGAATTAAGATAAAATCAAAATATCTAATTTAGATTTATAATAAATATTTAAGGAATAAAAAGTGGTGTAAAATCTTATGATCGTTCAAAAATTATGTGTCTACAGTTTGCCCCTCTTTGACTGGAAACACGAAGAGTTATCAGACAAAGAAGTAGACAACATGACAAGTTTTGACCGTACTCTTATTTGAAAGGAAAAAACATATATGCGACCAAGTCCTAGTTTTGGATAACCTACATATCCCAGGTCATAAGGGAATCAGGTCACGTGTAGTTTAAGCAGATGAAATGATGAATTGGAGGTCTACTGAGGTTCTTATTACATAAAAATGAAAGACAAAAAATTAAAAGAAAATGCAAGTACAAGATCCTATCTATGTAGCTTCTCTTGAATCTTGACTTGGGTCTTCATGCTTCTCGAGTTATGAGATATTGGTTTTCATCTCGAGTGAGTTTGCAGGTAAACGCCTTTCTGTAGGTAGGCTCCTTCTACTCGGATTTGGATATTGACCTTATTCTTAGGGCGAACTCGTGCCAATTGAATTAAAAATGAGCTTGAGTGTTGACTGATTTCCATATAAGATCCCGAGCTTGAAATATGGTTTGAACTTGTTCTACAAGCGGATCCCTGAAATTAAAAAAAACAAAACTAATAACACAAATTTTTTTGCCCCAGTTTATCGTAAAGAAAATTTTGTGAGAAAAATAAAATATAGTGCTTAGCTTTGAATCGAGATTTTGAATGACTCGAGCTTTGTTGTGATGCATTCTTCAGATGGCTTCTGAATGTTTAAATGAACTTCATTCCTCATGATGATCCAGTTAAATTAGATTATTCTAGTCTAAGTCCCATTGTTCAGGAGGGTCCTGCCACACTAATTCCCATTGTGCAGGAGGGTCCTGCTATACTAAATCTCATTATCCAGGAGGGTCCTGCTAGTCCCATTATCCAGGAGGGTCCTGCTAGGCCCATTATCCAGGAGGGTCCTGCTAATGTCCCATTTTCCAGGAGGGCCTTTGATATACTACGTTCCATTATCTAGGAGGGTCCTGCTAGTCTCATTATACAGAAGGATCCTGCTAATATCCTATTATCCAGGAGGGCCCTTGCTATACTACGTCACATTATTCAAGAGGGTCCTACTAGTCCCATTATCTAGGAAGGTCCTGCTAGTGTCCCATTATCTAGGAAGGTCCTGCTAGTGTCCCATTATCCAGGAAGGTCCTGCTAGTGTCCCATTATCCAGGAGGGCCCTTGCTTTACTACGTCCCATTATTCAGGAGGTTCTTGCTAGTCCCATTATCCAGGAGGGTCCTGCTAGTGTCCCATTATCCAAGAGGGCCCTTGTTATACTACGTCCCATTATTCATGAGGGTCTTGTTAGTCCCATTATCCAAGAGGGTCCTGCTAGTATCCCATTAACCAAGAGGGCCCTGCTATACTAATTCCCATTATTCAGGAGGGTCCTGCTAGTCCTATTATCTAGGAGGGTCCTGCTAATGTCCCATTATCCAGGAGGGCCCTGCTATACTACGTCCCATTATCTAGGAGGGTACTAGTCCCATTATTCAAGAGGGTCCTGCTAGTGTCCCATTATCCAAGAGTACCTTTCTATTCTACGTCCCATTATCTAGGAGGGTCCTGCTAGTCCCATTATCCAAAAGGGTCCTGCTAGTGTCCCATTATCCAGGAGGGCCCAGCTGTACTACTTCCCATTATCCAGGAGGGTCCTATACTAAGTCCCATTATGTATGAGGGTCCTGCTAGTCCCACTGTCCAGGAGGTCCTGCTAATCCTATTATGTAGAAGGGTCCTGCTAAACTAAGTCTCATTATGTAGGAGGGCCCTTCTAATCCCGTTATGTAAGAGGGTCCTGCTAATTTAAATTCCATTATGTAGGAGGGTCCTCCTATACTAAATCCCATTGTCCAGGAGAGTCCTGCTACACTAATTCCCATTATCCAGAAGGGTTCTGCTAGTCCCATTATCTAGGAGGGTCCTGCTAGTGTCCCATTATCCAGAAGGGCCCTGGTATACTACTTCCCATTATTCAGGAGGCTCCTGCTAGTCCCATTATCCAGGAGGGTCCTGCTAGTGTCCCATTATCTAGGAGGGTCCTGCTAGACAAAATCATCATTTAGAATCACCACAACTTTTATTTAGCCAGTTTGCACCAGAAAATATTTTTTTTATGAGTTATTAGTGTGAATGAGAAATACTTGTACCAAAAGAAAAATGCAAGACAATATGAAATTAGGGTGTTTGTTCCTTGGAAATGAAAGATAATATGGTGTTTGTTCCCTAAAATGCCTCTAAGATGTTTGTTCCCTAAGGTCAAAATGCAACTAGGGTGTTTGTTTCCTAAAATACCTCTAGGGTGTTCGTTCCCTAAGGTCAAAATGCAACTAGGGTGTTTGTTCCCTAGAAATGAAAGATAAGAGGGTGTTTGTTCCCTAGAAATGAAAGATGATAGGGTGTTTGTTCCCTAAAATGTCTCTAGGGTGTTTATCTAAATTTGCCTACCAAAACTAGGTTATCAATTTTTTTAAGGGTGAATCAAGTTGGTGCCCAACTACGGTCGTTGAATCAAAATTTATCAATCTCTCATTATTTCAAAATAATATTATCAATATCTTGTTATTTAAAATAATAATAATAATATTTTTTCTTAAACATGCATACGTTACTTAGTAAACCTGTTGAAATTTTCTATTTAAACCCAACAGAGAATTCATTAAAATTAATAAGGCATAAACACCAAAATTCTCGGTAATTAATTAAGGAAAAGAGTGGGAAAGAGACCTTTAAACATGCAAGAAATAATCACACGTTATACAATCTTATTTCTAAATTTAACGATATAAAAAGTTCAAACCGATTTCAATATTATAATGCCAAATTAAACACACATAAATTTGAGCAACTTCATAATATTGGAATCACATCTTATATAATAATGAAATTAAATCATACATTGAAGATAAAGTGTTACCTTTCGTGAAATTAATTCATGAGAAGAAAAGATCACAATAAGAAATTACGAACTTGAAGCCACGAAAACAAACCTCGAACTCAACCTTTATTGGTAAGTGGAAAAAAACATATAATGTGAGGATATTTTTTCTTTTTTCTTGTCCGTGTGGAGAAGGGATGGAATTTTTGGTGTTTGTTATTTATTTTTTCTGCCGGCGTGTGTGTTGTAGTGGTGAGAAGTGGGAAGAAAAAACAAATGTGGGTCGATAGGTTCTTTTTGGGTTGATGTGTAGTGTGTGGGTTTTTTTTTTGGTGTTGCTTTTTTTTTTTCGTGTGTGTGTTGCTGATTTTTTTTATTCGTATGTTTTCTATTGTAATTTGTAGTGTAAGTATCTTTTTTTTTTCTCTTTTTTGTGTAGTCCTCTTTTCGTAGGTAGTATGTATGGGTTTGTATGTGGGGGTGAGTGGGTGTGTATGGAGATACGGGTGAGTGGAGTGTAAGGTGAGAAGTGGGGTGGTGTGGGTGAAGGAGTGGGGTCATAGGTAGTAGTGGTTATTTTCTTTTAAATTTTTTTATTGTTAATAAATAAAAATATAATAATAATATTAACTAACTATTTTGAATTAATAAAAATATAGAAAAGTTAACTAGCTAGAACTAAAAAATATAATCAAGAAAATAGTAAAATCATTAACTTATTTATAAAAACTTGAATTAAAAGAATACATATATTTTTAATAAATTTTCTTTTCTTTAAAGCAAAAGTTATAGTAATAATACAATTCTATTTTTTTAGTTTTTTAAAAATATTTTAAAGTTATCTTACTGAAATAAGATAAAATCAAAATATCTAATTTAGATTTATAATAAATATTTAAGGAATAAAAAGTGGTGTAAAATCTTATGTTCGGTCAAAAATTACGTGTCTACAAAGGACACATTGTGCATTTAGTGGACTTGATTTTCTTCCATAAAATATTTTTGATAGTGTTTCCGATCATTTTCAAATTCTCTTATTTAAAGTTTTCTAGTTTTGAAAATATTCTTTAAACTTTGTTGTTTCTTACGAAATTCTCCTAAGTTCATGTTCTAAGTTTTTTTGCAATATAGATTGACAACGATCTTAAGAAAATTATTTTATTTTTATTAATCTATATTCTATTTTGGAGACTAAAATTAGTGTGATTTTCTATCTCGTATGAAATTCGATTGTGTCTAATTTTTGGAGATTAAATCTTTTAATTTTCTACTCCTTTGGTTTACAGAATATAAAAACTTTGCGGAATAAATTAGACTGTGCATTTAGTTCAAAGCATGTAAAAACTTCATCAATTTATTAATACTAAGTTTTAAATGAATATTCCAACTTGAAGATTTTTAAAAACTTCGTTGGAATATTAAAATTTGTGCTTGTACAACGATTTGAAGAACATAAAAACTTCACCGTTTCTATTGTGATAAGTTTGTTATTCTATTTAGTGTTTACTAAAATAGTTTGTCAATTTTGACAGTGAAAAGAAGCGACAATTGAAAGCGCTACTACTTCTGCGATTGTTTCGGCAACAAGCTGAACTGTTTTACCGCCGGCGGAAAAATCGAGAAAATTTTCTAGAGCCAATTTCAAGGGATGAAAGCACAGGGTATTCTTCTGTGTCGGTGTTACAACCCCTTCCGGTCATTATAGGTAGGCCAGCAGTGAAAGAAATGGGTCAGAAAACCTTTTGGGTAGTGACTTAAAAATTCTAGGCTAGGCCAATCTCATAGGGAATCTGAGTGAGGCGAGGTTTAGGGAAATCCAAAAACAGATGGAGTGATATATCTGAGTTTGGATTGCGTGTTCTAGTAGCTAAGATATTAAGGAATCCATAAGGTCTTTCAAAATTGAATTTGGGTGAGAAAAACTCCGGTATTGAACTTAGCGTGAAGGGATTAGCTTAGAAAGTCAAGATTCGAAGGAGTGCAGCAAAATGGGTTCATGGAAAAGGATTTACGAGTCTCTGTCTTTGTGCAAGCCGCTTTAGAGGGTGTCACGACGCTATAGCGGGATGAATTAATTCCCGCTATAGCAGATTGGCCGATATAGTGATGCCGCTATAGCGGATTCGCCGCTATGGTGATGCCGCTATAGCGGGGTTAGTCAGGATTTTATGTAGAAAAGTTCTAAAAACCTTTTATTTTCTGCAACTTTATTCTTGTAATTGGAAGGGCGATTTAGGGCAGTTTCTTTCAGTTTTTCTACCAATTTCTTCGATAAAGGTAAGTGAATTACTTTCCCAACTTATATTTTGATTCTTAAGCCTTAGAATCTAGAGTATTACTCCCGAGGAAGGGTTTTAACTTGAATTAATGTTGGAAAGGATCCTTGTTGGGTAGTATGATCATGGGGATGGCCTGCGCTTAGGATTGAGTATAGTCCGGGTTTAATTAGACCATTGTTAATTGATTATTGCATTTTATTATTATTTTAGACTAAGAATAAGTCGAAATTCATAACAAGGGAAAAACTCAAATTCTTTTGAGCATTCGGGCTTGTTTCGAGGTAGGTGATGATTGTGATTTTCCCGTTTATGTTGTATGTGCTTCTTCACTGTGTCAAGAGTAATGCATGCATGATATATTATTAGGAAAATTGGAAGGATATAATGTGAAATGAAAGTCACATGCAATGAATGTGTTACATGAATTTACATATCTGATTAATTGTGGTTGTGATTGTGTTGTGTATGTTGTTGATTCGGATCGGGTACCACACCGGTACACTAACATCTGGAATGGGTATCATGTCGGCACACTAACATCTAGAATGGGTACCATGTTGGTACAATGGAAATAGGTATCATGCTGGTACACTAACTTGGGATCGGGTACCATGCCAGTACATTAACAATTTGTATGAGTGGATTCCATAAGAGAACCGGACTGGCTTGTTGTGTTGTGATGATTCATGTTGTTATTCATATCAATTCCAGGCTATGTTGTACTTATGTTGTAATTGTGTATTATGTGCTTACTCAATTGTGGTTGCATGTTCATATTTCGTATATTGAAACTACTAATGATCCTACCAGTACACTGTAGTTATGTGCTGCTTACTTTACTTGCTCTTTCTTTGTTGAGTACATGACATCTTCAGGCGGCTACTTCGAAACCTCAGTTGTGAGATACACGACATCTTCCAAGGGTGAACTAACTTCTTCCGAGCTTCCATGGATTCTTCCCTATCTTACTGTCCATCTTTTCGAGCACAAACACTTAGAATTTTAGTTGATGTTTTCCTGCTGGGATTGCATCTCCTTACTCTAGACTTGTTAGATGTTTTGGTACAATGACTTTAAGATTCTAGGGGGTTAATTTTCCGCAATTATTTGGTTGACTGTTTGAGTTTATGGGAACTCAATCTTTCGATTGTTTTAAACTATTTTTCTAGTATTTTATATCACAACTTGGTTTTGAAATAGTTTGATGGGTTAGGTTTGGATATGGTAGATTGGTTCTACCACCAAAGGGTTAGAGTGGATTCCACTCGCGATGGGTCCGGGCCGTGACAAAGTTAGTATCAGAGTCCTAGGTTCGTTGATATCGTTCACACAGTGGCGAAGCCATGATTTTTATTAAGCGGTGTCAATGTTTGTACTAAAAAAATAATTATGAGGCTAGGAGGGCTAGAATCGCTACCTCAAGGATTTTTTACAACCCATTAACCACTAGACTAAACCTTCAACCTGTGTAAAGAGGTGTCAATACTTGTATATATATATATTTATTAAACCAAAATTTGACCTCTGTATACAATGTAATTTTCCAGTGAAAGGGTGTCGCTTGACACCCCTTGGAAAAGGGTGGCTCCACCCCTGCCAAAACAAGTCTAGTAGAGTCTTGCGAAATGGTACAGAATCGTCTGTACTTTTTTGTAGGAGGCTATCGGACTTTAGGGAAATCCTCTCCTTTCATTCCCTTCGTGCTATAACTTGATTCCAATTGGTATCTAACCTTCTTCACTCTTCTGTTTGTAGATGGTAAATACTAGACATAACGGGGCCAGAGTACCAATTCTCATGACGGAAGAAGTATTTTGAGGTAGAGGCAGGGGTAGAGAAAGAGAAGAAGGTAAGCGTAGAGGGAGGACAACACCCGCCAGAGGTGGAGCTCAGGTAGCGACTGGGCCAAGGCCAGCAACCCCTCATTCACCTAGGATCATGTTAAGGAAGAGGTCGAAATGGAGATTGAGGAGGATGCTGAATCGGAGATGGAGGCATAGGTTGGGGTGCAAGTTTTTCCCCAATGGCTTCTAAGGTGATTCAATGGGTGTTGTCTTTTCTAAGTGGGTTGGAAGGTTTTGGAGCCACTCCTGATGTACTAGTTACTCAAGTCCTAGGTACTCAACTTGTTGCTGCTACAACTCCCTGAATGGATGAGGTTTTAGGTACAGAGCCTTCTTCCATCCAGTGTTGAGCCCCGCTATGACTGGTACTAAGCATGAACTTCTGATCGAGTTCCTGAGCCCGTTATGACTGGTACTAAGCATAAGCTTCTGACCAAGTTACTAAAACTGAAGCCTCCACTTTTCCACGACATAGAGAGAGAGGATGCATACGAGTTCATTCGGTACTGCTATGAGAGGCTGCACAAATTAGGTATTTTTCATCAGCATGGGGTGGAGTTTGTTACCTTCCAGCAGAGTGATACCAAGCAATAGTGGAGGGCTTATGTGGAGTGTCATTCGTCAGTTCTACCTCCGTTGACTTGGACTCACTTTCATGTATTGTTTCTGGAGAAGTATGTGCCTCGTATTCTGAGAGACCGGAAGAAAGATGAGTTTCTGACCCTTGAGCAGGGTAATATGTCTGTTGCAACCTATGAAGCCAAATTTCATGCTTAGTCCCGTTATACTACTTAGTTGGTAACACCAAGAAGGAGAGGACCCGCCTCTATGTGAAGGGACTAAACACTGACTTGCAGGTCTTATCGGTGCACATGACTTCAACTTGGAGGCACTTCAATGAGGTTACATACTATGTTAAGAAAATTGAAGGAGTTTGACAGTTTAGGCAGGCCAAGGCATTGTCTAAGAGGCACAAGAATGTGGGTAACTACAATGGTTCGTTTTATAAGGGTTTTGGTTAGCAGGCGTATTCATCCCAACCAATTCAGTCTACTTTGCCTGCATATATGGGTGGCTCTTTTGGGGTCACACATCAGTCTCCGACTCAGGGTGGCCGAAGAACCTAATATTCCTCAGTGAGCAGTCCTTTGCTTGACCGAGCATGATTCACTTATGGTGAGGTGGGCCACTTTAGGAGGGAATGTCCTTATCATTCGGTAGGTAAACCAGTATAGCCGTAGACTAGAACTATAGTTCCTACATGTGGAGTTAGTAATGGTAGAAGACATCCGCATGGTGGACAAGGTAATAATCAGGGAGGTTGGCAGAGGTAGCAAATACCGCAGTTTTTATGTAGAATCGACTTCCAACTAATGCTTTCAAGGATAAAACACCATTTGAAGCTTGGCAAGAGTTTAAGCCTTCACTAAGTTTTCTTAAAGTGTTTGGTTGTGTTTGTTTTGTTCATGTTCCTCATGTTAAACGTGATAAACTTGACAACAAGGCAATTATAGGCATCCTTGTGGGTTACAGTGGAGTTTCTAAAGCTTACAAGGTTTATCATCCTCAAACAGGAAAGATGACAATTACTTGAGATGTTCATTTTAGTGAGAATGAACAGTGGGACTGGAAGAATTCTCAGAAATCAGGAAAACACTTTCTAGAAGCAAACATTAGCCCTCCTGAAGAACACTGGAAGCAAGAACTAGAAGATGATCATCCAATCAAAGGGAGAAGATTGTTGTCAGATATCTATCAAAGGTGTAATGTCTCCATCTATGAACCTGTTGGACTAGTAGAAACTCTTTAAGAACCAAAATGGAAGAAAGCAATGGAGGAGGAGATCTCCATGATTAAGAAAAATAAAACTTCGGTGTTAGTCGACAAACCTAAAGATAGAAAAGTCATTGGTGTAAGATAGGTCTTCAGAACAAAGTTAAACACATATAGTTCCATCAAAAAATACAAGGCGAGGCTTGTAGTTAAAGGGTACGCACAAATTTATGATGTTGATTACTCAAACACTTTTTCTCCTGTTGCAAGATTAGACATAATCAGATTGCTACTCGCAATAGCGGCACAAATGGAATGGAAGCTATTCCAACTCAATGTCAAATCAGCCTCCTTAAATGGCATACTGGAGGAGGAAATATATGTCAAGAAACCATCAGGATTGTGAAATACGGTGATGAAGACAATGTCTATCTGCTAAAAAAGGATCTGTATGGCCTAAAGTAATCACCAAGAACTTGGTATAGTAGGATAGGTGATCATCTGTTAAGCTTGGGCTTTGAAAAAAGCTTATCTGCATCCACTTTGAATTTAAAACATAAAGACACTAATATCCTTATTATGTCGCTTTATATTGATGATCTTCTGGTAACAGGAAATAATACAAGGTTGGTTGAGGAGTTTAAAGAAGAAATGATACAAGTTTTTGAAATGACAGACATTGGTCTTATCACCTATTTTCTTTGAATGGAGATCAAGCAAAGCAAAAGTGAAGTATTATGTCACGACCTAAAATACCCCCTAGACGTGACATGTCGTATAAGACCCCGAAAGGCCCCATACAAGTCACTTAGTATACATCATACAAGATAATAGTTGCTTAGAGTTTAAAAAGTCAATTTTCATGTTAAAAGAGTTTGACAAGATAGCGGAAGTCTAACATAGTCTCAAAGCAATCTAATACATTAATAGAACAAAATTGGGACGTAACCCATACAAGTTCTAAAGTAAATGACATAAAACTGTAAATGTGGCATTGTCCTCGAAGTATGAGGACTCACCAAGTCTTCAAATCTCTAATGCAACGAACTAGCCAAGAATGGATGGAGAAGAGCCGGACCCTGCATTTTGAGACAGCGTAGACAAGAGTATGTGTCAGTACATAAAATGTACCAAGTATGATAACTATGCATAGAAGTCAAAAAAATCATGCTTAAAAGGAAATATACATAAGATACAATGACCAAGCTAAATCGTAAAGCAACATGATGGAAAACATGAGTTAAAAACCATGGTCAATGCAAGTAAATCATCTTAGACCCAACATACTTGAAATACTTTTGTGGAAGTAACCTTAGTTCATTATGTGGGAAATTAGCCTTATCCGACATAGACCATGTGAGCTATAACATGGAATCTGGTGTCTACCTCACACTGAAAAGAGATGTCCATACTTGCCAAGGTAAGAATCATAACTTCTAGCTTAAGTGGATCCACTAGCTAATGTCTATTTAAGACAATCATCCTATGGTGGCACATAGTTTATGGGACATGGGTAATCACGACTTGTCCACTTGGTGCTAAGAATAAATCCCACAGCATAGTCATAATTCATAATTCATAATTCATCTTATGATTAGTAGATATGGATAATCGCCTCTTGTCTTATCATTGGGGGACATGGGTAATCACCGCTTGTCCCTTCATTCATGGAAGGCACATCAAATAGCAAATCCAAACTAGAGTTCATTAGAATAGCTCTGTAGTTCTTGATTCAAGTTTAGTTGAGAAGACCTTTCAACCCCATGAATCCTTTATGTGAGAAATCCTTTCACAGCAACAACAACAACAATGCTTCACTCTCAAAGTAACTTAATTCTTCATCAATTTCTTAATTGAACATGCATATCTTCATAAAACTCATCTTTTTATCATTCACAACTTCATCAGGGAATCATATCTTGGAAATCATAATTCATGCATGGGCTCATATAAATTCATCTTAAAATCATTTGATTATCCCAATTCATGCATAAATAAACATAATTCAATCTATTAGATCATAATTGAAAAGAACCATAGAAGAAAACCCTAACTTTAATTGGGGAATTCTAACTTGTGAAATTGGGGAATTTAGGAACCCTATGGAGGAAAGGACTCCATAGGTGAAAGCCATCATACCTGATATCGAAAGCCCTCAATCAATGGTGAATTAGGAGACTTGGCTTGAAACCCTAGATCCTCTTCTTATTCTTCAAGCTTTAGAGAGACAATTATTTGAGAGGAAAACTTTGGAGGGATTTTGAAGATTGATTAAAATGGGTAGAATTTAGGCTTAGAGTACTTATATAGGGTCTAGGAATAGAACTAAACCGACTTAGATTAGGTATAAGTCAATTAGGGAAAAGACCAAAAAACCCTTAAAAATAACTGCCGGCTCCGACCTATGGTTCAGACCTACGATCGTCAACCATAGGTGGGATTCAGAAACTATAAAATTTTGGCTTCCAACGACGGTTGCGATGTATGGCCTGTTGGTCCACTTACAGACCGTACATACCAACCATAGATCCTAACCTTGACCTTCAAAATTTCACTAAGTCTAGGAGTGATCTACGAGACCTATCTATGACTTGTACAAGGAATGACGGACCGTCCTAGTGAAATGTTAATGGGATTATGAAACTTGACTTCAAAAATTTTACCTTGCCATCAACGGTTCCCACCTACGGCGCGTAAGTCGACCTACGGTCCGTAGATGGCTTCCATCAGTATTGGCATCAGTTCTGAAAAAACTGAAAGTTTTCCTCGTTTCAAACCTTAGGTGTTACAATATCTCCCCCTTAGGAACATTCGTTCTCGAATGGAACTCACGACATCTTAAGGAGGGTGGAAACTAGATCTATCAGCCCAACATGAATGCAATCACATAAATTCACAAATCCGAGGAGGAAACATCAACTCCAAGCTAAAGCACGTTCAAAACATCATATAATAAAGGTCTATATGCAGCTCATATTCAAATTCACATAACATAAAGAAATCAATCAAGTTAACTCATTTTCTCAAAATTAAGCTTTTCATGCACATGCATAAATGAGGAATCATTGGAATATCTAAGACACATGAGACCAAAAGAGTGAACCATGAGGAACTAAATACCTTAAGCTAGAGTAGGGACGGAGGGAAAGAGATGAGGATAACGACACATCATATCGGCCTCGGCCTCCCAAGTAGCACCCTCAACTAACTGATTCCCCCAAAGAACTTTTACAGAAGCAACTTCGTTATTTCTCAACTTCTGAACTTGTCGGTCCAAAATCTCAATCGAAACTTCTTCATAAGATAGACTCTCCTTTACACCAAGACTTTCCAATGGTACTATAGATGTCGGATCACCAACACATTTCTTCAATAAGAAGACATGGAATACCGGATAAATCGAAGCCAAGTCATTAGGCAAATCCAGTTCATAAGCAACCTTGCCAATATGCCTCAAGATTTGATATGGACGTACATAATGGGGATTAAGCTTCCCTTTCTTTCCAAACCTCATTACACACTTCATGGGTGAGATTTTCAAGTAGACCTAATCATTAACATCAAATTCTATATCTCTTCTTCTAACATCCGCATAGGACTTTTGTTGACTTTGAGCCGTTTTTAACCTTTCTATAATAAGATGCACTTTTTCCATAGCCTTATGTACCAATTTGGGACCTATCAAAGTGACTTCACCAACTTCAAACCAACCTATAGGAGATCTACACCTCCTACCATAAAGAGCCTCAAATGGAGCCATACCAATATTCGAATGGTAGCTATTATTATAAGAAAACTCAATCAAAGGCAAATGATCATCCCAATTACCTTTGAAATCAATCACACAAGCTCTCAACATATATTCTAAAGTTTTGATAGTACGCTCCGCTTGTCCATCGGTTTGAGGATGAAAAGTTGTGCTAAGATTAACACGGGTAACAAGGCCCTTTTGGAAAGATTTCCAAAATTGAGAAGTAAATTGAGTACCAAGATCATATATAGTGGATAGGGGCACTCCATGCAAACTAACCATCTCTCTTAGGCACAACTTGGCATAGTCTTCCATGGAATAAGAAATTTTGACGGGAATGAAATGAGCCGATTTAGTCATACAATCCACAATAACCCAAATCGAGTCATGTTGTCGCCGAGTGCGTGGTAAACCAATAATGAAGTTCATATTCAAATCTTCCCACTTCCATGTAGGGATACTATTATCTTGGGACAAATCCCCCACCTTTTGATGCTTAACTTTCACTTGTTGACAATTAGGACACTTAGCCACAAATTCTGCAATGTCCTTCTTCAACCCATTCCACTAATAGATCTCCCGCAAGTGATGTACCGTGGATGTACGGTATTTTTGATGCATTAAACTTAGAGTGTACCATGTTTCTTGAGCATTTTATTAGTAGATTTGAGGGTGTTTATGTTGAATTTTGCAGGAAACAGGTTTTGAGCAGTTGTTGGATGAAAAAGTAGCAGCAGTGTTTAAGTTTTGTGATTTACGAAAGGACCTACGAGCCGTCGTTTGACTGACGAGCCATAGGTGAAGGTCGTGGTTCAGAAGCTAAAGGAAAATCGCTAAGTATGGAACGACGGTTGCCAACAACAAACAGTCGTTCTTGCTACGAACAATAGTTAGGAGTCATCAACAGATTTGAAAAATTAGATTTGTAGGACTTGAACGACGACATGACAGGATGGGCCGTGCTTAGACCTATGAGCCGTAGGTCAATCCCGTAGGTGAACTTATTCAAAAAAATTTCTTAACTGCTGACTGATGGTTACGACCTATGAGCCGTCGTTGCTGTGATGAGCCGTAGGTTGATGCCCGTAGGTGACACTGCTTAGGACCGGATTTCCTTCGTATTTCCTTTTCCTAGTTTAATTAGGACTTATTTTCTATAAATACCCTATGTAAATTTTGTTTTTGGGTTGTTGAACAGATTTTGAATTTTTAGCTTTGACTTTGGGAATTATTTGGCAACTTTTGTGAAATTTAATTCTTGAAGCTTGGATTATAAAGTTCGCTCTTTGCTTTTCAATTCGAGAGTGTGGATTTCATCTATTATCATTGTAAGTTCATGGATTATTCTTTAAACCCTAATTTGAATTGTGAACCCTTAAGCATGAATAACTAAATCCACAATTAGGGTTGTGGGAACCATGAGTGATTAGCGAAAATTAAACTAATAAGATTGTAATTCTTGATGAGTCTTTATGTATGTATTTGTTAATCTCATAGTTTAGAATGCTTTTAACGGTGCGCAACGTTAGAATTCACCTTTTTCCTACCTGCCATACCAAAGAGATAACGAATGAAAAAGAGATTACACAACAGAGATTTAGCGTTGATTTAGTCTGCTATCTAGTAGCCCAAACTACAGAAGCTGAGGGTTAATCTGAGTTTAAGGTAAGGGTTAGTAAATCGACACACATAGACAGACCAAGTTTCGTGGTGAAATTCCCTATTTGGAGGACCAATCACTTAGGGATACCTAGCTTATCGACTATGCATGTTAAACACTAGATAGAGTTATGGTTATTAGGTTTACTGAGTTAAGAGCTTGTGGGGAACACTTGTACCCTACTTTCGTTCTTATATTGATATCACAAACTGCAAGCTTTGTTAATTGTTTACTTGTTTTGTTACACATCTAGCAGTTATAATTTTAGTTTATTTATTTCCCCCCCTCTTTCATAGATAATTTGAATAAACATACAACTAACAGTAAATTAGACTAAGTCTAAACCATATTCCTCGTGGGATCGACCCTAACCTTTGTTAGGTTCTTTATTTGACAACGACCGCTTCTACTTCTTTAGGGAGGTGTAATTTGGGGATATCAAATTTTGGCGCCGTTGCCGGGAAATAAGGCTTTTAGATTAGACTAATTGCGTTATTGCACTTTAGTCAATTATTTCTCGATTTATGTTTTTGATTTTTTTACAGACCTTAGTTCCAGTGTATGCCAAATACACGAAGTCAAGGCATTCCCCTAACTCCTTACGACCCGAAATTAAGAAGAACTCTGCGAAGAATAGCTGGAACAGGTCAACAAATCAGGAAAGAGGATGATCTAAACGGCGAGGGAGGTCAGGAGGTACCAGGAGCCCAACCTCCGAGAGCTATAGACGTGCCTGGGAACCTTCAAGAGGTTTGAGTGTAGAACCAGCCTGCACCTAATATCCACCGAAACTTTGAAGTTGATCACAATGTGATAGGATCAACTGGCGTTATAGTTGTTCCTCCACTACCAGCCGGGTACACATTTGTGATTATCAGCAGCCTTATGCAGATGCTGACAGCTAGAGGACTATTTGTTGGATTACCATCGGAAGATCCTTATGCCCATATGACCAAGGTTACCAGCGTATGTAAGAGTAGTGTGGGGAAGCCAGATTTAGATATAGATGAGATTGGTCTACGTGTTTTCCCATTGTCTTTGATAGGAGATGCTACTGTATGGTTGAACAAACTCCCATACAACTCTATATACACATGGGATGAGCTGCATCGAGTTTTCATCGACAAATATTTTCTAGTATCGAGGAAGCTAAACCTTAAGGATAAACTCCATAACTTCGTGGCTCTACATGGAGAGTCAGTCAGTGAATCTTGGGACAGATTTATGAAGTACATGAGAGTTGTGCCAAACCACCGCATTGATGATGAGTTCCTCAAAGAATATTTCTACCGAGGACTGAATGATAATGGAAAGGCTATGCTAGACACTATTGCAGATGGATCTTACGGAGTAACTACCTTCCTAGAGATTGCTGAAAAACTTGAAGGATATCGAAGAATAACAAGGCATGGAGCACTAGAGCATCGTCTACCCCAAAGAGCACCTTCTCAATACAAGATGCACCAAACCCATCTAACGATGATCTGCGCGAATAATTAGCACACCTAAGAAGCGAATTAGGCTTGGTGCTAAAACATGTAAGTGGTAATGCGGAGAAAGTCAACGCAGTTCAATATCAACAGAATGCACCACGAAATGATTGGTACACATATGAGGAGGATGCAAATTTTGTGAATGAGCAAACGGGGGGTTTCTGAACTAACGCCCAAGGATCCAATCAGGATAATTGGCGCCAAGGTCAAGGGAATCAAGGTCAGAACTTTAGCAATTACAATCGTGAAGGGAAATATGTTCATGATGGGAACTATAACAGAGACAATAACTAGAACATAAACTGTTACAACAACAGGAGTGATAAAGGTGGCCTATATCTCCCACCAGGAAACCACGATGGAGGATCGAGTCTTAATCGTACTTAAGATATGATAAGCAAGATGATGAAGAGGTTCGACTCAATAGATAAGAACGTGAAAGAGATGCGGAATGATCTATCCGATATTGGGAAAAAGGTGGAGTCACATGATAACGCTTAACCACACCTCTTATGATTCGAAGTGTGGGCTGTCGCTATGCAAGTATAAACCCAATGAAGAGTTGGGGTCGATCCCAGGAGGAACAATGTGAAGGGGCAATTGAAGAAACAAAGAATTACTAGCCACTAGTTTGAATCCGAAATATAAAATACAATTATAAAATGAGAAGATTTCAAGTAACGAATTTAGGATAAGGGATAGAGGAGAACAAGGAACAATGTTACATCGAACAAGATTACCAAAGAGATTTGGGAATGGGAAATCGATCAATACGATCCATTGCACATTAGCATCATACAATCTCATTTAATCATGGGTAAAATCATATATGCCTCAGACTCTAAATTATCTACCTAATTCTATCGAACATAGGGAAATATTTCTCAACTATTCTCACGAACCCAATCAAGTGGTAACACAAGCAATCCGATTAAAGGCAATGCAAGGATTCACTATTTCTAGCAACAATCCAAATACTGAGTTGTTAAACCTCAATTAATGCACCAATCAATCTTACCCAACCTCAATTAACTCTCACAAGCTAAATCAAAGTAGATGGCAAATCTTAGGAGTGATCAATTCGAAAAGCAATTAAAGCTTGAGATCAATTGGATAATCAAAAACCCATTTCATAAATGATAAGGCATTCAACTAATTACAAAAGCACAAGATAGAAATAAAAAACCCATATATTGTTTATCACTAACACAATATTCAAATCACTAATCAGCAATTAACACCTAGAATTCAACAATACAAAGCAAAGAGTTGAAGAAAGATGAAAAATAATTACAACCCAAGCTCACAATCTTCACTCTAATGGTGTTACTGAAGAATCTTGATCTCAAAACTATGCCCAAGCCTCAATCCCCAAGTTCTTCTTCTCTATTCTCTATGTGATGAATTTCCTATTGAATTTTCTGAATCCCCTTCCCCAAATGGCTGTGATTCAGTGTATACGGTGCATTAGGGTCAAAATGTGAATTTCTAGAACTGCCCAGGCGTCAGTCACCTTTTCTTCTCCGCATTCACGGAGCTCAATATAATTGTACTCCATGTTCGCGAAGGACGTCCGCGTTCGCGGTACTTGACCTGAATTCACTCCGCGTTCGTGGAGGCTTCCCTCGTTCACACCTCACAGCTGGCTTGCACTCTGCGGTCGAGCCTAGCTCTCCGTATTCGCGGAGTGTATTTCACTGCCAGCTCGAAAATTCTTTTTTTTAGCTCCATTTTTGCCCCAATTTCCATTCTTTTTCATCAAAGCTCCTTTTTAACCATCATGTACCTGAAACAACCATATTCAAAGGAAAGTTAGCCTCTTTCTCTACTTAAGTACCACAAAATCACAAGAAAAGGACTCCAAATGAGGGAAAATCACCCACTCATCAACACCCCCAACTTAGATACTTTGCTTGTCCTCAAGCAAAACAAAATCAAAAGCACAAGAGGCAATCACAATAAGCACAACACACTTTCATTCCGAATAGAGATCTTGATCATGACTTTGGTTGGTACTAACAAATAGTCCTCAAGCAAACTTTTCTCAAAAACAACCCCTCATTTTCATGGAACATTTTTCAAAAACCAAGAATCATTAAGTGACAACAACTCAAACTCAAGAAATGACTCAACTCTTTAGCTCTTTTTCATGCTCACTTGATGCAATTAGGAATTATCAAAATCACCATTCAAGTAACCTACATGCCCTCACAAGAAAAGAAATGTCCCAAAACACTCACAAGTATTTACAAACAAGGGACAAAGGCACAAACACTCACACTCACAAAAGAATTTCTCATGAACACAAATGCCACACCATAGGCTTGCCCATATTTTCAATCAACATTGCCTCAACTTTATTTGGTTAGAAATCACAATGGACTTTGTTAAGCTTGTAATGTAGGCTTAGGGAAGGTAAGGATATCATTTAGGTACAAGAGACTGCACCCTCCTTGAACTCTACTCAACAACTCAAACATTTTCCAACTTTTCCACATTTTCTTCACTTTCCAAACAAATGCACAATTCACCTTTTCATTTTCATTCTAGATACCCCACATGCAACCATTTTCAACTTTTTGGAGGATTCAAGATTCTTTTATCACTTTTTTTTCACAAATTTATTTTTCGAAACTTCTTCTTTCTTTGAGACATCTTTCCTCCTATATTTATCTTTTTTTTATCAAGCTCTTATGCAATAGACATCCCTTCTATGAATTTCTCAAAAAACCCCCAACTTAGGCTTTTAGCCTCACTTTCACAACATCAAGTTCAAGGAGGGGAAGGGTTCAAGAGAGGAATGTAATTTCAAAATGGATAAGGTTGTAATAAGGTTGCCAATAAAAGGATTTAGGCTCAAAAGGGACAACTAAGGATACATTTAGTGCAAGGGTAGAATTTTTAGGCCAAGTGGACTTCAAGAATAATCAAAGAAAGCCTAAGATCATTTTTCCAACCCAACTCAATTAAGACCAAAGTATCAAGACCAACCGGGCAAGTTCTAGGTGGCACAAGTGAACACAAGGCATTATTCAATAACTCACAACACATGGAATGCAAATCACTCAAGATGGATAAAAATCTTATTTCCTTTTTAACAAACAAGTGGCAATGATCAATTAAACCGCCAACGAATCAAAAGTCACAAAAAGAGTCACAAGAGTTGTCACAAAATCATTCAACACATGCTCAAATTTTCTAAATAGAGGGGTGTGCTCAAACCACATTCTTCGCAAGCAAGACTATATTCTTAGTACCAAACAAGCCATAATCTCCCAAAAAGACAACAACGAATTTACTCTTAAGAAAGCCGTCAACCAATCCATCATTGGGCAAACTCATACATCAATTCGGGACCGGCTACTCAGACTTCACCAATAAACAAAAATGGCTACTCAGACTTCACCACATAACAAATCAACGCTTTACCCTTAAGAAAGTCGTCACTCTATCAATCATAGGGCATCGCCAATCAACAACAACTCCAAACAACAACACCATCTCAAGACAAAAGAAATACAATACAGAAACTATTAAAAGCAATAAAAACTAATAAAGCAAAAAATCGACTAATCCAACACAATCAACAATTAAGCTCCAAAAGCCTAACAAGGGCACATCATCCATAAACAAAACAAACATCCAAACAATATGATAAAACCAACCAATAAACAATCCCTAACATCCTAAAAAAGAAATGCAGAACAGAACATGAGTCATAAGGGGGGCAACCCAACTAAAAATTGAAGTGTGTCCTCACAGTAAAAAAATCAAAAGAGAATACGAGGGGCTCCCGAAAGTGAAATTACTCTAAGCTAGCATTAGAGGGGAAGGAAAAATCCTCATCATCAGATGGACTGCTACCGCATAGGCTCTGGAGCTTGCCCATCATCTTGCTCAGGAACCGACTCTTCTTCTTCTCATGCTCTTAGAAAGTCTACTGGGGCTGCTCAATCTTCCCCTGCCTCCGACTCAGATGCTCCAATCTATAAGACATAGCCTTCTGTGCAGCAACTACAAAGGTAATAGTAGGTGCAGATGAACCCTCAGATGTGGCTCCAGAAGGTTCGGTAGGGAGGCTAGCAACTAGCTCTCGAATTTGAGCATCCACTCTCTATATCTGAGAAGATATGTATCGCATCATGGTAGGCCCAAACTGGAGGGGTCCTGCTGAAGATGAAGCACTAGTTTCAGAAGTGGGCTCGGTGAACTACCCGAAATGTGGGCTAAGCACATCGATCTTCCTCTTTTTGTGCCTGTCACCCTGTGCACCCCTCTTCTTTAGAGGATGAATCTCAGTGGTTGGCTTCTTCTCCTCATTTGTTGGCAGTCTCAGCACTCCGGCACTGTAACATAGCTGAGTGATCAATGAAGGAAAGATAAGACTCCTGGTCTTCCCCTGGGCCACCTCAATAATATTGTCCAAAATCAGCTGGCCCACATTCACCGCCAGCCCATCCATAATAGCCATAATAAATAAAGCCCTGTCTAGTGTCACCTCGGTGTCATGTGTGGAGGGAATGACCTGAGCACATATAATGGAGAGCCAAGTGTTGGCCTCCGCTGTAAACTCACAGGACTCCATCCCTCTTTTCGTCTCGAACCACTCTGGAGGCTCACCATTGTCCAACTTATCAACAAGCCACTGGCCATCTAACTCCTTGTAGCAATCCAAATAAACATAGTTGTCGGCATCTGGGAGCCCATAATAGGCATTAATCAAGGCTGTGCTAAAATGGACCTGTACCTCTCGGACGGTAGTAACGGCAGCCTCATTAAAATTAGTCTCCGAGGCATTTGCATAAAATTCAGCTACGATGGTATGATTAGCCTTGACAGGCTCAGCAGCAAAAAAACATCAAACGACTAGACTCAAGCCGATTAAAGAAATCCGACATCCCCTGTTCAAGCTTTTCCAAACAGTTCCCTTTCTCTTTCACAATAGCCAACCCAGGTATTCATCTTACTTTCAGGCACACTTTGCTGAAAGGAATATAGTAGCATCAAAATAATCTTCATCGGGTGCAATTATAGATGATTGAGGAATGTTTTCGGTAGACATTTTAAGCTCAAAGTACCTACAAAAGAAGCAAACACGTTAAAAGTTCTTGTGGACACTTAAAACAATGTATTGGAAGTATTTAGGCCAAAGAAAATAATTAAAAGAAGTCCCAATCAATTTATGCAATGTTACTATTTTGGGACACAACATATCTCTTCTCCGCATTCGCCGAGAAGCCTCCACGTTTGCGGAGAGATAGTGGCCTTGCCTACGCATTCTCACCTCAGAGCTAGACAAACCTCCACATTTACAGACCAGATGGCATGTTCGAGGGGAACAATGAGTTAGACACCTCCGCGTTCGCCGAGAAAGCTCCGCGTTCACGGATATGCCATCGTCCCTTGATTTCCAGAATTCATTCAAACATTTCGACAAACAGGTTATGGGCAACAATTTTAACAATTTCAACAAAATTTCACCCCCAATTCAACCCCCACACATGATTAATCAATTAACAACTCAACAAAAATCTATTCTACCCACAAACTAACAATTTAACACATCAAAATCAAGTTCAACAAAAGATCACACTAAGGCATCATTGAACTAAGATTCACTACCAAAATAACCATTAGAAAGGGGTAGAAATCATACCTTGAGTAGTAAGGTGAGCCACACAATGAGAAATTAGGAAGCAAAGCAAATAAAGGGAAGGAGTTTGAGGGAATTTTTGAGTCTTAAGCGATGAGGGGAAAGGGGAAGGGATTTGGAAAGTATGGCAGTTCTGACTATTAAAGTACCCGAACCTCTGCATTTGCGGAGGCCTTGGCGCGTTTACGCCCCTATGAGACTCCTAACCTCCGCATTCACGAACTCCCTACCACGTTCGCGGAGAGTAAATTATGCCTGAAGCTCTGGCAGCTTTCTTGAAATTTAGGCGATGGGTGGGTCCATTTGGCGCCTCACCCATTGCACTTTGATGATCGTCAGCTGCCCAAAAGTGTTCCAAACGTCCATTATGAAGATAGTTCACCCTGAACTTCAATCCCAAGTGCATTTTTGCATCCAAACCTGTTCAAAACACCTCCAAACACTTTGAAATCATGAGGATTAGTCAAAAATAAAATTCTAATCTAACCCAAAAATTAAAGAAAACTCAAAATTAACCGGAAATTAAAATTTTTAATACCGATGGATTATCTCCTATCAAGCGCACAACTTAACGTCGCGACGCGACGCTGGTTGCATCACCCTTTATGTTTCCACTTCGAGGTGATGTACCTTCTCCCCAATTTCAAATCATTTTCTCGTCGAAGCAATTGGGGACTACCGGAGAGCATCACACGTTTCACTCGATCTGTCCACTGCAAAGATTTGAATTTCTTGCCCAACTTCACATCATTCTTTCGTATAGGAGCATTGGGCAAGAGTGATAGTATCACTAGGCCATTCGAATAACGAACTTCATAACTTTTGGCCCTCAAGTGCATGACACTATCACTTTCCAATGTACTAGATTTGCCATATATGATCTTTTTGACTTTTTCTTGCAACTCTATTATCATTGCCTTGATATTGACATCTGGGAATTTTATTGGTTTGGTTTGGTTGCAAATACCCAAGATCTCATCAATATCGAACACAACCCCTTTTTCTTGACCGTCCAACTTCAATGCCTTACTCCTGACCACTTGATAAGGAGCCTTACGTACTCCAAATGTTGATCTTGCATTGGCCTTCAAAGTAGAAATCTCAAAATCAAGTTGGATCATCTCATGGCACCTAGCTAGATGCAAGTTGTGGAATTCATCCCTCATTTGAAATATTAAATCTTTTAGCCTCGCACCCTTTTCAAGTCGATGAGGCAAGTACAAGAGCCAAGCTTGGCTCACAACACCCATCTCTTCACACATCTCCTTATCTAAAGAGTCATCCGCACAACTATTCCCAACATGAAGTCTTCCACAACATGACCATGGGTCATCAACATAGGGCTTGCACTCACATAACCTAGAAGCCACAATAAAAACAAAAACAAAGCAAACACAACTATTCTCAATTTGGATAGAAATTAGTAAATTAAAAACTCTAAATCAATTCAACATGCAAAATTGTTTCTCGGCAGCGGTGTCATTTTTGATAACGGTCAACCATACCTCTTACAATTCGAATTGTGGGTGGTCGCTATGCAAGTTTAAACCCAACAAAGAGTTGGGGTCGATCCCACGAGGAACAATGTACAGGGCGATTAAAGAAACAAAGAATTTCTAGCCACTAGTTTGAATCCGAAATATAAAATACAATTATAAAATGAGAAGATTTCAAGTAACGAATTTAGGATAGGGGATAGAGGAGATCAAGGAACAAAGCTATATCGAACAAGATTACCAAAGGGATTTGGAAATGGGAAATTGATCAACACCCATACGATCCATTGAAAATTAGCATCATACAATCTCAATTAATCATGGGTAAAATAATATATGCCTTGAACTTTAAATTATCTACCTAATTCTATTGAACATAGGCAAATATTTCTCAAATAGTTCTCACAAACCCAATCAAGTGGCAACACAAGTGATCCGATTAAAGGCAATGCAAGGATTCACTATTTCTAGAACAATCCAACAAATGAGTTGTTAAACCTCAATTAATGCACCAATCAATCATACCCAACCTCAATTAACTCTCACAAGCTAAATCAAAGTAGATGGGCAAATCCTAGGAGCGATCAATTCCTTTGGAAAAGCAATTAAAGCATTAGATCAATTGGATAATCGAAAACCCATTTCATAAATGATAAAGCATTCAACTAATTACAAAAGCACAAGATAGAAATCAAAAACCCATATATTGTTTATCACTAACACAATATCCAAATCAGTAATCAACAAGTAACACCTAGAATTCAATAATACAAAGCAAAGAGTTGAAGAAGGATGAAAAATAATCAAAACCCAAGCTCACAATCTTCACTCTAATGGTGTTTGTTGAGGAATCTTGATCTCAAAGCTATGCCAAAGCCTCAATCCCCAAGTTCTTCTTCTCTATTCTCTGTGTGATGAATTTCCTATTGAATTTTTTGAATCCCCTTCCCCAAAAGGCTGTGTTTCAGTGCATATGGTGAATTAAGGTAAAAATGTGAATTTCCAGAACTGCCCAAACGCCAGTCACCTTTTCTTCTCCGCGTTTGCGGAGGTAGCTCTGCATTCGCGGAGCTCAGTATAATTGTACTCTGCATTTGCAAAGGACGTCCACGTTCGTAATGCTCAACCTGAATGCACTCCGTGTTTGCACCTCACGGCTGGCTTGCACTCCATAGTCACGCCCAGCTCTCTGCTTTCGCGGAGAGTATTTCACTACTAGATCCAAAATCCTTGTTTTAGCTCTATTTTCCCCCAATTTCCATTTTTTTTCATCAAAGCTCCTTTTTAACCATCATGTACCTGAAAAAACCACATTCAAAGGAAAGTTAGCCACTTTCTCTACTTAAGTACCCTAAAATCTCAACAAAAGGACTCCAAATGAGTGAAATCACCCACTCATCATCACACGCAGTGGCGATTCGACAAATAGAGCAGCAATTGAACCAACTGTCTACAAATGCAAATCCATGCCAATAGGAAACACTTCCAAGCAACACCGTGCAAAACCCGAAGAATGACGGACAATGTATGGTTGTGACTACTAGAAGTGGGAAACAAACCATTGATCCTCCCATGCAAACAGAAGTTGTAAGTGCGAAAGCATCTGATGAACATGAAAGTGAGGTAGCAGAACTGCCCAAGGATCAAAATGAGATGGAGGCGGAAATCACGCAAAAGGTCATACATATGCCAAGACCTCCCTCCTTTTCCACAAAGATTGGCCAAGAAGACGGAAGAAGGGAAGTATAGAAAATTCATATCTATGCTAAAACAATTATCTATTAATGTTCCTTTGATTGAAGCTTTAGAACAGATGCTCAGATATGCGAAGTTCATGAAAGATCTGGTGACCAAGAAGAGAGGTGCGAGCTTTGAGGTTGATGATAAGTTGCAGCATTGTAGCGCCATTGCTACAAGGTCATTGGTGCAAAAGAAGAAAGACCCTACAGCATTCACTATCCCATGTACTATTGGCTTGATGCACTTTGCAAAGGCTCTATGTGACTTGGGTGTGAGTATAAATCTGATGCCGTTGTCTATGTTCAAGAAATTGGGCTTGGGAGCCCCTAAATCAACAGTAATGAGGCTTCTGATAGCTGACCGAACGGTGAAGAAACCAATAAGGGTGCTCCAAGATGTCTTGGTGAAAGTGGAGGCATTCATATTTCCAAGGGACTTTGTGATTCTGGACTGCGAAGTAGATTTTGAAGTGCCTATAATTATGGGCAGACCATTTCTTGCAACGGGGCGTGCTCTAGTAGATTTGGAAAAAGAGCAGATGAAGTTTCGATTAAACAATGAAGGGGTGACCTTTAACATTTGTAAATCAATGAAGCATCACAGTGACATCAAAGCAATATCGGTGGTGAACTATGTTGATGAGCCTAAACTAGAGGTGCCCATTGAGGAGACGCTAGAAGTTGAGTAACTCGTGGTTGTGATCATGAATTTTGATGGTGATGGGATCGCGAAATTTCATGAACTTGTTGCTGCATTCGATGAGGGTACTTACATTCGCCGTCCACCAAGAAAGCTAAACTTGGACTTCAAGAATCGAGACACTCCGCCCGCAAAACCATCTATTAACGAACCCATAAAGTTGGAACTAAAAGCTCTTCCAGCTCATTTGAGGTATGTATTCTTGGGCTTGAAAAACACGTTACCTGTGATTATTGCTTCTGAGTTGAATGCAGGGCAAGTGGAAGCTTTGGTTTCGGCACTGAAGCGATACAAAAGGGTGATCGGATGGACAATTGCGGATATTATTGGTATCCCACCGGGGATTTGCTCACACAAAATTCAACTCATGCCAGAAAGCATACCAAGTGTTGGGCACCAGAGAAGGCTAAATCCACATATGCAAGAAGTCGTGAAGAAGGAAATCATCAAATGGTTAGATGCTGGAGTGGTATACCTGATAGCTGATAGTAAATAGATGTGCCAGTCCAATGTGTGCCAAAGAAGGGAGGAATCACTGTGGTTCCAAATGAAAAGAATGAGCTCGTTCCTATGAGGCCCGTTAAGGCTGGAGAGTTTGCATGGACTATCGCAAAGCTAAATGCCTGGACCGAAAAAGACCACTTTTCGATGTCATTCATGGACCAAATGTTAAATCGTCTTGCTGGAAAGGGGTGGTACTGCTTCTTGGATGGATATTCAGGCTACAACCAGATCTCTATAGCCCCAGAAGATCAAGAAAAGACTACTTTCACTTGTCCCTATGGTACACTCTCTTTCAAAAGGATACCATTCGGACTATGCAATGCACTGGCGACATTTCAGCATTGCATGATGTCTATCTTTTCAGACATGGTGGAAGACACTATCGAGGTATTTATGGATGATTTTTCTATGGTTGGTAACTCTTTCGATGATTGTTTTTTGCATTTAGGTGAAGTGCTGCGTCGATGTGAGCAATGCAACCTTGTGTTAAACTGGGAAAATAACCACTTCAGGGTGAAAGAAGGTATCATACTAGGCCACAAAATCTCAGAAAAAGGCATCAAAGTTGATAGAGCTAAAGTCGAGGTGATCAAAAAATTTCCCTAACTAACCTCTGTGAAGGGTATTAGAAATTTTCTTGGGCATGCAGGCTTTTATCGAAGATTTATAAAAGACTTCTCAAAAATTGCACACCCTTTGTGCAAACTGCTTGAAAAGGAGATGAAGTTTGAATTTGATGAAGCCTATTTGAAAGCATTTGCGGCACTGAAAGAGAAGTTATCTTCTGCACCCATCATTATTTCACCGGATTGGGGGAAACCTTTTGAAGTTATGTGTGATGCAAGCGGCGTGGCAATTGGCTTAGTTTTTGGAGAAAATAAGATACTTCATCCTATATATTATGTGAGCAAAGCGCTGAACGTCGCTCAAAAGAACTACACGGTTACTGAACAAGAATTGCTTGCAGTAGTCTTCGCGTTTGAGAAGTTTCGATCCTATTTGCTGGGTACTAAAGTAATTGTGCATACTGACCATTCTGCTCTGCGGTATCTTAAGGCAAAGAAGGACATAAAAACGAGGTTGATTCATTGGATATTGTTGCTGTAAGAGTTCAACTTCTAAGTACGAGATAGAAAGGGGACAAAAAACCAAGTGGCTGATCATTTGTCCAGATTAGAAGATGAAGTTACGATGAAGTTAGTTGATGGACTAGAGATACTTTTCCACACAAACAGGTATTGGCTGCTTCTCTTGCTCTTATTCCTTGGTTTTGCAGATTTCGCCAACTATTTGGCAATAGATGTGGTGCCTTCGGAGTTGTCGTTCCACCAAAGAAAGAAGTTCATGTCCGATGTGAAGAAGTTCTTCTGGGAAGACCCTTATATGTTTCGTATCTGTGTTGATGGAATTATTTGTCGTTGTGTGCCTGAGGTAGAGATGATGAGTATATTGGAAGCTTGCCATTCGTCTCTTGTTGGAGGTCATCATAGTGGCATCCAGACTGCTCACAAGATCTTACAATGTGGGTATTATTGGCCTATAATTCACCAAGGTGCCCATGATTTAGCCAAGGTGTGTGATCGATGCCAAAGAGAAAGAGGTATTTCAAGAAAGCAAGAACTCCCAATGAACCCAATACTAGTGATTGGACTCTTTGACATATGGGGCCTTGATTTTATGGGTCCATTTGTGAGTTTGAATGGGATGAAGAACATACTTGTAGCAGTTGACTATGTGTCCAAATGGGTGGAAGCTGTTGCGCTTTCAAAGAATGAAGGAAAAAAAGCGTCACTGCATTTTTGAAAAATAATATCTTCTCCAGGTTTGGTACACCAAAGGCAATAATTAGCGATGGAGGTTCCCACTTTTGTAATAAATTGTTCAAGGCGTTGCTTGAGAAGTATGGTGTTCGTCACAACGTAGCAACTCCGTATCATCCGTAGTCTAGCGGACAAGTGGAAGTGTCCAATAGAGAAATCAAGCAAATCTTAGCAAAGACTGTGAATGCGAACAAAACTGATTGTTCAAAAAAGCTCGATGATGCTCTATGGGCTTATCACAGGGCATTCAAAACTCCCATAGGTATGTCCACTTGCCAACTTATATTTGGGAAATCATGTCACTTATGTGTAGAGCTAGAGCATAAGGCGATGTGGGCACTCAAGAAGCTGAACCTGGATGGGGGTGCTGCATCAAGTCAAAGGATGATGGAACTGAACGAGATATATGAGTTTCGCCTAAAAGCATATGAACGTTCAGCCTTGTACAAGGAGAAGATGAAGAAGTACCATGATCAAAAGATCGAAAAGCAAATTTCGCTCCCAGCGATATGGTACTCCTATTCAACTCAAGGTTGCAGTTGTTTTCTGGAAAGCTCAAGTCAAAATGGACAAGACCATTTAGAGTTGTCCAAGTGTTTTCACATGGAGCAGTTGAACTCGAGAACAAGGAAGGAACCAAATTCAAGGTTAATGGACAAAGGATCAATCTCTACATAGGCCATTTGGAGGAGTTCAACGAGTTGATTGAGCAATGGAGTCTTGACGAAGTCTGAGTAGCCAAGAGAACTGTGTCGTGCTGTGACGTTAAATCAAGCGCTACTTGGGAGGCAACCCAAAATGAAACATCTAGCCAACTTAGGTGTTTTTAGTGATTTTTATGAAGTTTAGTCTTTTTCTTTTAATTTTTATGTCTTATTGAGTCTTAGTATTGGCTAGATTAGGGTAGTATAGGGTCTGTGTCCAAAAAGAAGCAATAAAAACAAAGGGAAGTCTTAATGGTTGTTACTTGTGCATGAAAGATGTAAACATGTAAAGAACTTCAAACAAGCAGTAGGGTCTACAGTTGTTATCTACGGTCTGTCGTTCAATCAACGGCCCGTTAGTGGCTTCCGTAAGTCCCAGGTAAGATTTCTTAAAATTGGCTAAGTGTAGGAGTAAACGAGGACCCCAACCAACGGACCGTGGTTTGACCTACAGACCGTCGACGGGGTTTCGTAGGTCTGTCCTGTGAGTTTCATTTGACCCGACTCATGACTCAAAAATATAAAAATCCTCCCTTTTAAATCAATTCCCCATTTCTCTTTTAGCCCCAACTGTTGCTATCCCTCCATATCCAATTAACCAAATTTTCAATTCCTCTACACCCTTTAAAATCTCCCTCCACCACCTATAAATCTCTCCTTTCCCATTTCTTCCCTTTCCCTGTACTGGCTTCTTCTCCCAAAATTCTCCCATCTTTCTTCTGGTTCAATTCATGAGTCGTGGGTCCGATTGTTGTACTAGGAGGTTTGAATATAGCCCGAGCACTCTTCCCAACTTCCTTATTCCTAAACAGGTAATGATTTTTCAACCCTAATTTTACCTATTGAAGTTGAAATTGGCAGTTGGTGCTTGACCTTGGGTACTTTATGTGTTAATAGTACTGCTAGTTGTTCTCATGTACCCTTGGGACAACGGTTTAGAGTGTGTTAAGTCATAATTGTTGATATATTGTGAAAACATAGCCTTCTAGATGTGTTCCTGACTTAGGGTTTCATTAGTTTGCATAATGGTGGTGTTTATTGTTTGCTTGGAACTTTAGGAATAAGGGAATAGCATGTCTACATGTTGAAATACATGTTCGAGAAGTAGTTGTGGCCTTAGTTATGGTATTTGCAATGTTAGAAAATTTTTGAGTGTAGGTTTGTTACTGAGTAGTCGACGACTCTGACCTACGAACAGTAGGTCCCCCACCATAGGTCATTATCTCTCAACCATATTATTGACCCCCCTGACCGACAACTGCCACCTACGAACCGTGGTTCCACCTATGGTTCATTGGTAGCAACCGCTAGTCCCAAAAATATTTTTCTTTTCTGTTTTATTTTCTTTTGTTTTTCTTTCATATTTCTTTTGTTTCGTTTGATGTTATGAAATACTAATAGAGTCTTTTTCAGGTACAATGTTGCCAAAAGCTACAGAAACCTTTTGGCGGAGGTCGAAGTCCACGACCCCTTCCGCTCACCTTTAGCTTATAAATGAGCCTACAGACGATGAGCATAGTGGGTTTGAATGCAACCCACCTTTGAGTGCTGACTCACCAAAGTTCCCTCGTACTACTCACCAACAAGCCAGGCAACTGGCTGACACTGAGGCAGGGGATGAGGTCCAGTCCAGCGCACCCGACGATGCTTCCCAGTCTGACAAGGAAGCTGGTGGCTCATCTATGGGTGGTGAGGGTTCCCAACCTTACCAAGTAGGGGAGGGCTTCGACTCTGACTCTGTCACTCCTTCTGTTTCTGATGCTACAGAGTCCGATGAGGCTCATGATTCCCTTGGAGGACGAGTGGAGCCTATCAAAAATAGTGCCGAGCCTAACATGTGGTGTGTCCGAGGGATGTACCAAATCTTTTACGACGGGCTGTTCATGAATCAGCAAGAAAAACCAGCCTAGCCTATTACTGAGGAGCGTAGAGTTGTTACTGGTAGCCTCCACACTATGCTTGAAATCCAATCTTTGTTCAAATAGCATAGGTGTGAGTGGATGGGGTGGAAAACCCAGGGAGGTACGACCCAGAGATGGTACGAGAGTTCTACGCCTCCTATACTGCGACCGTGAAGAATGCAATCCCCCCAGGAACCAGGGCATTGACTCAGCCTCCTCTCTTGTCCACTTTAGTTAGAGGGATCCCTGTTGACATATCGGAGGATACAGTCCACCATTTTATTTACGGCCCCTCCCATGCTCAGCCTATTAATATGGCTGAGTACGATTACCGGCTGAGTGTGGTGCATAATCGAACAGCCATGCGTGATGCTGACCAGCGGAGGAGTTTATTGTCTTGGTTGGTAAGACTGATTTCTTATAAGGGAGAGAATACTGAGTAGTTTGGGGAAAGGCCGCACTCAGTTTTGCTGTGAAATTTTTGTGGTCTATTATTCGAGCTCGACTTTCCCCTATTATGGTAGATAATATAGTCACGTGGGATCGCGCGGTGATGTTGGCCTCCTTGATGGCGGGGCATGAGCTTGACTTTGCTTGGATCTTTATAGCCGAAATTCATGAGAGGGCGTTCAGAGATAAGACCATGTTGTCGTTCCCTTGCTTGATATTTTACCTATGTAGAGAGGCGACCGTGCCACTATGGGGCTGTGATAGGTTGGTGGAGGCAACCAAGACTGTCGACGTTGGCATGATTTGAGATCATACTAACCCAGCAGCCCCCTAGAAGAGCATTTCAATTGAGTTACCGCCCATGGGCATGGCATTAGCCCCCGAGTTGGCTGATGCAAATACGGTTTTGGCTTCCACTACGGAGCTGTAGGGGTCTATTCCCCCATCTACAGCTTCAAGTTCTACTATGAGCACACCGCGTGCCTCTACTCCTACAGGGACAGTCGGGCTCCTGATCGCTAGACTTAGCAGATTATAGGCTCAAATGGCGGCCCTTTTGAGTCATATTCAGTCGTGGATGCAAAAATCGGTCAAGGAGTCTGAGGTCCGGACTAAGAGGATGGTAGACTCGCAGATACAGGCAGTACACCGATACATTGATGCATTTGAGGGCCGGATGATGAAGAGGTCCCAACCTCAGCCCACGATAGATGTTGTTGCCTTCCAGACGGAGTTAGCTAGTCTCTGTGCTGATCTTACTGCTTTGGCTGCTAGGGAAACTGATGATCCGACACCTGCCCTGGAGCTTGAGGCAGATGATATAGTGCGTACTGCACTTTTTGGTGGAGACCCGCAGGCTTCTTAGTCCTCCCGTGAGCAGGGAAGCGCATCCGAACTCGTGTGGACGTCAATGTAGACCCGTAGGAGACAAGGCGAGCCCGAAAGAGAGAGAGACGGGTGCAAGAGGTTGCCTAGCAGCAGTCCAGGTTAGATGAGCAGATGAGACATGAGCGATTGCGGGAGTTGGCAGTAGGAGCTTCTAGTTCGGGGTGCCCTACTAAGGGTATACCCCCTACTACAGAGGGCATTACTGAGGGTGTCATGCATGATGATCCGGTGGGCTCTAGGCAACCGGACCCATCAGTTACTTGAATGATCTCCGGCGCTTATGCGCCACAGGTTTTTCTCACTCGATGTTTTTATTTTTCTGTGCATTGAGGAAATTGCATTGATTTTTTGTGGGGGTGGGATAAATAGAGTGTGAGTTGAAGTGAAGTCTGAGTAACTGAACTCACAATCCTTCCTTGGGGTTTTCTTGCCTGTGTTCTTTTTCCATAAGAAACTGTTTAATTTTTGTTGAACCGGCATGTTTAGGATTGTGAATGTGTACATGTAATCTGAAAATAAAGCATGAGGGCATTAGAGTGTGAAATTGATACCCCTCCAAATTTTTGATTTGTGCTATGACCATGAATCTGATAAGTTGAATGTGTAGGATCTTTGTATAACATGATAATTACCGATCTGACACTATCACTTAAGCTATAACATTAACCAGATTTATTGATAATTTGATAATTATAACAAGGTGCCATGTGAGTGTGAGGCTATTTGAATATTCTTATAGTATATGCCAATCTAGAACGTCCTCCGTTGGTCTTGCGAAGGTAATTTGAACTGAAAATTAGAAGATGATCATCGACACTTATTGATACTAAGGTCCACTTGAGCCTAAAATGAATAAACCAAAGACATGTAAAATCTTTCCCTTCGATCCAAATGTTTGAGCCTAACGAATACAATGCTTTATATACACCCAATGCACCTCGACTTAGGTTAAAAGCCTAAGTTGAGGTTGGCTACTGCAAAGTTACCTAAATTCTGGCCCTGGTCCTTCATAGGACATTGTGTACCTTAGCTCATACTAAATGTTTAAGTTGAGGGTGGCTATTATGAAGGAAAGCAAGAAACAAAGGGTATGAAAAGAGTTGTGTGTAGAACAAAGGAAACTGACAAAGTAGGAGTGATGAAAATAGTGTGAATTCACAAAAAGAAGTGAAAAGAAGCAAAAGCTTTAACCAAAAAGAGAAATCAAGTAATCTGATTAAAAAGTCACTCTCGATCTTATATAAATACAAGTTGTGTTATTGAAGAGTTGGTATCTTGGTAAATTGTTGTATGTTTGTGTATATGTGTCTATTGCTATATCGATGTCATGTATTAATCCGCATGAGTTAGCTTGTTGGGTCTATAACAGAATTGCACTATGTTGAGAATAAACAAAGAGGAGGATGATTTAGAAAAGGCCACGTGATTGCTTGAAGTCTGGGTTGTTTATACATATGTGTCATTTAAAGTTTGTTGCGTTGCTTAAGGACAAGCAATGATTTTAAGTTTAGGGTGTAGACGTACGGTTCTTTTGATGCATTAAACTTAGAGTGTTGCATGTTTCTTGAGCATTTTATTAGTAGATTTGAGGGTGTTTGTGCTGAATTTTGTAGGAAACAAGTCTTGAGAAGTTGTTGGATGAAAAAGTAGCAGCAATGTTTAAGTTTGGTGATTTATGAAAGGACCTATGAGCCATTGTTTGACTAACGAGCCATAGGTGAAGGTCATGGTTCAGAAGCTAAAGGAAAATGGCTAAGTATGGAACGACGGTTGCCAACAACGAACCGTCGTTCTTGCTAGGAACCGTAGTTAGGAGTCGTCAACAGATTCAAAAAATTAAATTTGCAGGACTTGAATGATGACATGACAGGACGGGCCGTGGTTAGACCTACGAGCTGTAGGTTATGCTCGTAGGTGAACTTATTCAGAAATTTTTGTTAACTGCTAACTGACGGTTACGACCTACGAGCCGTCGTTGTTGTGACGAGCCGTAGGTCGATGCCCGTAGGTGACACTGCTCAGGACCGGATTTCTTTCGTATTTCCTTTTCCTAGTTTAATTAGAATTTATTTTCTATAAATACCCTATGTAAATTTCATTTTTCGGTTGTTGAACAGATTTTGAATTTATAGCTTTGACTTTGGGAATTATTTGGCAACTTTTGTGAAATTTAATTCTTGAAACTTGGACTATAAAGTTTGCTCTTTGCTTTTCAATTCGAGAGTGTGGATTTCATCTATTATCATTGTAAGTTCATGGATTATTCTTTAAACCATAATTTGAATCGTGAACCCTTAAGCATGAATAACTAAATCCACAACTAGGGTTGTGGGAACCATGAGTGATTAACGAAAGTAAAACTAATAATATTGTAATTCTTGATAAGTGTTTATGCATGTATTTGCTAATCTCTTTCTTTAGAATGCTTTTTAACGGTACGTAACGGTAGAACTCGCCTTATCTCTATCTGTCGGACCAAGGAGGTAATGAATGACAAAGAGATTAAACAACGGAGATTTAGCATTTATTTAGTCTGCTATCTAATAGCCCAAACTACATAAGCTGAGGGTTAATCTGAGTCTAAGGTAAGGGTTAGTAAATCGACACATGTATACAGACCAAGTTGTGTGGTGAAATTCCCTATTTGGAAGACCAATCACTTAGGGATACCTAGCTTATCGACTATGCATGTTAAACACTAGATAGAGTTACTGTTATTAGGTTTACTGAGTTAAGAGCTAGTGGGGAACACACGTGCCCTAGTTTCATTCTTATATTGATATCACAAACTGCAAGCTTTGTTAATTGTTTACTTGTTTTGTTACACATCTAGCATTTATAATTTTATTTTTTTTATTCCCCACCCTCTTTCAGAGATAATTTGACTAAACATACAACCAACACTAAATTAGACTAAGTCTAAACCATATTCCTCTTGGGATCGACCCTAACCTTTGTTAGGTTCTTTATTTGACAACGACCAATTATACTTCTTTAGGGAGGTGTAATTTGGGCGTATCAGCAAGTCACGGTACATCTTGGTGACTCCCAAGTGAATGGAATATCAAGAACTATTGACTTCCGATAGAATTTGCTCCCTCAAGTTTTCAACATTTGGAACACACAAACGACCTTGATATCGGAGTATACCATCTCCCCCTTGGGAGAAAGCCTCAATGGACATTTTAAGCACCTCTTCCTTCAATTCCCTTAGGATTGGATCAAGACCTTTCTTTGCTTTCACATCCGACACAAAGGTCGATTCGAAACCATTATGAACAACGTCACCTTCATCGGAATCAGTCAACCGAACACCCAATCGGGCCAATCTATGAACATCTCATACTAACTCTTTCTTATTATCCTCAACATGAGAAACACTACCCATGGATAACCGACTAAGGGAATCCGGCACCACATTCGCCTTGCCGGGGTCATAGTCTTTTAGCAACTCAAGCCACCTCCGTAGGTGAAGATGCAAATCCTTTTTCTTGAACACATATTGCAAACTCTTGTGGTCGGTAAAGACATTAACATGAATACCATACAAGTAATGCCTCCAAATCTTTAGAGCAAACACAATCGCCACTAGTTCTAAGTCATGGGTAGGATAGTTCTTTTCATGTATCTTAAGTTGTCTTGAAGCATAGGCAATGACTTTCCCATTCTGCCTAAGGACACATCCCAACCCAATTCTTGAGGCATCACAATAAACAACAAATCCATCGGACCCTTTCGGTAAAGTCAATATTAGAGTGGAGGAAAGTCTATCTTTCAATTCTTGGAAACTCTTTTCCCCTGCTTCAGACCATACGCACTTACCTTTCTTTTGGGTCAATGCCATCAATGGAGAGGCAATCAAAGAAAACCCTTCCACAAGCCTTCTATAGTAACCAGCAAAACCCAAGAAACTTTGAATACCCGAAGGGGATAGAGGTCTAGGCCCACTCTTAACCGTATCCATCTTCTTAGGATCTACCTCAATACCCTTACAGGAAACAATGTGACAAAGAAAAGCCACGGATCTCAACAAAAACTCATATTTACTAAACTTTGCAAAGAGTTGTTGGTCCTTGAGGACTTGCAACACAATCCTCAAATGATTGGTATACCCATCTTCACTCCTTGATCACAAACATATCTAGGTTTTGTCTAAACACCCTATTCATCAAATCCATAAATGCGGCCGGAGCATTTGTCAAAACAAATGACATTACTAAGAATTTGTAATGACCATATCTAGTCCAAAAAGACGTCTTCGGAATGTCATCTTCCTTCACCCTCAATTGGTCATAGCCCGACTGAAGGTCAATCTTAGAGAAGTAACTCGCTCCTTGAAGTTGATCAAACAAGTTATCTATCCTTGGAAGACGATACTTATTCTTAATGGTAACCTTAATCAATTGACAGTAGTCAATACACATACGGAGTGAACCATCCTTCTTTCGAACAAACAAAACTGAAGCACCCCATAGAGAGATACTTGGTCGGATGAAGCCCTTATCCAACAAATCTTTTAATTGCTCCTTCAATTCCTTAAATTTTGCCGGAGCCATTCGGTAAGGATAAATAGAGATAGGTTGCATATCTTGGAGAAGATCGATACCAAAGTCTATTTCCCTTTCGGGAGGAACATCGGGTAGATAATCGGGAAACACTTTTGAAAACTCATTAACAGCAGGGACCAACTCAAATGTAGGGGTTTCGGAATCCATATTTCTAACCCGAACAAGTTGGTATATGCAACCCTTAGAAATCATCTTTCTAGCTTTAAGATAAGAAACAAACTGACTCTTAGGCATAGAATGTTACCCTTTCCCCTCTAGAACGGGTTCACTTTGAAATTGGAACTTGACCATTCGGGTTCTACAATCAATAGAAGCATAACATGAATGCAGCCAAATCCATCCCAAGAATAACATCGAAATCTAACATATGAAGCTCTACAAGATTAACATCAGTGAGTCTATGACATTAGGAGACGGAACAATCTGTATAGACTCTTTTAGCCACAATAGATTCACCAATAGGAGTAGAGACATAAAAAGGATCTAACAACACATCTAGAAGAATATCGAACCGCACGGCCACATATGGCGTCACAAAAGACAAGGTAGCACCTAGATCAAGCAAAGCATAAACATCAAGATTAAAGACTTTCAACATACAGGTAATAACATCAGGAGAACCCTATTGCTCATGATGAGTCTTAAGTGCATAAAATAGTTTTTGCTTTTGACTCCCACAAGAACCCGACAGAGGATAAGGTTGACCCCATCAACAGTTGCCTCCTTCATTCTTAACAAATGAGGGACAATCTCTAATCTTATTATCCGTCTTGCCACAACCAAAACATGCATTGGAACCGGCTAGGCATCTACCCTCATGCTTTCTTTCACACTTAGCACAAGTAGACAATGAAGACCCACTGCCATTTCCTCCTTGAGGCTTAGGGTTAGACACCCTATCTTTGTTGAATTTAGGAGCTGGAGTATTGGAGGAACCTTGACCAGAGAACCTTTGTCCAAGCTTAGAACGACCATATACATCGGACCTTGAGCGTGAAAGTCACCATCACCAGTCTTAGCCCTCTTTGCCTCCCTAGACTTTTCCTTAAGTTTCTTCTCTTCAATTTGTTGAGCATGATCCCTTAGATGAGAAACTTCCATATCATGGATAATCATAGTGGTACGACATTCCTTGACCACTAATTCAGACACCCCTGAAACAAACTTACTCATCGTTGCCATAGGATCAGCAACTATAGTAGGAGCATATCGAGACAATTGTGTGAATTTTGAAGTGTACTCTTTCACACTCATGCTTCCTTGATGAAGGTTAATGAACTCTAGCACCCTTGCCTCCCTAATCTCAAGGGAAAAAAACCTATCAAGAAAACTAACCTTAAACTTCTCCTAATCAAGAGGACCTACATCAACCGCCCTCTCTTCCTTCTATTGGTTGAACCACACTTGAGCAACACCCTTAAGTTGATAAGCTGCCAATTCCGCCTTTTCCACCGGTGTCACACCTATGATCATAAGCACCTTGTACACCTCATCAATAAGCTCTTGAGAATCTTCCTCAACCTTGGAACCATGAAACTCCGGAGGATTCATCCTAGTAAAGTCCCTCACTCTAGATACCGCCGTACCCACATTTGGGTTCACAAGGACCACAACCTCCAAATTGGCTTGAGCCGTTATGGCTTAGGCCAACACTTGAAAAGTAGCCCTTAACTCTGCATTAGTTACTTGCTTGACCAAAGGGTCGACCGAAACTTGAGGAACTTCTTGAGGAGCTTCTTGTTCCACATTCTCTCTCGTATTCCTCCCAGCATACGTCCTTCGAGTGGCCATATCCTGCAAAGCATCGGATATGGATTACGAGAAAGACGTATAGAGTTAAACTCTATCGCACGACTTTAGAGTGATGAAATAAGTGGAGTTTTCTAAACATCTTATAGCCTCTCATTCATAAGTGTGGCGCGCTTCACACTCATGAACAAGACTCTACTCGACGGGGTTTATGAGACATCCTAGGACCTTTCTAAAACCTTGTGCTCTAAATACCAAGTTTGTCACGACCTAAAATACCCTAGACGTGACATGGAATACAAGACCCCCAAAGACCCCATACAAACCACTTAGCATACATCATACAAGATAATAGCAGTTAAGAGTTTAAAAATACAATTTTCATATGAAAGAGTTTGACAAAATAGCAAAAGTCTAACAAAGTCTCAAAGCCATCTAATACATCAATAGAATGAAGTTGAGATGTAACCCATACAAGTTCTAAAGTAAATGACATAAAACTATAAATGTGGCATTGTCCTCAAAGTATGAGGACTCACCAAGTCTTCAAATCTCTAATGCAATGAACTAGCCATGAATGGATGGAGAAGAGCTGTATCCTACATTTTGAGACAATGTAGGCAAGAGTATGCGTTAGTACATAGAATGTACCAAGTATGATAACTATGCATAGAAGTCAAAAAAATCAGGCTTACAAGGAAAAATATATAAGATACAATGATCAAATAAATGGTAAAGCAACATGATAGAAAACATGAGTTAAAAAACCATGGTCAATACAAGTAAATCATCTTAGACCCAACATACTTGAAATACTTTTGTGGAAGTAACCTTAGTTTATTATGTGGGAAATTAGCCTTAAACGACATAGACCATGTGAGCTATAACATTGAATCCGGTGTCTATCGCACACCGAAAAGAGTTGTCCTTACTTGCCAATGTAAGATACATAACTTCTAGCTTAAGTGGATCCACTAGCTAATGTCTATTTAAAACAATCATCCTATGGTGGCACACAGTTTATGGGACATGGGTAATCACCACTTGTCCACTCGGTGCTAAGCATAAATCCCATGGAATAGTCATAATTCGTAATTCATCTTATCATTAGTAGACATGGGTAATCACCTTTTGCCTTATCATTGGGGGACATGGGTAATCGCTGCTTGTCCCTTCATTCATAAAAGTCACATCAAATAGCCAATCCAAACTAGAGTTCATTAGAATAGCTCCTTAGTTCTTGATTAAAGTTTAGTTGAGAAAACCTTTCAACCTATGAATCCTTTATGTGAGAAATCCTTTCACAACAACAACAATGCTTCATTCTCAAAACAACTTAATTCTTTATCAATTTCATAATTGAACATGCATATCTTCATAAAATTCATCTTTTGATCATTCACAACTTCATCATGGAATCATAGCTTGGAAATCATAATTCATGCATGGGCTCATATAAATTCATCTTAAATGCATTCGATTATCCCAATTCATGCATAAATAAACGTAATTCAATCAATTAGATTTCAATTAGAAAGAACCCATGAGATAGAAGAAAACCTAATCTCAATTGGGGAATTCTAACTTGTGAAATTAGGGAATTTAGGAACCCTATGGAGGAAAGGACTCCATAGGTGAAAGCCATCATACTTGATATAAAATTCCTCAATCAATGGTGGATTAGGAGACTTGGCTTGAAACCCTAGATCCTCTTCTTCTTCTTCAAGCTTTAGAGAGAGAATTATTTGAGAGGAAAACTTTGGAGGGATTTTGAAGAGTGATTAAAATGGCTAGAATTTAGGCTTAGAGGACTTATATAGGGTCTAGGATTAAGACTAAATCGACTTAGATTATCTATAAGTCAATTAGGGAAAAGACCAAAAAGCCCTTAAAAATAACTACTGACTTTGACCTACGGTTCAGACCTACAGTCCGTAGGTCAAACTATGGACCGTCCTAGTCAACCATAGGTGGGATTCAAAAACTATAAAATTTGGGCTTCCAATGATAGTTTCCATGTACGGTCCATTGGTCCACTTATGAACCGTAAATACCAACTGTAGTTCCCAACTTTGTCCTTCAAAATTTTACTAAGTCTGGGAGTGACCTATGTGACCTATCTATGTCTCGTACAAGGAATGATAGGATTTCCTAGCGAACCGTCAATGGGATTCTGAAACTTGACATTTACCAAAAGTTTACCTTGCCATCTACGGTTCCCACCTATGGCCCGTAAGTCAACCTACGGTCTGTAGATGGCTTCTGTCAGTACTGGCACCAGTTCTGAAAAACTGGAAATTTTTCCTCTTTTCAAACTTGAGGTGTTACATGGTCATTTGGCAGAAGAAATACGTAAAGGAAATTCTGAAGAAATTTCGAATGGAGGAATGCAAGTTGATGTGCACGCCGATGAATCAAAAAGAGAAGCACTGTAAAGAAGATGGAGCCGACAAAGTTGATGAGGGTTATTATAGAAGCTTGATTAGATGCTTAATGTATCTCACTACAACTAGGCCTGATATTCTATTTATTGTAAGTCTCTTATCTCGGTTTATGCACTTTGCAAGTGAAATGCATTTAATAGCAGCAAAAAGAATATTAAGATATATTAAAGGTATTGTTGACTATGGTGTAAAGTTTGAGAAGTGTCAAAGCTTCAAGTAACTTGGATTCTCAAATAGTGATTGGGCTAGAACCGCAGATGAAATGAGAAGTACCTCTGGCCATTGTTTCAGCCTAGGTTCAGTAATATTCTCATGGTCATCTAAGAAAAAGGAATTACACTATCCACTGCATAAGCTGAATTCATAGAAGCAACAGAAGCAGTAAACCAAGCCTTGTGTCTTAGAAAGATCATGTGTAATCTACATTTGGAACAGAAGGAAAGTATTGTCATTCTTCTTGACAACCAGGCAGCTATTACAATCTCAAACAATCCAGTGTTTCACAAGAAGACCGTGCATTTCAGCATCAAGTTCTATTTCCTAAGAGAAGGGCAGCAAAGGGGAGAAGTGACTCTAGTCTACTGCAAGTCTGAAAACCAGCAAGCCGACCTGTTTACTAAGCCTTTACCGATCAACAAATTTGAGCTACTTATACAGAAAATTTGAGTTTGCAGTATCCAAAGCAAGGAGGAGTGTTAGAAATCTACTTTTGAACTGTAGTAAATTATTTTTACTGTTTTTGTATTTAGTAAGACTTAGAAAATTAATTGTTACTCATGTTTTCCTATTATTTAAGCGTTATTTAGTGAACTGCTACGTCGTGTGTTATTGTTTTTTTCTTTTCATTCTAGGTTCTTATATATGTAACATGAAGAATTGATAAAAGTCTTTTAATTCTACTTCTATTCTTTTCTCTCTCTCGTCTTTTTTGTTTCAGTCCCAGTCTTTGATTCTCCTTAGTCGTGTTATTTAGCTTAACAGTTTTAAACCTTCACTTATGATCCCTCCTTTTCTCTATTGAAGATTTTCACACTTGATGCAGTGAGATATGCGTCATTTTTGTAGTTCATAGTGTTTTTTGAGTTGTTGTCTGGAGGCCCCGGGGGTTGATAAATTGCCTGCTCACAATTTAGCTCCCACACTAATTGTAGAGTTTCTTAATTTTTATTCTTAGTAGGTAAGCAAATGTAAAGATTTACGATGTAGAAGAGTGTAAAGATATGACATATGTGGAACACCTCGGACTTTGAGAAAGGGTAAGAAAGGATAAATAAGCAAGTCCACGAACCCAAAATGGACCATGGACCCTTTACAACACCCTAAACGGTTCGTTTAGGGGTCCACGGCCCGTTAAGGGCATCGTGAGACCATCTAGGACTAACCCTAGGTAGGAGTCACCTAGACAGTGCCTTAGATGGTCCGGGGTGACTTGGAAGGTCCGTCTAGGGGTTCGTACAAGTCACCCAGACAAAGTTTGCCTAATTTTGAGTCCTCTTTCCAATGCCACAAAGTTTGCCTAATTTCGAGCCCGAAGTAAAAAGTTATGCTCATTTTAGTGAAGCTCTATTGGGCAAGGCAATATCACGACCCACTAGAAGAGCCATGATGCCTTTGGCGGCTCGTGAAGCCCCTCTTGACAATCACCTTGTCAGTTTTAAGTAAGGGTCATATTGGTCTTTTCCCCTATGTATTTTGTACTTAAACTACGTTGTTTTACTTAGTTTAAGCCTAATTAATTAGTTAGAAACTACCTAAAACATACATTCTCCTAAAATCATTAGACTTAGAAAGAAAAGAAGAGAAAGAGGCGACAATTTTCTCGCAAGAACAAGTCGAGCTCTACTTCAAGTTTAGCTTCGAAATCCAAAGGATTTCTCCGTAGTTTTCTTGACCAGGTATGTGGTATTTCACTAGTGGGTTCCTTTCACCCATTAGGTCCCTAGAATTTAGTCAAATCTTTAGCTTCTCAAAAATTGTTCAGACCTAGGGTTCCTAAATCTTAGGGATTTATTTTAATTTAACTGCTATAGTTTTTATAAAATTAATTACATGTTTCTTGGAGAATTAGTATAGTCCCATGTATAAAACTTAGAAACCGTAGCTTGTGTTAATTATCTGTATTTCATGAAATATACTTGCTAGGTAGATTAGTCAGACAATCATGCTTCAGAATTCGAATGCCATACCTTTCAGTATATGTATATGCATTCTCAGATAATTATCAGTATTCTGAGCTATCAAGTATTACAGTTGCATTTTTATCTTTATATTCAGTTGAGAGTAAACTTAGCACCGAGTTGGACTAGGGTTCAGTGTACCCTCAAGTCCTAGAACTACATGCCATCATATGTTTATAAGTCCCTTTTGTTGGACATCAATTTTAGTGATCATGCCACAGTCATATTTTTATACCCTTGCAAGGTATATTGGGACCTCTCGATGGGGCGTATTCATTGGACTCCACGTTTAGCTCACGTGGTTAAAGTCGGTTAATAGTATCTCCCACAGTCATATTCATGTTGCATTGACCATGTATTCAGTATGTGTTCAGTATTTAGTTCAGCATGTTTTATCTTCATGATTAGTGCTTGGTCATTACATCTAGCTCAGCTTTTAGTTATGCTTCAGTATATCTATTCCCATGTTCAGTTTTTATGTATTGTTCAGCTTAGCATATATCCCGCATGCTCAGTACATTCAAAGTACCGATGCATACTTTTGCAATACATCATTGTATGATGTAGGTTCAGGAGCTCAGCATCCAGACCACGCTTAGCTTGACTTTCAATACGTAGTCAGCAACTTCAGTGGTGTGTCCTCATAGTTCGAGGATGATAAACATGCATAACTTTTCAGTATTCACTTTTCAATTTCAGTCTTGTTAGAGTTAGCTAGGGGCAATGTCCTAGCAACTCAGATCAGTTAGAGGATCTCAGACATAGATTAGATTCAACTTGAGTTGTTAGTGTTGTTTTTCAGTCATCACTATACCTTTCATATATTTTATATATTCAGACATGTTGGGCTTTTCACCATTTTGGATATTAATGTACTTGTAGCTTCCACAAAGTGCATGATTTGATTGAACTTGTATAATTATGCCATGCCATAGGTTAGCATGGGGTCACTTGTGATACCAAGAACCGTGTTGCGCTTAGGGGGTAGCCTCGGAGCGTGATAAAGTTGATATCAGAGCATCAGGTTTAAGAGTCCTAAGGTGTCTAAAAGCCATACTAAGTAGAGTCTCTTTCATGGGTGTGAACTGTGCCACACCTATGAAGGGGAGGCTACGAGGTGTTCTAAGAAAACCTTCATTTCTTTTGCTATCTTTATTGTGCGCTGGAGTGTGATTCAACTTTTCCCTCCTAATCCATCATTATGCATTTCAGATCATGCCTCCTCGCAGAGCTAACACATGAAATGCTAACGCAATTCCTCCAGCCTCGAACCATGAGGTTTAAATGAAGAGTTTTGTACTGTGTTCTTGATATTGCCTCAGATCGTAGCCAACTAGGCCAACCTGCAACCCCTAGTTGTCTTAAACCTCACTGGTGGATTAGCTATAGCCAGGATTGAGATTTTGTTCGTATGAATCTGCTAGAGTTTCTAGGGTCGAAGGTAGGTGTGGACCCACAAAATTTCATTGATGAGATCAATAAGATTCTTGAGGTAATGCAAGTGACGGGTACTGATAATGAGGAACTAGCATCCTATAAACTCAAGTATGTGGCTCGTATCTGCTTCACGCAGTGGAAAGACAACAGGGGTGCGAATGCAGCTCCTGTAACATGGGACTGTTTTACTGGAGCTTTTCTGGATAGGTTCTTCCCGAGAGAGTTAAGGGAGGCTAAGGCCCAGGAAGTTATGAACTTGAGGAAGGGGTCGATGCTAGTCAAGGAATATGGGATAAAGGTCACTCAGCTCTCCAGGTATGCTCCACTTATGGTGGCCGATCTGAGAGCACAAATGGGTGAGTTCTTGTTTGAGTATCCGATCTGGTAAAGACCAAGTGCAGAAAGGCTATGCTATTAGAGGATATGGATATCTCCAGACTAATGACCCATTCTCAATAAGTTGAGGGAGATAAGCTAAAGGAAATGGCTAAGGATAACAAAAAATCTAGAACATGAAACTATAAATATTCTCAGCAGAGGCCGGGTGGCAGGAATCAGTCTCAGTTTCAGTAGAGGTCTATAGTCCCAACACCTTCATCAGCTTGCACTCCCTTCCACCAGTTTTGACAGGATCAAAAGGGGAGGCATCCGGCTCTAAGTCTCAGGATAGTGCTTCAGGTGACCGGACTTTTCCATCTTTTCCAAAGTGTGGTAAGAACTATCTGGGTGAGTGTCTTGCTTGCAAAGAGGAGTGGTTTGGGTGCGGTCAGCTTGGTCATAGGTTGAAGGATTGCCCTTCTACCAAGAAGAGTAAGGGAGGTAACAAAGCTTAGTCTAAAACTTCAACAGCTCCAGTAGATTGCCCCACCCAGCAGAATGCCTCGTCTGGTACAGGTGAAGACCAGCGCCAGAACAGGTTGTATGCCCTTTAGGCCTAACAGGACCAGTACGATTCTCTTGATGTGGTCACGAGGACATTACAAGTCTTCCATTTAGATGTTTATGCATTGCTAGATCCAGGGGATACACTATCTTTTGTAACTCCTTATACAACAGTAAACTTCGGTGTCATTCCAAAAACTCATCCAGAACCCTTCTCAATCTCCACTCCATTTGGTGACCCAGTTATAGCTAGACAGGTATACAATAATTACCCTGTCACAGTTTCCCAGAAAGTCAACTCAGCACACCTTGTAGAGTTAGAAATCATCGATTTCAATATCATTCTAGGCATGGATTGGTTACATTCTCGTTATGCCTCAGTCAACTATAGAACTATAATCGTTCAGTTTTACTTTCCAAACGAGTCAGTCTTAGAGTGGAAGGGTAGTAACTCAGTGCATATAGGTCGATTTATCTCTTACCTTAAGGCCATGAAAATTATTTCCAATGGGTATATCTATCATCTTGTAAGAGTTAAGGAATCAAACTCCGAGACCATAACTCTTGAGTCAGTACTAGTGGTGAATGATTTTCCATAAGTGTTTCTAGAAGATCTTCCCAGAGTTTCTCCTGAAAGGGAAATTGACTTCGGAATCGATCTCATTCCAGATACCTAGCCTATTTCAATTCCTCCTTACAAAATGGCTCCACCTGAGCTTAAGGAACTGAAAGAATAGTTGAAAGACCTTCTAGAAAAGGGCTTCATCAGATCCAGTATCTCTCCATGGGGTGCTCCAAGGTTGTTCGTGCGAAAGAAAGCCGGTTCCCTCAGGATGTGCATTGACTATCGTCAATGGAACAAAGTCACAATCAAGAATAAATATCCCATCCCCAGGATTGATGGCTTGTTTGACCAGATTCAAGGTGCTAGTTGCTTTTCTAAGGTAGACCTCAGATCCGGCTATCATCATCTCAGAATCAGAGATAGTGACATCCCGAAGACAGCCTTCAGGACTTAGTATGGTCACTATGAACTGTAGTTATGACTTTTGGACTAACAAATGATCCTATAGCTTTCATGGACTTAATGAATAGGGTGCTCAAACAGTATTTGGACTTTTTAGTCATCGTCTTTATTGATGATATCCTCGTTTATTCTCGAAATAAGGAAGAGCATGCAACTCATCTGAGAGTTGTTCTGTAAGCCCTCAAAGATCACCAGCTATTCGCTAAGTTTAGAAAATATGAATTGTGGATACAGACAGTCGCTTTCCTTAGTCATGTGGTATCCAGCGAAGGGATCTGAGTGGATTCTCAAAAAATTGAGGTAGTAAAGCATTGGCCCAGACCCACCTCTCTGACTGATATCAGAAGTTTCTTGAGTTTGGCCGATTACTATAGGAGGTTTATGGAAGGATTTTCATCCGTAGCTGACCCATTGACCAAGTTGACTAAAACAAGGTCAAGTTTCAGTGGTGAGATGAGTGTGAGAAAAGCTCTTTAGAACTGAACACCATGTTGACTACAACTCTTGTCTTGACTTTACCAGAGGGTTCAGGCGGTTATGTGGTTTATTGTGATGCATCCAGGGTCAGCCTAGGTTGTGTGTTGATGCAGCCGGGTAAGGTCATAGCTTATGCTTCTAGACAACTTAAGGTCCATAAGAAGAACTACCTGACTCATGACCTCGATCTTCCAGCCGTTGTGTTTGACCTAAATATTTGGAGACACTACTTGTATGGTATCTATGTGGATGGTTCACAGATCATCAGAGCCTCCAGTATGTGCTCACCCAGAAAGAGTTAAATCTTCGTCAGAGAAGATTTCTTGAATTCCTCAAAGACAATGACATGAATGTGCTTTACCATTCGAGTATGGCAAATGTAGTGGATGACGCTCTCATCAGACTATCCATGGGTAGCGTGGCACATATTGAGGAAGAGAAGAAAGAATTAGCCAGAGATGTTCACGGACTTGCTCGCTTAGGAGTTTTCCTTATGGATATGTCAGATGGTGTTGTGATAGTACAGAATGGATCAGAATCTTCATTGGTAGTAGAGGTTAAGGAGAAACATGATAGTGATCCTATATTGCTTCAGTTGAAAGGTGCAATTCATCAGTAGAGAGTTGAGGTTCTCTCCCAAGGGGGAGATGGTGTACTTTGTTACCAGGGTCGCTTATGTGTCCCTAATGTGGGTGAGTTGAGGAAGAAGATCCTACATGGAAGTGGGAAGTGTTAAACGTGGATTTCATTACGGGTTTACCTCGTACTTGCAGACAACATGACTCCATTTGGGTGATTATGGACAGAGTCACTAAGTCAACTCACTTCTTGGCTGTCAAGACTATATATTTAATGGTGAACTATGCCAGACTCTACATCAGCAAGATAGTCAGGTTGCATGGGGTTCCCTTGTCGATCATCTCATATAGGGGTCTTCGGTTTACTTCTCATTTCTAGAGGTCATTTCAGAAAGGTGGTTTCAAAAAGGTCTTGGTATCCAGGTAAATCTCAGTACAAAATTTCACCCGCAGACAGATGGTCAGGCAGAGAATACAATTCAGACGTTAGAGGACATATTGAGAGCTTGTGTGATTGATTTCAAGGGTAGTTGGGATGATCACCTACCTCTCATAGAGTTCGCCTATAATAACGGTTTCCATTCTAGTATTCAGATGGCCCTTTATGAGGCACTGTATGGGCGTAGATGCAGTTCTCCAGTTGGTTGGTTTGAAGTAGGTGAGGCAGCCTTGGTTGGGCCAGATTCAGTTCTTGAGGCTATGGCGAAAGTTCAGCTCATTAGAGATAGATTAAAGACAGCTTAGAGTAATCAGCAGTCCTATGCAGATGTGAGGGGAAAGGGCTTAGAGTTCGAAATTGATGATTGGATTTTGCTAAAGGTTCACCCATGAAGGGGGTAATGAGATTTCGAAAGAAAGGGAAGCTCAGTCCTAGGTATGTAGGTCCTTATAGAATCCTGAAAAGGGTTGGTAATGTGGCTTATGAGTTAGAATTACCAGTAAAACTAGCAGCGGTTCATCCAGTCTTTCACATTTCCTTTTTGAAGAAGTGTGTGGTTATCCGGCATCAATAGTAGCTTTAGAGGGTGTGGCTGTGAAGGATAGCGTCACCTATGAGGAGGTCCCAGTTGAGATTCTTATCCGTCTGGTTCGTAGGTTGAGAAATAAGGAAGTCACTTCAGTAAAGGTTTTGTCGAGGAATCAGTCTGCAGAGGGAGCTACTTGGGAAGCCGAAGCATCCATGAAGGCCAAGTACCCTCAACTCTTCTCTTCTGATTCAGTTTCAGCTTTTGGTAATAGTTTCTCTCCAGCCTCTCAGTTTAATCTCGGGTAATTCAGTCTCAATATTATGTTACCTCAGCTATTCTTACATTTCATCATGTTTTCATGTCCATAGAACTCTACTCAGTAAAATATCAATTTCTAGTACTCAGTTGGTAGGGATTGCAGCTCTTTCCTTCCAAATTCAGCTTGTTTAGTCTTCATTCGAGGAAGAATGATCCCAAGTGGGAAATATTGTAACATCTCGCACTTCAAGAAAGGGTAATTAGTCAGATAATCATGCTTCAGAATTCGAATGCCATACCTTTCAGTATATGTATGATGCATTCTCAGATAATTATCAGTATTCTGAGCTATCAAGTATTACAGTTGCATTTTTATCTTTATATTCAGTTGAGAGTAAGCTTAGCACCGAGTTGGACTAGAGTTCAGTGTACCCTCAAGTCCTAGAACTACATGCCATCATATGTTTATAAGTCCCTTTTATTGGGCATAAATTTTAGTGATCATGCCACAGTCATGTTTTTATACCCTTGCAAGGTATATTGGGACCTCTCGATGGGGCGTATTCATTGGACTCCACGTTTAGCTCACGTGGTTAAAGTCGGTTAATAGTATCTCCCACAGTCATATTCATGTTGCATTGACCATGTATTCAGTATGTGTTCAGTATTCAGTTCAGCATGTTTTATCTTCATGATTAGTGCTTGGTCATTACATCTAGCTCAGCTTTTAGTTATGCTTCAGTATATCTATTTCCATGTTCAGTTTTTATGTATTGTTCAGCTTAGCATATATCCCGCATGCTCAGTACATTCAAAGTACCGATGCATACTTTTGCAATACATCATTGTATGATGTAGGTTCAGGAGCTCAGCATCCAGACCACGCTTAGCTTGACTTTCAATACGTAGTCAGCAACTTCAGTGGTGTGTCCTCATAGTTCGAGGATGATAAACATGCATAACTTTTCAGTATTCACTTTTCAATTTCAGTCTTGTTAGAGTTAGCTAGGGGCAATGTCCTAGCAACTCAGATCAGTTAGAGGATCTCAGACATAGATTAGATTCAACTTGAGTTGTTAGTGTTGTTTTTCAGTCATCACTATACCCTTCATATATTTTATATATTCAGACATGTTGGGCTTTTCACCATTTCGGATATTAATGTACTTGTAGCTTCCACACAGTGCATGATTTGATTGAACTTGTATAATTATGCCATGCCATAGGTTAGCATGGGGTCACTTGTGATACCAAGAACCGTGTTGCGCTTAGGGGGTAGCCTCGGAGCGTGATAAAGTTGATATCAGAGCATCAGGTTTAAGAGTCCTAAGGTGTCTAAAAGCCATACTAAGTAGAGTCTCTTTCATGGGTGTGAACTGTGCCACACCTATGAAGGGGAGGCTACGAGGTGTTCTAAGAAAACCTTCATTTCTTTTGCTATCTTTATTGTGCGCTGGAGTGTGATTCAACTTTTCCCTCCTAATCCATCATTATGCATTTCAGATCATGCCTCCTCGCAGAGCTAACACATGAAATGCTAACGCAATTCCTCCAGCCTCGAACCATGAGGTTTAAATGAAGAGTTTTGTACTGTGTTCTTGATATTGCCTCAGATCGTAGCCAACTAGGCCAACCTGCAACCCCTAGTTGTCTTAAACCTCACTGGTGGATTAGCTATAGCCAGGATTGAGATTTTGTTCGTATGAATCTGCTAGAGTTTCTAGGGTCGAAGGTAGGTGTGGACCCACAAAATTTCATTGATGAGATCAATAAGATTCTTGAGGTAATGCAAGTGACGGGTACTGATAATGAGGAACTAGCATCCTATAAACTCAAGTATGTGGCTCGTATCTGCTTCACGCAGTGGAAAGACAACAGGGGTGCGAATGCAGCTCCTGTAACATGGGACTGTTTTACTGGAGCTTTTCTGGATAGGTTCTTCCCGAGAGAGTTGAGGGAGGCTAAGGCCCAGGAAGTTATGAACTTGAGGCAGGGGTCGATGCATGCTCCACATATGGTGGCCGACCTGAGAGCACAAATGGGTGAGTTCTTGTTTGAGTATCCTATCTAGTAAAGACCAAGTGCAGAAAGGCTATGCTATTAGAGGATATGGATATCTCCAGACTAATGAACCATTCTCAATAGGTTGAGGGAGATAAGCTCAAGGAAATGGCTAAGGATAACAAAAAATCTAGAACATGGAACTATAAATATTCTCAGCAGAGGCCGGGTGGCAGGAATCAGTCACAGTTTCAGCAGAGGTCTATAGCCCCAACACCTTCATCAGCTTGCACTCCCTTCCACCAGTTTTGATAGGATCAAAAGGGGGGGCATCAGGCTCTAAGTCTCAGGATAGTGCTTCAGGTGACCGGACTTTTCCATCTTTTCCAAAGTGTGGTAAGAACTATCTGGGTGAGTGTCTTTCTTGCAAAGAGGAGTGGTTTGGGTGCGGTCAGCTTGGTCATAGGTTGAAGGATTGCCCTTCTACCAAGCAAAGTCAGGGAGGTAACAAAGCTTAGTCTACAACTTCAACAGCTCCAGTAGATTGCCCCACCCAGCAGGGTGCCTCGTCTGGTAAAGGTGAAGGCCAGCGCCAGAACAGGTTGTATGCCCTTTAGGCCTAACAGGACCAGTACGATTCTCTTGATGTGGTCACGAGGACATTACAAGTCTTCCATTTAGATGTTTATGCATTGCTAGATCCAGGGGATACACTATCTTTTGTAACTCGTAATACAACAGTAAACTTCAGTGTCATTCCAAAAACTCTCCCAGAACCCTTCTCAGTCTCCACTCCATTTGGTGACCCAGGTATAGCTAGACAGGTATAGGATAATTACCCTGTCACAGTTTCCCAGAAAGTCAACTCAGCAGACCTTGTAGAGTTAGAAATCATCGATTTTGATATCATTCTAGGCATGGATTGGTTACATTCTCGGTATGCCTCAGTCAACTATAGAACTATAATCGTTCAGTTTTACTTTCCAAACGAGTCAGTCTTAGAGTGGAAGGGTAGTAACTCAGTGCATGTAGGTCGATTTATCTCTTACCTTAAGGCCATGAAAATTATTTCCAATGGGTATATCTATCATCTTGTAAGAGTTGAGGACTCAAACTCCGAGACCATAACTCTTGAGTCAGTACTAGAGGTGAATGATTTTCCATAAGTGTTTCTAGAAGATCTTCCCAGAGTTTCTCCTGAAAGGGAAATTGACTTCGGAATCGATCTCATTCCAGATACCTAGCCTATTTCAATTCCTCCTTACAAAATGGATCCACATGAGCTTAAGGAACTGAAAGAATAGTTGAAAGACCTTCTAGAAAAGGGCTTCATCAGATCCAGTATCTCTCCATGGGGTGCTCCAATGTTGTTCGTGCGAAAGAAAGCCGGTTCCCTCAGGATGTGCATTGACTATCGTCAATGGAACAAAGTCACAATCAAGAATAAATATCCCATCCCCAGGATTGATGGCTTGTTTGACCAGATTCAAGGTGCTAGTTGCTTTTCTAAGGTAGACCTCAGATCCGGCTATCATCATCTCAGAATCAGAGATACTGACATCCCGAAGACAGCCTTCAGGACTTAGTATGGTCACTATGAACTGTAGTTATGACTTTTGGACTAACAAATGATCCTATAGCTTTCATGGACTTAATGAATAGGGTGCTCAAATAGTATTTGGACTTTTTAGTCATCGTCTTTATTGATGATATCCTCGTTTATTCTCGAAATAAGGAAGAGCATGCAACTCATCTGAGAGTTGTTCTGTAAGCCCTCAAAGATCACCAGCTATTCGCTAAGTTTAGAAAATATGAATTGTGGATACAGACAGTCGCTTTCCTTAGTCATGTGGTATCCAGCGAAGGGATCCGAGTGGATTCTCCAAAAATTGAGGTAGTAAAGCATTGGCCCAGACCCACCTCTCTGACTGATATCAGAAGTTTCTTGAGTTTGGCCGATTACTATAGGAGGTTTATGGAAGGATTTTCATCCGTAGCTGACCCATTGACCAAGTTGACTAAAACAAGGTCAAGTTTCAGTGGTGAGATGAGTGTGAGAAAAGCTCTTTAGAACTGAACACCATGTTGACTACAACTCTTGTCTTGACTTTACCAGAGGGTTCAGGCGGTTATGTGGTTTATTGTGATGCATCCAGGGTCGGCCTAGGTTGTGTGTTGATGCAGCCGGGTAAGGTCATAGCTTATGCTTCTAGAAAACTTAAGGTCCATAAGAAGAACTACCTGACTCATGACCTCGATCTTGCAGCCGTTGTGTTTGACCTAAATATTTGGAGACACTACTTGTATGGTATCCATGTGGATGGTTCACAGATCATCAGAGCCTCCAGTATGTGCTCACCCAGAAAGAGTTAAATCTTCGTCAGAGAAGATTTCTTGAATTCCTCAAAGACAATGACATGAATGTGCTTTACCATCCGAGTATGGCAAATGTAGTGGATGACGCTCTCATCAGACTATCCATGGGTAGCGTGGCACATATTGAGGAAGAGAAGAAAGAATTAGCCAGAGATGTTCACGGACTTGCTCGCTTAGGAGTTTTCCTTATGGACATGTCAGATGGTGTTGTGATAGTACAGAATGGATCAGAATCTTCATTGGTAGTAGAGGTTAAGGAGAAACATGATAGTGATCCTATATTGCTTCAGTTGAAAGGTGCAATTCATCAGTAGAGAGTTGAGGTTCTCTCCCAAGGGGGAGATGGTGTACTTTGTTACCAGGGTCGCTTATGTGTCCCTAATGTGGGTGAGTTGAGGAAGAAGATCCTACATGGAAGTGGGAAGTGTTAAACGTGGATTTCATTACGGGTTTACCTCGTACTTGCAGACAACATGACTCCATTTGGGTGATTATGGACAGAGTCACTAAGTCAACTCACTTCTTGGCTGTCAAGACTATAGATTTAATGGTGAACTATGCCAGACTCTACATCAGCAAGATAGTCAGGTTGCATGGGGTTCCCTTGTCGATCATCTCATATAGGGGTCCTCGGTTTACTTCTCATTTCTAGAGGTCATTTCAGAAAGGTGGTTTCAAAAAGGTCTTGGTATCCAGGTAAATCTCAGTACAAAATTTCACCCGCAGACAGATGGTCAGGCAGAGAATACAATTCAGACGTTAGAGGACATATTGAGAGCTTGTGTGATTGATTTCAAGGGTAGTTGGGATGATCACCTACCTCTCATAGAGTTCGCCTATAATAACGGTTTCCATTCTAGTATTCAGATGGCCCTTTATGAGGCTCTGTATGGGCGTAGATGCAGTTCTCCAGTTGGTTGGTTTGAAGTAGGTGAGGCAGCCTTGGTTGGGCCAGATTCAGTTCATGAGGCTATGGCAAAAGTTCAGCTCATTAGAGATAGATTAAAGACAGCTTAGAGTAATCAGCAGTCCTATGCAGATGTGAGGGGAAAGGGCTTAGAGTTCTAAAGAAAGGGAAGCTCAGTCCTAGGTATGTAGGTCCTTATAGAATCCTGAAAAGGGTTGGTAATGTGGCTTATGAGTTAGAATTACCAGGAAATCTAGTAGCGGTTCATCCAGTCTTTCATATTTCCTTATTGAAGAAGTGTGTGGTTATCCGGCATCAATAGTACCTTTAGAGAGTGTGGCTGTGAAGGATAGCGTCACCTATGAGTTGGTCCCAGTTGAGATTCTTGTCCATCTAGTTCGTAGGTTGAGAAATAAGGAAGTCACTTCAGTAAAGGTTTTGTGGAGGAATCAGTCTGCAGAGGGAGCTACTTGGGAAGCCGAAGCATCCATGATAGCCAAGTACCCTCAACTCTTCTCCTTTGATTCAGTTTCAGCTTGAGGTAATAGTTTCTCTCCAGCCTCTCAGTTTAATCTCAGGTAATTCAGTCTCAGTATCATGTTCCCTCAGCTATTCTTACATTTCATCATGTTTTCATGTCCATAGAACTCAACTTAGTAAAATATCAGTTTCTAGTACTCAGTTGGTAGGGATTGCAGCTCTTTCCTTCCAAATTCATCTTGTTTAGTCTTCATTCGAGGACGAATGTTCCCAAGTGGGAAATATTGTAACATCTCGTACTTCAAGAAAGGGTAAGAAAGGAAAAACATGCAAGTCCAATAACCCAAAATGGACCACGAACCCTTCACGGCACGCTATATGGTCTGTTTAGGGCTCCAGTACCTGTTAAGGGCATTGTAAGACAATCCAGGACTACCCCTAGGCAAGAGTCACCTGGACGGTACCTTAGACAGCCCATGGTGACTTTGATGGCCCATCTAGGGGTCCGTAAAAGTCACCCAGATAGTGAGGTTGCACCCCAAGGCCAGTATTAAAGGTCTTTGAGTTCTTTTTCCAACGCCAACAAGTTTGCCTAATTTCAAGTTCGGAGTAAAAAGTTATGCTCATTTTAGTGAAGCTCTGTGGGGCAGGGCAACATCACAACCCACTAGATGGCTCATGATGCCTTAGATGGCTCATGAAGCCCCTCTTGACAGTCAGCTCGTCACTTTTAAGTGAGGGTTGTATTGGTCTTTTCCTCTATGCATTTGGTACTTAAACTACGTCGTTTGGTACTTAAACTATGTCGTTTTACTTAGTCTAAGCCTAATTAATTAGTCAAAAATTACCTAAAAAGTTCATTCTCTTAAATCATTAGACTTAGAAGGAAAAGAAGAGAAAGAGGCGACAACTTTCTCTCAAGAACAAGCAGAGCTCTCTTCCAAGTTCAGCCCCAAAATCAAAAGGATTTCTCCATAGTTTTCTTCACCAGGTATGTGGGATTTAACTAGTGGGTTCCTTTCACCCATTAGGTCCCTAGAAATCAGTCAAATCTTCAGCTTCTCCATAAATTGTTCAGACCTAGGGTTCCTAAATCTTAAGGATTCATTGTAATTTAACAACTATAGTTTCTATGATATTAATTACATGTTTCTTGGAGAATTAGTATAGTCCCATGTGTAAAACTCAGAAACCCTAGCTTGTGTTAATTATCCGTATTTCATGAATTATACTTGCTAGGCAGATTAGTCAGACAATCATGCTTCAAAATTCGAATGTCATACCTTTTAAGTATATGTATGATGATTCTCAGATAATTATCAGTATTAAAGTTGCATTTTTAGATTTATATTCAATAGGGAGTAAACTTAGCACCGAGTTGGACTAGGGTTCAAAGTACCCTCAAGTCCAAGAACTACGTGCCATCGTAGGTTTATAAGTCCCCTCTGTTGGGCATCCGTTTTAGTGATCACGCCATAGTTATGCCTTTATTCCATGGCAAGGTATAGTAGGTCCTCTCAATGGGGCATATACATCGGACTCCACGTATAGCTCACGTTGTTTATGTCGGTTAATAGTATCTCCCACAGTACTATTCATGTTGCATTGACCATGTATTCAATATGTATTTCAGTATTCTGTTCAGCATGTTATATCTTCATGATTAGTACTTGGTCATTGCGTCCAGCTCAGCTTTCAGATATGCTTCAGTATATCTATTTCCATGTTTAGTTTTTATATATTGTTGAGCTTAGCATATATCCCGCATGCTCAATCCATTCAAAGTACTGACACATACTTTTGCGCAACATCGTTGTATGATGTAGGTTCAGGCACTCAGCATCCAGACCGCGCTTAGCTCGACCTCCAGTCCATACTCAGCAGCTTCAGTGGTGAGTCCTCATAGTTCGAGGATGACAGACATGCCTTATTTTGTAGTATTCGGTTTTCAGTTTTAGTCTTGTTAGAGTTAGCAGGGGGCATGTCCCAGCAACTCAAATCAGTTAGAGGCTTTCAGACATAGATTAGATTCAACTTGAGTTGCTAGTGTTGTTTTCAGTCATCACTTTACCCTTCATATATTTTATATATTCAAACCTATTGGGCTTTTCCCCATTTCAGATATTAAACTGTTTTTAGCTTCCACACAATGCATGTTTTAATTGAACTTGTATAGAGATGTCATGCCATTGGTTAGCTTGGGGTCATTTGTGACACCAAGCACCGTGTTGCGCCTAGGGGTAGCCTCGGGGTGTGACAATATGAGTCTAACTCAACCCCAAAATATAGCTCATAAGGGGAGGATCGCTCATAGGTGTAATATCATCTTGTGGATCCGTTAAGGAGTAGGTTGATTTCATAGGTGTTGGAATGCCCTTGCAATTAGCCATTTGAAATTCATCCAGAAGATCCATGACATATTTGTCTTGAGATAAATAAATGGTAGTTGGCGAATATCCCCTCACACCCAAAAATAATGCAAGAGCCCAAGATCTTTTAGAGAGAATTGTTGGGAAAGTGATGTAAGTATCACTACTAAAAAAATAGTGAATAACGACCTATAAATTTTCGATTTCCAATGGAAGTTGGTAATTTTCAACCTCCGGAGGTCAGTATTGTTAAAACGAATAAAAAATAAAATAAAAATCAGAGAACCGACTATAGGAAGTTGGTTTTTATGCTAAAAATAGCGGAAACCGAATATTTCCTGGAAAAAATAAATTACAATAAAAACCGACCTCTTGAAGTTGGTATTAAATGAATAAATAAAAAATAATATTTATTTTTTCTCAATTAAATACAAAAAATAAAATAGAGAAATATTTTTGAATAAATTTTATTTAAATCGTCTTCTGGAGGACAGTTTTGTGTAAAATAAAAAACAAAAACATTATAATACCGACTTTCGGAAGTCGGAAAAATTAAATAGCATGTAATTAAATTAATTTTCATTAAAATATTTATATAGTGACTTCCAGACGTCAATATCTTTATTTTTATTTTTTATTTTTTATTAAAACTGACCTCAACTGATCGGTAATACTTAACAAATTAAGAATAAAATATAATCTTATCTGAATTTAAAATGCAAAAAAATTAATAAATTAATATTTTCAATTAACTCTAAATAAATCATCCTCCGGATGACGATTTTATGTAAATTAAAAATTAAATTAATATAACATACCGACTTCTTGATGTCAGTATTATTTAATTAAAAGTGATTACGTTTTATTTATCTTAAAATTTAATGTGGTGAGGTTGGTATATTTTATTTAATCTTATTACTTTTAGTAAAATCGACATTCGTATGTCAGTTTTTAAAAATACTTTCGATTAATCATAATTTTTCTATTGTGCGTAACACTAAATTTTCATTTTACGCTTACAATTAATTATTTTAAAAAGTGTAACAACTTTGTATACTTTTATTAAAAGAAAGTTAGAATTTGTGGAACAGACAAAGAAACATCAATAATCCATATTAAGAGTATGAAATTATGTTGATATTAATTAGGAGATAATTATATATTTCTAGAGTAATGTAGAAATTCTATCAGTCCGTCGTCAAATCATGAACTTAATATCTTATGTAATGATGTAGCGGTGAAGAGCTACCATATAATCCATCCGAGTATGAAATGTGAGATAATACTCGTAGAAATGTCGTAACAAATTAAATTTTATATTTATAATTAATTGTTTAATTATTTGTACGTATAACCTTCAATGTCTTATCTCAATTTATGAAATAGACAACAGAACATCGTAAATATTGTACAAAGAAAGTTCTATCAAATTTTTTGCGTTCAAACTTGAATGGATGTTTCGTGTAGTGATCATATCGTCGGCAATGAAAGGTAAAGGATAATTCATCGGAGAATGAAATATGTTGATTTTATACTCGTCGAATAGTATTAAAAATCAAGTCACACACACACACACATACTATATATATATATATATATATATATATATATATATATATATATATATATATTTCCGATGATCAATTCAAGGAGATTTATAAATTAAATTCGAAATTGATAAACCTCTGTTTATCGATAAAATTAAATTTCTATAATTCGGAGGTAATAAATATATATATATATATATATATATATATATATATATATTAGATTCACTGCACATGGGTTGCACATCTAGGTTAAGTTTTGAGATCTTTATGCCAACGATATTTTATAGGTTATGTATATTTTTGGCTTACAACATAGCGCTATGTATATTATTTTTTAGTACGCCCTACTAAGTGACCGGCGAAGCTACTAGCCTTCTTGCTTGTCGAGTATGTATTAACGAACATTGTATTATAAATTTGTTGTTACACAATTTGTTAGCGACTTTATTGTTGGCAATCCTCCTCTCATGGCCTAGCTTTTGGGTTGAGTTAGGTCCGGGTGCCATTTCTTTACATGGTAATGGACTAGTGGTCTCCATATATGTACTTGGGATATCCTCTTCTTATGAGCTATCTTTTGGGGTTGAGTTAGGCCCAGGTGACATATCTTTACATGGTATCATAGCCAGATCCGTTCCCGTTTGGGCTCCTGATCCATACTCCATTTGGGCCTAGGTATGAAGGGGGTGTTAGAGTTGGTTAAAGTACCACGTTGGTTGGGAAATTGACTAGTGGTCTCATTATATGGGCTTGATCAATCCTCCCCTTATGAGCTATATTTTGGGGTTGAGTTAGACTCATATTGTCACGCCCCGAGTCTACCCCTAAATGCAACACGGTGCTTAGTGTCACAAATGACCCCAAACTAACCCATTGCATGGCATATCTATACAAGTTCAATTAAAACATGCAATGTGTGGAAGCTAAAAATAGTTTGATATATGAAATGGGGAAAAGCCAAAATATAACTGAATATATATAAAATATAAGAAGAGTATAGTGATGACTGAAAACAACACTAACAACTCAAGCTGGATCTAAATTATGTCTGCAAGCCTCTAACTGATTTAAGTTGCTGGGACATGCCCCTAACTAACTCTAACAAGACTAAAACTGAAAAGTAAAGTATGTCTATGGTCCTCGAACTATGAGGACTGACCACTGAAGCTGCTGAGTGGGAACTGAAAGTTGAGCTAAGCGCAATTTGGATACTGATCGCCTGAACCGACATCATATAACGATGTAGCGCAAAAGTATGCGTCAGTACTTTGAATGTACTGAGCATGCGGGATATATGCTAAGTTGAACAATATAGAAGCTAAACATTGAAATAGATATACTGAAACATAACTGAAATCTGAGCTGGATGCAATGACCAAGTACTAATTATGAAGATATAACATGCTGAACTGAATATTGAAATAAATACTGAATACATGGTCAATGCAACATGAATCTGATTGTGGGAGATACTATTAATCGACATAAACCACGTGAGCTAAACGTGGAGTCTGATGTATATGCCTCATCGAGAGGACCCAATATACTTTGCAAGGGTATAAAGGCATGACTGTGGCGTGATCACTAAAACTAATGCCCAACAGAGGGGAATTATAAAGCTATCCGAGCATATAGTTTTGGGACTTGAGGGTATGTTGAACCCTAGTCGAACTCGATGCCAAGTCTACTCCCAACTAAATATAAAGCTAAAATGCAACTGTAATACTGAATAGCTCAAAATACTGATAATTATCTGAGAATGTAACATACATATACTGAAAGACATGGCATTCGAATTCTGAAGCATGATTGTTTGACTAATCTGCCTAGCAAGTATAATTCATGAAATACAGATGATTAACACAAGTTAGGGTTTCTGATTTCTATACATGGGACTATACAAATTCTCCAAGAAAGATGTAATTAGTATCATAAAAAATATAGCAGCTAAATTGCAATGAATCCCTAAGGTTTAGGAACCCTAGGTCTGAACAATTTATGGAGAAACTGAAGATTTGACTGAATTCTAGGGATCTAATGGGTGAAAGGATACCACTAGTGAAATCCCATACCTGGTGATGAAAATCATGAAGTAATCCTTTGGATTTCAGGGCTGAACTTGAAGGAGAGCTCTACTTGTTCTTGAGAGAAATCTGTCACCTCTTTCTCTTGTTTTCTTTCTAAGCTAGATGATTTTTGGAGAATGAATGTTTAAGGTAGTTTCTGACTAGATTACAGGCTCAGACTAAGTAAAATGACGTAGTTTAAGTACCAAACAATGTATTTTAAGTACCAAATGCATAGGGGAAAAGACCAATATGACCCTCACTTGAAACTTACGAGATGGAGGTCAAGAGAGATTTCACGGGCCATCTAAGGCATGGTGGCCCGTCTAGTGGGTCGTGAAGTTTTATCTGCCTGATAGTGCTTTACTAAAATCGGCATAGTTGTTTACTCTAAACTTTAAATTGGAAAAACTTGGGGCGTTGGAAAGAGGACTCAAAGACATTTAATTTGATAGGTCATGGGCGACCTAACTCATTTTGTGCTGAGAGATATGATTGTTTGAAGTTGACCCAAAACTCAAAATTTATTGGGTTACTTGTACGGAACGTAAAAGTCACCACGGGCCATTTAGTGGCTCATCTAGGTGACTCCTACCCAGGCAGTCCCTGGAGGGTGGTTCACGATGCCCTTAACAGGCCGTGAACCCCTAGATAGACAGTCTAGGTTGCCGTCTAGGTGACCCCTGCCAGGGCAGCCCTGGATGGTCACTTCACGATGCCCTTAATGGGTTGTGGACCCCTAAACGGCCCCTCTAGGGTGCTGTGAAGGGTACATGGTCCATGTTGGGTTTGTGGACTTTCCCATTGTCCTTTCTAGCCCTTTGTCGAAGTCCGAAGTGTTATAATATCTCCCCTTTTGGATCATTTGTCCTCGAATGAAAACTAAGCAAGCTGAATTTTGAGGGAAAGATCTGCAATCCCTACCAACTAAGTACTAGAAACTGATATCTAACTAAACTCAGTTTCATGAACGTGTAAATATGCTGAAATGCAAGTATAACTTAAGGGAGATGATACTGAGACTGAATTACGCAAGAGTAAACTGAGAGACTGGAGAGGAACTATTACCTCAAGTTGAAACTGAATCGGAGGGAAAAAGATGAGGATATTTGGCCATCATGGCTACTTCTGCTTCCCAAGTAGCACCCTCTATGGTTTGATTCCTCCATAAACCTTTACTGAAGCGATTTCCTTATTTCTCAACCTACGAACCTGTCGGTCAAAAATCTCAACTTGAACCTCCTCATTGAGGATATCTTTTACAACCACACTCTCAAAAGGTACTATCGATGGCGGATCACCCATACACTTCTTTAACAAGGAAATTTGAAAGAGTAGATTAACCGCTTCTAGTTCTGCTGGAAACTCTAGCTCATACGCCACATTGCCAACACTCTTCAAGATTCTGTAAGGACCTACATACCTGGGACTGAGCTTCCCTTTCTTGCCAAAACTCATCACCCCTTTCATGGGTGACACTTTTAGGAAAACCCAATCATTGATTTCAAAATCTAAGTCCCTTCTCCTCACATCTGCATAGGATTTCTAACAACTCTGAACTGTTTTTAGTCTATCTCTAATGAGCTGAACTTTCTCCATAGCCTCATGAACCGACTCTGGCCCAGCTAAGGTTACTTTAGCTACTTCGAACCACCCAACTGGAGACCTGCATCTACGCCCATACAGTGCCTCAGAAGGGGCCATCTGAATACTGGAATGGAAACTTTTATTATAGGCGAACTCTATGAGAGGTATAGTTGATCATCCCAACTACCCTTTAAATCAATCATACAAGCTCTCAACATGTCCCCTAAGGTTTAAATTATACGCTCTGCCTCATCATCCATCTGCAGATGAAATGCTATACTGAGATTTACCTGAGTACGAAGACCTTTCTGAAACAATCTCAAAAAATGTGAGGTAAACTGAAGACCTCTATCTGAGATGATAGACAAAGGAACCCCATGCAACCTAACTAACTCATTGATGTAGAGTCTGTCGTAGTTCTCCGCTGAATCTGTAGTCTTGACTGACAAGAAGTGAGCTGACTTAGTGACTCTGTCCACTATCACCCAAATGGAGTCATGCTGTCTGCGAGTATGAGGTAAGCCTGTAATGAAATCCATGTTTATCACTTCCCACTTCCACATAGGAATGCTAATCTCTTGAGTCACACCTCCTAGTTTCTGATGTTCCACTTTAACCTGTTGACAGTTAGGACACTTAGCCACAAAATCTGAGATGTTCCTCTTCATGCCGTTCCACCAATAGACTTCCCATAGATCACGGTACATCTTAGTGGCAACCGAATGAATAGAATATTTACAATTATGGGCTTCTGTAAGGATCTATTGCCTCAACTCCCCTATATTAGCGACATATAAGTGACCCTGGTAACGAAGCACACCATCTCCCTCTTGGGAGAAAACCTCAACTCCCTGCTGATGAACTACACCTTTCAACTGAAGCAATATAGGATCACTATCTTGTTTCTCCTTAATCTTTGCTACCAATGAAGATTATGATCCATTCTGGACTATCACACCACCATCTAACGTGTCCATAAGGCAAACTCCTAAGCGAGCAAGCCGGTGAACATCTCTGGCTAATTCTTTCTTCTCTTCCTCAATATGTGACACACTACCCATGGATAGTCTACTGAGGGCGTCAGCCACTACATTGGCCTTACCCAGATGGTAGAACACATTCATGTCATAGTCTTTGAGGAATTCAACCTATCTCCTCTGACAGAGATTCAACTCTTTCGGGGTGAATACATACTGGAGGCTCTGATGATCTGTGAACACACATCAACATAAACACCATACAAGTAGTGTCTCTAAATCTTTAGGGCAAACACGATGCCTACAAGTTCGAGGTCATGAGTCGGGAAGCTTTTCTCATGGACCTTAAGCTGTCTAGAAGCATAAGCTATGACCTTACCCTGCTGCATCAACACCCAACCTAGGCCGACACAGGATGCATCACAATAAACCATATAACCACCTGAACCCTTTAGTAGAGTCAAGATGGGAGCTATAGTCAACCTGGTCTTCAATTCTAAGAAGCTTTTCTCACACTGGTCTTACCACTGAAACTTGAACTTTTTCTGAGTCAACTTGGTCAATGATGCAGCTATGGATGAAAATCCTTCAACAAATCTCATATAGTAACTTGCCAAACCCCAGAAACTTCTTATATCAGTTGGAGAGGTGGGTTTGGACCAGTGCTTTACTGCCTCAATTTTCTTAGAATCCACTCAGATCCCTTCGCTAGATACCACATGACTAAGGCAAGTGACCGACTATAACCAGAATTCATATTTGCTGAACTTAGAGAATAGTTAGCGATCTTTGAGGGTTTGCAGAACAACTCTAAAATTAGTCGCATGCTCTTCCTCATTCTGAGAATAAATGAGGATATCATAATAAAGACGATGATGAACAAGCCCAAATACTGTTTGAACACAATGTTCATTAAGTCCGTGAAAGCTGTAGAAGCATTTGTTAGTCCAAAAGAAGTAACTATAAATCCATAGTGACCATACCAAGTCCTGAAGGCTGTCTTCGAGATGTCACTATCTCTGACTCTGAGTTGTTGATAGCCGAATCTGAGGTCTATCTTAGAAAAGCAACTAGCATCCTGAAGTTGGTCGAACAAGTCATCAATCCTTGGGATGGGATATTAATTCTTAATTGTGACTTTGTTCAACTGACGATAGTCAATGCACATCTTGAGAGAATCGTCTTTCTTACGCATGAACAACACTAGAGAACCCCATGGAGAGATGTTGGGTTTGATGAAGCCCTTATCTAGAAGGTCTTTCAACTGTTCTTTCAACTCCTTAAGCTCAGCTGGAGCCATTCTGTAAGGAGGAATCGGAATAGGCTGGGTATCTAGAAGGAGATCTATTCTGAAGTCCATTTCACTTTCGGGAGGAACTCTGGGAAGATCTTCTGGAAACACTTCTGGAAACTTATTCACCACTGGGACTGACTCAAAATTTGGGGTTTCATAGTTTGAGTCCTTAACCCAAACAAGATGATAGATATACCCTTTGAAAATCATTTTGCTAGCCTTAAGGTAAGAGATAAATCGACCTACAGGCACTGAGTTACTACCCTTCCACTCTAAGACTGGCTCGTTTGAAAACTGAAATCGAATGATCCTAGTTCTACAATCGACTGAGGCATAACAAGAATGTAACCAATCCATGCCTAGAATGATATCAAAATCTATCATTTCTAAATCTACAAGGTCTGCTGAGGTGACTTTCTAGGAAACTGTGACAGGGTAATTTCTATATACCCGTCTAGCTATAACTGGGTCACCAACTAGAGTAGAGACTGAGAAGGGTCCTGAGAGAGTTTCTAGACTGACACCGATGTGTACTGCTATGTAAGGAGTTACAAAAGAAAGTGTAGCCCCTGGATCTAGCAATGCATAAACATCTAAATGGAAGACTTGTAACATACCCGTGACCACATCTATTGAATCCTCCTAGTCTTGTTGAGCCTAAAGAGCATACAAACTGTTCTGGCGCTGACCACCATTTGCACCAAACAAGGCACCCTACTTAGTAGGGTGACTTGTTGGAGCTGCTGAGGTTGTTGACTGAGCTTTGTTACCTCCCTGACCCTACTTGACAAAAGGGCAATCCTTCCACCTATGACCAAGTTGACTGCACCCAAAACACCCCTCTCTGCCAGTAAGAGACTCGCCAGGATGATTCTTACCACACTTAGGGCAAGATATAAAAAGTCTTTTTACATGAACCACTCCTCTGAGACTTAGAGCCTGATGCCCTCCCTTTTTGATCCTGTCGAAACTTGGGGGACAGGGTGCTAGCTGATGAAGGAACTGGGGCTGTAGACCTCTGCTGAAACTGTGAGTGATTTCCACTGCCCGACCTCTTCTGAGAATATTCATAGTTGTGTGTTCTAGCCTTTTTGTTATCCTTAGCCATTTCCTTGAGCTTATCTCCCTCAACCTGCTGAGCATGGGTCATTAGCCTGGTGATATTCATATCCCCTAATAGCATAACATTGTTTCACTCGGTCTTTACTAGATCGGATACTCCAAACAAGAACTTGCCCATTTATGCTCTCGGATCAGCCACCATATGTGGAGCATACCTGGATAGCTGAGTGAACTTTAGCCCGTATTCCTGGACTGATATCGACCACTGCCTCAAGATCATAAATTCCTGGGCCTTAGCTTCCCTCAATTCTCTCAGGAAGAACCTATCCAGAAAGGCTCCAATAAAAGAGTCCCACGTCATAGGAGCCGCATTCGCACCCGTGTTATCTTTCCACTGCGTGAACCAGATATGAGCCACATCCTTGAGGTTATAGGATGCTAGTTCAACACTATCAGTACCAGTCACTTGCATTACCTCAAGAATCTTCTTGATCTCATCAATGAAATTTTGTGGGTCTTCACCGACCTTCAACCCTAGAAACTCTAGCGGATTCATACGAACAAAATCTCAAACTATGAGAACTCGAACTATGAAAAGTAACTCTAACAAGACTGAAACTGAAAAGTAAAGACTGTCTATGGTCCTCGAACTATGAGGACTCACCACTGAAGCTGCTGAGTACAGACTGGAAGTCGAGCTAAGCGCGGTCTTGATGTTGAGCACCTGAACCTTCTTCATACAATGATGTAGCGCAAAAGTATGCGTCAATACTTTTAATGTACTGAGCATGCGGGATATATGCTAAGCAGAACAATATAGAAACTGAACATGGAAATAGATATACTGAAACATAACTGAAATCTGAGTTGGATGCAATGACCAACTACTAATCATGAAGATATAACATGGTGAATTGAATACCGAAATAAATACTGAATACATGGTCAACGCAACATAAATTTGAATGTGGGAGATACTATTAATTGACACAAACCATGTGAGCTAAACGTGGAGTCCGATGTATACGCCCAATCGAGAGGACCTAATATACCTTTCCAGGTATAACGGCATGACTATGGTGTGATCACTAAACCTGATGCCCAACATAGGGGACTTATAATCCTATGCGGCCATGTAGTTCTAGGACTTGAGGGTATACTGAACCCTAGTCCAACTCGGTGCTAAGTTTACTTCCAACTAAATATAAAACTAAAATGCAACTGTAATACTGAATTGATCAAAGTATTGATAATTATTTGAGAATGCAACATACATATATTGAAAGATATGGCATTCAAATTCTGAAGCATGATTGTCTGACTAATCTACCTAGCAAGTATAATTCATGAAATACAGATGATTAACACAAGCTAGAATTTCTGAGTTTTATACATGGGACTATACTAATTCTCCAAGAAACATATAATTAGTATCATAGAAAGTATAGCAGCTAAATTACAATGAATCCCTTAGGTTTAGGAACCCTAGGTCTAAACAATTTATTGAAAAACTAAAGATTTGTCTGAATTCTAGGGACCTAATGGGTGAAAGGAACCCACTAGTGAAATCCTACATACCTGGTGATGAAAACCACGTAGAAATCCTTTGAATTTCGGGGCTGAACTTGAAAGAGAGCTCTGCTTGTGCTTGAAAGAAAACGGTCACCTCTTTCTCTTCTCTTCTTTCTAAGCAAGGTTATTTTTGGAGAATGAATGTTCTAGGTAGTTTCTGACGAGATTATTAGGCTTAGACTAAGTAAAACGACGTAGTTTAAGCATCCAAAGCATAGGGAAAAAAATCAATACGACCCTCACTTAAAATTGACTAGTTGACTGTCAAGAGAGGCTTCACGGCCGTCTAAGACATGATGACCTATCTAGTGGGTCGTGAAACTTCATCTGCCTGATAATTCGTCACTAAAATGGGCATAACTTTTTACTCCGGACATCAAATAGGGAAAACTTGGTGGAGTTGGAAAGAGGACCAAAAGATCTTTAATTTGATAGGTAATGGGCCACCTAAATCATTTTTTGATGAGACATATGAATGATTGAAGTTGACCCAAAACTCAAAATCTGGTGGGTGACTTGTACGGACCACTAAACGGACCGTACAAGTCACCAAGGGCCGTTTAGTGACTCGTATAGGTGACTCCTGCCCAGGCAGTCCCTGGAGGGTTGTTCACAAAGCCCTTAATGGGATGTGAACCCTAGATGGGCCGTCTAGGGTGCCTTCTAGGTGACCCCTGCTAGGGCAGTCCTGGATGGTCACTTCACGATGCCTTTAACAGGCCGTGGACCCCTAAACGGCCCATCTAGGGTGCCGTTAAGGGTCCATGGTCAATTTTAGGTTCATGAACTTGCCCGTTGTCCTTTCTAGCCATTTCTCGAAGTCCAAGGTGTTACAATCTTTCGCTGAGTCAAAACTCATATATGCTTTGGTTTCTCCGAGGAATTTCCCAATCATAATTTCATTTAGGTTATCTACAAATTCATTTCTACTTGCTATGATTTCCCATTTTGTTATATACTCAGCAGATCTGTAATGTTGTGAAAGTGATAGAAATATTGCACTGACCAAGCATTCTTCCGGATTACTATCACCACTTAGTTTGATAGTCATTTGTTCAGGAAGTTGTATTAAATTTTCCTTGATTATGCTTTCTTGTCCGTTTCCAATACGAAGTAAGAAGTCACTGTAACTTCGATCTGCTCTTGCTCACATATTTGTGGTAAGTTGTAACTTTTCCTTTAAAGGCCACAAATATAACCTCACAGAACTTTCAGGCTATTGCTGACATTTTTTATATTGATATTGCTTTTCTAATTTGTTGGTTAAATTTGTTTAAAAAATTGAGTGAAGCAAAAAATAATACTTTTAAAGAAATGTCACTTGACAATTTGTATTAATCATTTCAAAGCACTTGTCATATGTTCTTTCAATGATAAATATTTACTAAAAAGCATTAATTTAGTCATATTAATTTAATTTTACAACATCGTATACTATATGATACGATACACACGTGCAATGCACGTGCCGTGAAACTAGTATATATATATATATATATATAATTTTAATTAATAAAATTGACCTCAAGAATTCAGTTTATATTAAAATAAATGAATAAACACCGACCTCAAGTGGTCGGTATATTCAAATATTATTTTATTTAAATAATATCGACTTCACGATATCGGTATTTATTAAATATAGAAAATTATTTATAAAAATACCAACATTCTGTGGTTGGTAAATTAACACTTCTTTTAAAAATAGAATGATAATTATTTTCCATTTTCTCTCGAAACCCTAAGTCTCCTCTCTCACTCCTAATTCCCGTAGAAAACCACCTCTCTCAACCTAAGCCACACTGCACCACGCCACCCCTCCCCCGATCGGTGCCGCATCTCACACGTCGACCGGTGTGCGCCTCAGCAGCAGTAGCTAGTCGCAACAGTGGACGTCGACAACAACACAGGTCGATTAGTCGGAGTAGGTAAGTTTTAATTTTCAAATATCCTAAGTCTCCATTGTCCTGTGAATTATTTTTAGTGCTTATTTAACACATATTTTAATCCTACGGTGTCGATAACTAGTTAGAGTTTAACAAATAGAAGAGAAAATTTGAAGTTAGTGTCGAAAATTTGAAGTTAGTGAAGAGACCATTTCTTTTGAGTTTCAAGTGAACTAGGATTACCAACTTTAGAAAGTATAACTACACAAATATTTAAAGATTGAAAAATACTACATTTTCTTTTCCAAAAGAATAGAGAATTGGCAAAAACATTAAATTTATCATTATGTATGATCAATTTTAGGCACTTACTGATCCTAAAATTGTCTGAGCCATTCTTGAATGTTATAATGATTGAAATCTCTCTATAATGACCGCTAAAGAAATTTTAAATTGTATCTTTTCATGCTAGGCAACTGAGGAAGCTCGACATCTAAAGAAGTTGTTACAAGACTATACTGCTTCTTTCATCAGAGTAGGAAATAAGGTTTCGTGTTTTTAAATTTCTAAAATTCAAGCACAATTGGTTTCTATAATGTGTTTGTGTCCATCTAGTATTGATACTTATCTTTAATTTCATAATAATTTATTTGTGTCCATCGAGTGTTGACACTTAGCTTTAAATTAGGTGATAATGTATTTCTTTAGCATAAGTACCAACACTAGTTGATCCTATTGATGACAAAATTGATTAGATTGCAAGATCGATTTGTGTCCATCTAGTGTTGACACTTAGCTTTAATTTAGGAATAATGTGTTTGTTAAGCATAACTACCAACAGTTGATCCTATAGATGACAAAATTTGATTTTCTTGCAAGATCGAATCGTGTCCATCTAGTATTGACACTTAGCTTTAAATTTAGGAATAATGTATTTTTTAAGCATATGTACCAACACTAGTTGATCCTACTGATGACAAAATTGATTTTCTAGCAAGATCGATTTGTGTCCATCTAGTGTTGACACTTAGCTTTAAATTTAGAGATAATGTGTTTATTAAGCATAAGTGCCAACACTAGTTGATCCTACTGATGACAAAATTGATTTTCTTGCAAGATCGATTATTGTCCATCTAGCGTTGACACTTAGCTTTAATTTAGGAATAATGTGTTTGTTAAGCATGTATCAACACTAGTTGATTCTATTGATGACAAAATTGATTTTCTTGAAAGATCTATTTGTGTCCATCCAGTGTTGAAACTTAGCTTTAATTTAGGAATAATATGTTTGTTAAGCATAAGTACCAACACTAGTTGATCCTATTGATGACAAAATTGAAGTAAGGCCTCTTATAATGTTTTGCTTTAGGCCACAAATGTCATTTCATCTTATCTTCACACGATTACCACGTGTCAATTACAATTGAATCAAATTATATGATGACATTTATAATAGGCCTTAAATACTTTTATCATTGTATTTTTCTACATGACTCACGAGGAGGAGGATTTTTCATTTGATTTTGCACGCATAGAGCCAGAGGGAGGAAGGGACATGGGGAATAGTGGGGGAAACTTAATAGGCAAGTCAGGGAATGGGTTAGGGGAAGGGAAGGTGACAAATTTTACTAGTTTTACAAAATAATGTTTTTGACTCCCTAACTAGAGACTCCTCAACATATCATTGCCTTAAACACATTAGATCTAAAACACAAACAACTTTTTCTGCTCCCAACTTCCAATGGTGTATCAGTGTGACCATAACACAACATCAAACACAAATTTGATGATTATGCCACCGCCATGAGGGTGCAAAAAGATGAATCCATCTTTCTTTATCCATAAAATTTATTCAATTCTTTATTTATATGTTTTACGGTGGAAAAACCCTAGTCCTTCAAGCCAATTCCATCGACTAGTTGCATCTTTTCATCAGAAAAGCCAATGAATCACTGAAATTTGACCAATTCAGTTTACCTTTAGAGTATCGTCTATGGAGTAACTACTACTCTACGGTGGGAAACAACTTCATTTGCCCCCAAATAATATCAGAGCATGATATCCAAAACGACGACACCCTACAATTCTTCGGGAAAACGTGAAGCATACACATCCTCACACATGAAGGCTGGTAAATGAATTAAACTCACTTATTATGACCTAAGAAACTACTTCTCCTATTATTTATTCACACCTCTATTCCCGCAGCTCTGGTAATGATTTATATGTTTCCTTTTACATTTAGAAAACAAGTTGCTCATGGATGCATTTTCCATTTTATAAATTTATCTAAGACAATTTTCCCCAACCCCATAACTCTATATAGAGGTGTGCTTGTAACGCCTCATCATCATTATTCAAAGACATCTTGTGCAGAGTCCGAAAAATTCTTTTAATACTTGCCATTTTAAAATTGAGATGACACGACAGAAATATAAAATTTGAAAATTAGACGTGGGTTGATTTCTTCACGCCATAGAGAAAACTTTCCCTCTATGGTAGCGTGACAGTCGCTATAGTAGGGTAAGTGTGGCAGAAACTCAGAAACGTGAACTTTTTAAATTTTCCTCATTCTCTTCAATGGTAAAATAGATGAGGGTTACTCTAAAAATTCTCTAAAAAGTTGTTCCAAGATTGGTGACAAGGAAGAGGAGGGATTCTTGCACAAGGTGGGTAAAACCCACGAATATTCGGTCTACGTCCGTCAAGATTTGTCCCCATAGAGCCTAAATCTCATGTTCAGAGTTCTTCATTAATTGGCTGGCATCCAGGTAGGCTGGGTTTTAATCGAGTAGTTAGACCTATCTTCACTTACATTATATCTTGTAATTGCCACAGATTGTATGTATAGGCCTTCGGTCACAGAGTCTGGATGACTTAATATGGGGTTATTTGTGGTTTATGATGATAACGAATTTGATTAACTAATGTTGACCTTGTGATGACTGCTGGGTGTGATCTTGACTCTTGAGGGTAACTGAGTGGTGGGTAATCAGGTTCCAAGCAAAAAGTTGTCTAGAAAGAGTCGTCTGATTGTGGGTGATAGTTGTTGTTTTCTAAGTTTATGTATGTATGCATTTTAAATGTCTATATAGTGAAACTTGTATTATACATGTAAGGGGAATCATAGGGGCTTAATGTGAAGTGATGAATTTTGTTAATTATCTCTTGCGACAAAGGTGTTTTATTTTATTGTGATCGTGATTGTGTTCGTGTGAATAATGGTTGTCTTGAGTACCACTCCATGTACATGATATTCCCATGCTTAGATTGGGTACCACCTAGTACGTACTAATGGTTGGCTGGGGTACCACGTCTGGTAAAAGATATCTATATGGTTGGCTTGGGTACCATGTTGGTACAAATTACTAACTGTTGGCTCAGATACCACGCTTAGTACATGTTTGAATATCATTTTGTATTTGGTTCCATGAGAAAACTAGATTTATTTCTTTGTAATGTAATTGTTAAAGTTGATCGATGAGTTGTCGAGATCTGTGTTTAAATGCTAGGATGGTTCTCTATAGACTAGGATTGCATGTTAAACACTATAGATGATGTCTTAGGGATCCTTGGTGGTCTAGGTTACTTGAAAGATGTGATGAACCAGGTATGGCTTGCTGTAGTGTCGTTGGTCATGCTATTTGTGAATATTAAATCTGTGTGATGATTGAGAGTTTGGCTTATTCACAAAGCTTGCACTATATTGTTAGCTTGGGTGGTCTGGGACATATATGATAATGAGGATTGTGTCAATGTTGTTTAGTAAGAGTCTTGTAAGTGGTTTACCAAATTGGTCAAGGGCCAGGGTGTTGACGTAAGAGTTGGAGGGAGAGCAGTGGTATGGTATGCAGGAAATCTCTATGTGGTAGAAGGGTTAAGTTATGATCTAATGTGAGGGTGGAATGACCTAGATGATTTTGGCAGCTGAAGGAGATGGGGTGATTTGAGATTGATCATATGAGATCCAAAATAATATGTTGTTACGTGTCACATGATCTGTTAGGATTGGGTCAGACACTTCAGCTAATTGTTAGGAGATTCGTTTTTCTTTTTAGTCATTATCCTAATTACTAGTTAGAGTTGTTCCTAATTTCTAGGCATGCTACCAGTCCATTTCCTTTTTCAGTTGTACTATTCCATTATTTATTTAATTAGCTTGAAGTTCAATAAAAATGTATTCTTTCGGTGCAGTTCATCTTGACATACAATTTTAAACTATATTGGTATCATAGCCCTACTTCTTAAGGGACTTGTGATAGACTTGAGAGGTTTTTTTCTGAGTGTTTTTATCCAAATCTGTTTCTACAAAACACCATTAAAACAATGGAGAATGTAGGCTCTTTTTCTGCAATGGCTCCACCAATTTTCGACGGAGAAAACTACCAAGCATGGGCAGTAAAAATGGAAGCTTATTTGGATGAATGAGATTATGGAGGCTGTCGAGGAAGACTACAAAGTGCTTCCTCTGCTGGGGAATCCAACTATGGCTTAGATTAGAACCAATAAGGAAAAGAAGACAAGAAAATCCAAAGCTAAATCCTATATTTTTGCTACAGTTTCTGCCACCATTTTTATTAGAATAATGACATGTAATTCAAACAAAGCAATTTGGGATTTCCTAAAGAAAGATTACGTGGGAGATGAAAGAATTAGAGGAATGAAAGTACTGAACTTGGTTAGAGAATTTGAGATGAAACGTATGAAGGGATCTAAAACCATTAAGGATTATTCTGACAAGTTTCTTGGGATTTCCAGTAAGGTAAGGATACTTGGAACTAAACTTACTGATAATAGAATTTTTCAAAAAATACTTGTAACTTTATTTGAGAGATATGAGGCAACTATTGCTTCATTGGAAAATACTAAAGATCTACCACAGCTTAGCTTGGCAGAGTTATTGAGTGCACTGCAGGCACAAGAACATAAAAGAATGATGATGCAAGAGGGATCCATCGAGGGAGCCCTACAAGTCAAGTTGCAGCTTGGTTCAGGCCCTGTCATGGGAATAAAGGAAAAGGAAAGAAAGGACATTATGGAAACTATGAAGCTACTTTTGCAAGAAATAATTATGCTGCCACCAGTAACAACAAAGAAGGAAAATATCCTCCTTGTCAACATTGTGGGATGAGATATCATCCTCACTTCAAGTGTTGGAGAAAGCCTGATATGAAATGCCAAAAGTGTCAAAAACTTGGTCATATCAGATTATCTACAAAGAGAAGAGTTTACAACAACCAAATGAAGCACGAATTGCAGACCATGAACAAGAAGATCAATTGTTTGTGGCTACCAGTTACGCAAGCAAAAGTTCAAGTGAAAGCTAGCTCATTGATAGTAGTTGTACGAACCACATGACCAGTGATGAAAAGCTTTTTAGAGAGCTTGACAGATCTGTTAAATCAAGACTCATGATCGAAAATGGAGAATACCTCCCAGCAACGGCAAAGGGGATTGTAGCATTTGAGAGTTATAAAGGTTCAAAGCTTATTTATGAAGTTTTATTTGTTCCTAAAATTGATCAGAGTTTATTAAGTGTTGGACAACTGCTAGAAAAAGGATTCGAATTATTATTTGAAGAGAAGGCATGTCTAATCAATGATCCCAGTGGTCAAGAAATGTTCATCATTAAATTGCAGCAAAAAAGTTTTTCCTTGAATCCATTAGACGAGGAACACATAGTTTTCCCAAGCCAGCTCACAATTGCGGAAACGTGGCACAAAAGGCTGGGGCATTTTCATCACATAGCTTTGTTTTTAATGCAAAGGAAAAATGGTAAATAGTTTACAAAACTTGGAGGAGAACCTCTAAAGTTGTAAGGTTTTCTTGCTTGGCAAGCATACTAGACTTTCATTTAAAAGTTCCACATGGAGAGCTACAGAGAAGTTACAACTCATTCATACCGATATTTGTGGTCCACAAAGAACTCCATCATATAATGGAAGCAGGTATTATTTTATCTTCATTGATGATCTAACAAGAATTTGTTGGATTTATTTTATGATGTTTAAGTCTGAAGTTGCTAGAATTTTCATAAAGTTCAAAGTATGGATAGAAAACTAGAGTGGCTGCATGATTCAGTTCATTAGATCAGATAATGGAACTGAATATACATCAGATATGTTCAATTCTTTTTGTGAAGAAACTGGAATTGAGCACCAGCTTACTATCCCTTATTCTCCACAACAAAATGGAGTGAGTGAGAGAAAGAATAGAACAATCATGGAGATGTCGAGATACTTACTGCATGAGAAGAATCTACCAAGGAAGCTTTGGGCTGAATCAGCAAACACGACTGTTTTCTTGCTGAATGGACTGTCCACACGGGCAGTGGAAGGAAAGACTCCATTCGAGGCATGGTATGGTGTCAAACCTGTTTTTAAAAACCTCAAGATATTTGGATGTCTATGTTTTTCTTATGTTCCATAGGATAAGAGGGACAAGTTAGATAAGAAGGCAGATTTGGGAATCTTCCTTGGCGATAGCTTATTTTTCCAAAGCTTATAGGATCTTTCAACCTCAATCAGGTAAGATTCTTGTAAGTAGAGATATTCATTTCCTTGAAAATGAGCAATGGGATTGGAATGAGGAGTATCGAGTTAAGAACAATAATTCACAACTTGATTATGATGTATTGATGGATGATCAACCTATTAGGGGAACAATGTCACTATATGATATTTATCAAAGATGCAATGTCACTATTTTTGAGCCTGCAGGATTTGAGAAAGATAAAATGGATCAAAAATGAACAAATGCAATGAAGGAGGAGCTGGACATAATAGAAAAGAACCAAACCTAGAAGCTCATAGAAATATCCAAAGACAAGAAAGTGATTAGAGCTAAATAGATTTTTCAACCAAAGTTAAATCTAGATGGTTCGGAAAACAAGTGCACAACTATATTGGTGGTGAAAGGCTATGCACAAGTTTGGGTAGTAGATTTTTTTGATACTTTTGCCCAGTAGCCAGATTGGATACAATTCAAATGCTTTCCAAACGGATGTGAAGTCTGCCTTCTTGGCAAAATGACTTATATTCTGGGAATGGAGATCACGAAAACTCAGAATAAAGACTTTGTTTGTCAAAAGAAATATATGAAGGAGATACTAAAAATATTTTGCATGGAAAAATGCAAGAGTGTGAGTGCTCCAATGAATAAAAAAAAAGCTGAAAAAGGATGATGGAGCTGAACTAGTTGATGAAGGAGTGCATCGAAGCTTAATTGGATGCTTGACGTATCTCACAACAACAAGGCCTGACATCTTATTTCCTGTGAGTATTTTATCGAGGTTTTTAAATTGTGCAAGTGAGTTGCACATGATTGCTGTCAAAAGAGTGGTTAGGTATGTTAAAGGAGCTCTAACCTATGTCATCAAATTTAGCAAAAGTTAGAATTTCAAACTCTGTGGATATTCTGATAGTGATTGGGGCGGGTCAACTTGTGATATGAAATGTACTTCTGGTTATTGCTTCACATTTGGGTCAGGGTGTTTCTCATGGTGCTCAAAGTAATAGGAAATAGTAGCACAATCAACAATTGAAGTAGAATTCATCGCAGCAACAACTATTATTAATCAAGCACTATGGCTTAGGAAATTTTTTTATCGATTTGCAGTGAAGTAAGAAGAAAGCTCTGAGATCCTTGTGGATAATCAAGCTGCAATAGCCATATACAAAGATCCCATGTTTTATGGAAGGACCAAGCATTTCAAAATCAAGTTTTATTTCTTGAGGGAAGTGCAGAAAAATGGTGAAGTAGTTTTACTCTACTGCAAATCAAAGAATCAAGTGGCTAGCATTTTTACCAAGTCATTTCATGTTAGCAAATTCTAATTTCTTAGAGAAAAATTAGGAGTTTGCAGCTCATGATCCAAGGAGGAGATGTTGTTACATGTCTCAGGATCTATTAGGAGTGGGTCAGAGACTTCAGCTGATTGTTAGGAGATTAGTTTTTCCTTTTAGTCATTATCCTAAAACTAGCTATAGTTGTTCCTATTTTTTAGGCATGTTAGCATTCCTTTAGCAGTCCATTTCCTTGTTCAGTTATACTATTCCTTAATTTATTTAATCAGCTTGAAGTTCAATAAAAAAGATTCTTCCGGTTCATTTCATCTTGCTATTCAGTTTTAAACAACATTTATTTCTCCAAGTGTCATGTTTCTTTGATTAACTGCATGATGTTATGTGGTAGATTTGGGTCGACCGATGATGCCTATCAATACATGTTTTTTGTACTGATACTACTCTTGCTATGTCACTTGACATAGTCGGATTTTAGGATCAATGATGTTTCCTAGGTGAAGATGATGATGGTCTCAGATAGCTTCTACTCCTCTTCCCTTATGGTGGGAGTTGTAATGTATTTCTTTCATAATATTGTACTCTCTTAGAAGCTTTAGGACCTATTTAGACTAGTTTCTTAGGGGAGAGTTTAGTGTATTTCTTTACAAAAGTACTTTATTTAATCAAATTTGGGAGTTATTATGTATTTACGATAAGGTATTAGTTTATATTAGTTCACTTCTGCATTGCATGTTTTAAATTGGGTGTAAGGGTTCTCCTATCTAGGTAGTAGAATAGGTGCCCGCTCGGCCCGGTGTGTTGGGTGCTCCTATATTGTTAGAGTTTTATAAACTTGTTAGAGGGGTTGCTGAGGTTCATGATGCTTTTTATATATATTTTTTTAGTAGTTTAGCGGATATGATGGAGTGGCAAGATGTTAGGAATGTGTTAATATTATAGGATATATTCAATTTGTTCGCGAGTTGGAAACAAGTTTAATTGAGTGTGTGATCAGTTGAGTTTATAGGGTTATGAGGTAGTGATATGCATGGGTTTATCAAGTTTATACATCCCGTGATGTGTGCAATATGGCATCAAGAAGCATTAGGTTGTACGATTGGTTTCCCTTCATTGAAGCTAGGTAAGAGTGAAGCAGAAAGGAAAAGATTTGATATGCACAATTACAAAAAAGATAGATTGAAGGTGTGCATCATGTATTTCGTAACTTGGACAAATTAGAGTTGTGTCTAATGAAAGAGGAAAGATAGATGGGTTTGATAAAAGATGAAGAGGTGAACCCATTGTAATTTATTTGTCTCAGTATCTTGTAATTCTGAAGGAGTTAAGAAGCATTTCAAACCTATATAAGGGATTGGAGGAAATGCTTTGGGAGAAGATGAGGCAAAGAAGAGTTGCATTATGTTTTTTGATAGTTAGACTGTCCAAAATGTCTAGAGATTATCAGTGGATTCTTGAGCACATAGAGGTAAGTTAGTTAAATATAAGGCAATGTTTTGCCTTGAAGAGGCTTTTAGATGGGAAAGACAATAGTCATCAGATTGGGACTAATAGGAAAAATATTAATAATAAAACAAGAAGGCTAGTCAAATACCATTACATAAATTGGGACAGAAGGATTACTTAAGTACTATAATATATAGTACCTTTTACTGTTTTATTTTGGGTTGGTTTAGTCCAACGTCACATCTTGTTGAAGGGAAGACCAAATTATTTTCATCAGAAGGCTACACAAACACTGAATGCTTAGAAGGGTAAAAAAGGACAACCACATTTCAAATTTTACGAGAAAATAGATAACTTATTTCGATGGATGATTCATGAGCACTTCTATATTCTACTGTTGATGGCCCAGAAGAAACAAATGTCCCCATATTCTCGATTACATTCTCTATAGTTTCTCCAGGTGTAGCAGTTTCTTCAACATGGATGTCACCATCGAGAATAAAGTCATCTTGACTAGGACTCAACGAGTTTCTATTGTTTTCTTCTCTACAACAATAAAGTTATTACCATATCAAGAAAAGATTTTGATTCTTCTTTTAAAAAAAGATATTACATTCAACTTAGTCCTTTTAACCTCTTTGTAGCAACTAGACATTCTTTGTCATACAACAATGACTAACTAGTGCGGATACTTTCTTGCGCCCGTTAAAATTTCATATTAATGTTTTTGTATAATATTTTCTATAACAACACAAAATGAAAGAGCTAGTCTGTTTATTGTCTTGGTATGAAACAAGATGGCATTGGAACTAAAACATCAACACGTTAAAGTCTCAAGAAAGAATATTTTTTCTAATTCCTTACCTTGCAAGTCTGTAAAATCGGTGTTGTTCTATTGTCTAATGTCAGCACTAGCTTGCTCATTAATGAAAAACTCAGGAAAGTGTGACGGCCCGCCATGTCATAAAGCCACATAAGCACCACGTAAGTTCCACATGACACAAAGTTGCCCATGTGGAGGGCTTACATAGGAAGAAGGCTAGTCCATACTGGAAGGTTCTAGAGATATGTGGGAATTTCTCATGTAGAACCTAGAATATCATGGATTTTACATGAAAGATCATCAGAAAATTCTACACGTGTAGAGAGTTCTAGAAAAAGGACTACTTTGCAAATATGTAGAAAATTATGTAATAATTATTATTTACACTTTAACCCCTAAGTTATTAGTATAAATAGAGGGGCATCCATTTGTAAATTAACCAAGCAAGAATCAAGTAATATTCCGAGCAATATAAAAGCCTTCTTAGAAATTCTCGTGTGTCTTTCTTTATTCCCTTAGCGATCTAGTATTAAAAGGATTACTTGAGCTTACAAGATCGTGAAAGATTCGTGAGTGAGTTTTCAAGTGCCGCACAATGTCCTTAGTTGAAGTCCAAGGCTGTGAGAAAGTAGTATCAGAGCAAAGGTTGATACTAAAGGAATGGCAAATGAGGGAGACATTAACGTTGCTAGCATCACCAGCGCCAGGGAAGATGGTGGAATGAAGCACCAAAAAGGGAGGAAATATCTTACGAAGAATGAGGAATTATTGCTCGACCCTATAGCAAGCGATGCGCTAACAATAGAACTGGTTGGAACTGAATTGTCCTGATTAGGATGTAGCCCAACAAGATACAAATCATATTGAATGCTGATCTGCCTCGTTAAAACTAGTATCATTACACGGCCAAGTTGAAGAAAACATATGCCTAATGACTTGAACAATATTTGGATTGTCTGCACTGTTTTGTGGCGCCCCATGGGATCATCCACATTTAGATTTTGGAACAGATCTCTTTTAAAGTCCTATTACATTATAAAGCCAACCAATCAAAATGTACGAATAATCTTAGAATATAGCATTACAAGTCTTTCTTACGGCATCTAGAAGGTAACATTATTTTCTTTCACAAATGAAATAAGAAGTTGGTCAAGCCAAAAAAAATTAATGTGCGTATGCTCGCAGATAACATGCACATCATCATGTAGTATTTGAGCTAACACTTACTTACTCTAGCTTTAACTTAGGTGCGACCCATAGCATAGGTACTGATGGGATTTCGCAAGGTACTCAACGGGTAAGTTCATGCAGATTGAAGAAGGTTCATTCACATATTATCATAACAATCATCCTTATAGTTCCTAATAGTATAAGTCGGGCCTACAGTTATTCTATCGTTCAAAATGTTAATACGATTTTCTTGAGATTTGTAATTTAGGTAATTTGGTTTAGTCTAATTGTTGCAGGAAATCCCTAACGCTACAGAAACTTTGTTGTCGCGATATCTCAATAGGATAAGACAAGAATATGGTCCAAATGGTATGTTCTCTTCCTCTCTTTTTAAAGGTATGTGGATCTGTAAGGTCATATTTTCTCTTCATTTTTTATTATTAGGAACAGAAAACAATATGAATGAGGTAAAAGGAATTGCATTCAATCTATCCTCTCCTTCACAAGGAATTCCAGAAGTTGAACAACTAGAGAGAATGTTGTCGTCCACTAGGGATATGCTTATAAATCAAACTTCACAGCTCTTTCTTGTAAGTGCTAGACAAATGTTTGGAGCTAGCACTTACAAGAAAGAGCCATGAAGTTTGGTTTATAAGCATATCCCTAGTGGGTGACAACATTCTCTGTAATTGTTCAACTTCTGGAATTCCTTATGAAGGAGAGGATAGATTGAATGCAATTCCTCGTACCTCATTCATATTGTTTTTTGTTCCTAACAATAGAAAATGAAGAGAAAATATGACCTCACAGATCCACATACAAAGAGAGGAAGAGAACATACCATTTGGACCATATTCTCGTCTTATCCTATTAAGATATCGTGACAACAAAGTTTCTGCAGCGTTAGGGATTTACCGCAACAATTAGACTAAGCTAAATTACCTAAATTACAAATCTCAAGAAAATTATATTAACATTTTGAATGGCAGAATAATTTTAGGTAATCAGATTTATACAATTAGGAACTATAAAGATGATCGTTATGATGATATGTCAATGAACATTCTTCAATCTGCATCAACTTACCTTTTGAGTACCTAGTGAGATCCCATCAGTACCTATGCTATGACTCGCACCTGAGTTAGAGCTAGAGTAAGTAATTGTTAGCACAAATAGTACATGATGACGTGCATGTTAACTGCGACCCTACGCACACAATTTTTTTTTGTCTTGCACAACGTCTTATTTCATTTGTGAAAGAAAAGAATGCTACCTTCTAGATGCCCGAATAAAGACTTGTAATACTATATTCTAAGGTCATCCGTACATTTTGATTTGTTGACTTCATATTGGAACAGGACTTTGAAGGAGATCTATGCCAAAATCTAAATATGGATGATCCCAGGGTGCGCCACAGAACAGTGCAGACAATTCAAATGCTGTTCAAGTCTTTAGGCATATATTTTCTTCAACTTGGCCATTTAATGATGCCAATTTTAACGAGGCTTATCAGCATTCAGTATGATTTGCATCTTGTTGGGCTGCATCCTGATCAAGACAATTCAGTTCCAACCAGTTCTATTTTTTTTATGACTACCCTGAGTTTTTCTAAATGAGCAAGCTAGTGCTAACATTAGACAACAGAACAACACCGAACTTATAGACGTGCAAGGTAAGAAATTAAAAAACATATTCCTTTCTTGAGACTTTTACATGTTGATGTTTTAGTTCCAATTCCAACTTGTTTCATACCAAAATAATAAACTGACTAGCTCTTTCATTTTGTGTTGTTATAGTAAATATTATATACAAATATTAATATGAAATTTTGCCGGCACGAGAAAGTATCTGTACTAGTTAGTCATTGTTGTATGACAAAGAATGTTCAGATTCTACAAAGAGGTTAAAAGACTAACTTGAGTTTAGTATCTTTTTTAAAAAGAAGAATCAAAATCTTTTCTTGATGTGGTAATAAATTTATTGTTGTAAAGGAGAAGAAAACAATAGAAACTTGTTGAGTCCTAGTAAAGATGACTTTATTCGCGATGGTGACATCCATGTTGAAGAAACTTCTACACCTGGAGCAACTATATAGAATGTCATCGAGAATATAGGGACTGGTATTTCTTCTGTGCCATCAATAGTAGAATATAGAAGTGCTCATGAATCGTCCATCGAAGTAAGTTATCTATTTTTCACCTTAAATCTGAAATGTGGTTTTCTTGTTTTACCTTTCTAAGCATTCAATGTCTGTGTAGCCTTTTGATAAAAATAATTCAAACTTACCTTCAACAAGATGATGTTGGACTACGCGAACCAAAAATAAAACAGCAAAAGGTATTATATATTATAGTACTTAAGTAATCCTTTTGTTTCAATTTATGTGATGGTATTTGACTAGCCTTCATGTTTTCTTGTTAATATTTTTCCTGTTATTTCAAGATAGAATAAGACTATTGTCTAAGACTAAGGCGTAGTAATTGTAGTTGTTGTTTTTCTAGTTGTTTCAGAACAAGTAGCTATACAAGATGTTCATTTGGAGATTGTTTTAGACCGTAAAGAGATCTTCTAATCCTGCTTATCTTTGGCTTGTACTTCCTATCAAAACCTAGTGGGAGATGCATATAGACTTATTCCTCTAGGTGCCCATTCAAGAAAGCATTCTTCACATCCAACTGTTGAAGAGACCAGTCGAGATTTACTACGATTTTCAATAGAACTATAATTGAGTTAGCTTAGCTACTGGAGCAAACATCTCGAGATAGTCAATGTCATATATCTGTGTGAATCCCTTAGCTACTAGGCGGGCCTTATACCTTTCCAAGGATCCGTCTGATTTGAATTTTTTGTTGAACAACCATTTACAGCCCACTAGTTTCTTTCCCTTGGGTAAATCCACTAACTCCCATGTCTAATTTTTTTCAAGAGCTCGCGATTCCTCGAAAATAGCCTCCTTCCACTCGGGAACTTGTAGAACATCCTGCACATTTGTTAGAATCTCCACACTAGAAAGTTTTGAAGTAAAGGTCGAATAACTAGGAGACAACTTTTTATAGGACACAGACATAGAAATAGGATATTTAGAAACATTTATAACACCTTTGCGTTTCACAATAGGTAGATCTAGATCTGTGGAGTTAGAGATAGAATCAGTTGGAAGATTACCTTGAATTCCAATAAGGTCTTACGGAACTGACTTTTGGTAGTGTTGAGATTTTTTGTTCTTTTTTTTCTTGAGTTCGGTTCCTTCTCGAGTATTCCTGCATTTCTTTTGTTTGTTCTCTATTCCCATTTTTATTTTTGTAATTTGAAGGTGCTACATGTTAAATTTCTGAGTTTTTATCATTTAAGTCACTTTGCTCCCTATCATCTCTTGGATCATACTTATTTATATCTTCTCCTACGTCTCTCACATCAGTATTTATTGTAATATTAGGCTCCTTATTTGCTTGATATCTAGTTTCCTCAATATCACAAAAAGACTAATCTTCACCTATATGGTTCTCCCCCTGAAGATGCGTGGTTAAATAGAGTTGCAACTCAAAGAAAGTTAGATCCATTGTGACAATTATATTCCTAGCATGTGGATCATAACACTTATATCCCTTTTGACTTTGGCATATCCAACAAAAATACACTTCTTAGCCCGCGGTTCAAGTTTACTACGATTATGAACATGAAAAAAATTTGTATAACCAAAAACTCTCAGAGGCAGATCTGTAGTTAACCTAGAACTAGGAAAACTCTCTCTAAAAACTTTAAAAGGTGTCTTAAATTCAAGAGGAAGAGATGGTATCCTATTAATAAGGTAAGTGGCAGTCAAGAGAGCCTCTCCTCAAAGGTGTTGTGGAACTGTACTAGTAAATATTAAAGCTCTCATTACCTTTAAAAGGTGTATGTTCTTTCTTTTGGCGATACTATTTTGTTGAGGCATATCTGGGCAAGAGCTTTTGTGTACTACCCCAGTTTTTCTGAAAAAACTTCCTAATTGTTCTTTAAAAAATTTACGACCATTGTCACTTCGGAAAATATTGATTTTCTCATTGAACTGTGTTTCCACCATGTCATAGAATGTCTCAAAAATATTTTTAACCTCAGATTTGTCCTTTAATAAAAAGCCCAACTCAATCTAGTATGATCATCAATAAAAGTTACAAAACACCATTTCCCAAACATGGTTGAAATTCTAGATGGTCCCCAAACATCACTATGAATCATTGTAAAAGGTTTTGAAGCCTGATATCATTGAGAATGAAAAGAAGATCGGTGATGCTTAGCCATTTCACAGAATTCACATTGGAATAAGGACGGATTTTTATTTGTAAATAACTGAGGTAACAAATGTCTTAAATAATAAAAAACTTGGACGTCCAAGCCTATAGTGCCAAAGCATGACTTTATTCAAAACAAAAGTAGAGTTCAAACAAATAGGATTCAATTAGAGTGAGTTGTTCCCGTTGTGAAGAAAATAAAGACCTCATGATTCTCTAGCACTACCAATCATCTTCCTCGAGACCTTTTCCTAAAATTCACACAAATCGGGATAAAAAATAGCACGAGAATTAAGAGAACAGGTTAATTTACTAACAGAAACTAGATTACAAGAGAGCTTTGGAACATGAAGAGTATCATGAAGTGCAAGAGATGGTGATAGTTTAATAGTTCCTTTTCCAGCAATTGCAGAGAAGGAACCATCAGCTATCTTGATTTTATTGTTCACTGCACAAAGAGTGTAAGTGGAGAAAAAATGGGAACTTCCAGTCATGTGGTCACTAGCTCCTGAATCTATGATCAAAGAATCTATTTGGTTGCAATTGGCACTGAGAAAAGCAAATGATTCAGTACCTGTTTCAGCAAAAGAACAGGAAGGATTAGAAGAATTTGGTGCTTTTGGATGAAATTGTGGAGATTGAAGGAGTTTGTGCAGAATTTCCAATTGTTCCCTTGTAAATGGAGACGTTTCTAGAGAAGGTTGCTGCCCCTAATCAAAATAAGTTGTTTGGAGGGCCTGACCATTTTGAGATTGAAAGCCAATTTTATCAAACTCCCTTCTTCTTCTAGTTTAGTCGTTTCCCATGAATCTTCCAACACGTTTCAGGAGTGTGCCAATAGTTTTTATCATGATCGCACCGTGGCCTTTTGTTTTTGTCATCTCCATTCTTCACTATTACAAGAGCAAAAGAGTCTATAACAGGTTTTAGTTCAGCATTTAAATCAGGTTTTAACATAACTTTTCTCCTAGTTTCTTCTCCCCTAACTTCATAAAAGGTTTCACAAAGTGAGGGCAGAGAATATTTTCCTAGGATTCGCGACCTGACCTCGTCAAAACTCTCAGTTTAATCCTGCTAAAAAAGGTAAAATATTTCATTTTCCTCCATTTTTTTGCTTTCACACTATCAACAGAACACTCCCATTCATCATTGTAACACTTGTCTAACTCCTGCCACAAGGACACCATTTCATTATAATAAGTAGTGACTTCCTTCTCACCCTGCTTAGCTTGCCATAGTTTAATTTTTAACTCAACAATTTGAGAGGCATTTTCTACATCAGAATATGTCTCCCCAATGGCTTCCCACACATCCTTACAGTGGGTAGAAAGAGATAAGTTTTACCTATGACTGGTTCCATGGAATTTATTAACCAAGCAATCATGAGTGAATTCACTAATCTCCAGGAGTTCATCATTGGGTCTCCAACTCCCAGCTTTTTTGTCTATCCAGTCAAATGTCCCAGCTTTCCACGGCCATCAATTGCAAGCTTTATGGACTGTGCCCATTCCAGATAGTTCTTCCCATATAATCGATGAGAAGTTAACTGGAAGGACATGTGAGAAGCATTGCCTCCTTGTGTCATCAGATTTTCTATAGGAGCTTCCAAATAAGAAGTTTTGTCTTATGTTGATGTTTTAGAAAGATGCTCTCCGTGAAAGGCTATTTTATCCATATAATATAAGGGAAAAAAGTCTCACTCTGATACCATGAAAATTTAGATTCTGCAAAAGTATATACTTTATTCATAGTGTTTGTACAATATTTATAAGAGAACAAGTAAAGACCAAATAAACTAATCAATCCCCAATATTTAGGAAATCCTTGAATCAAGGAATTTCCTCTAAACTATTATCCTAGAATAACATATTCTAATCCCATATTTACAGGAGCAAATTCTAATCAAATCTGCCAGCTTTATTTGTGGAGCAGATTATTACTAAATCTGTCAACTCATTCAACAAGAACAACTGTATTATTCTTCCATTTCTTTGTGTTTGTTTTAAAATTGAAAAAATCACCCCTTGTCCAAAATGCCATGGAAAACAACTCTCAGCAATGGGCAATGAATGTAGTAGCGACGACTCGGTTCGCTGAGTACCCCCTATGACCATCTCTTTGAGCATCAACAAGAGCAGTTGGAGATGCTCTAGACCTACAATCATAGGAAATTGAGCAAGTTCTATGCAAACTGATCTTGGTCAGTGCTCCAATGCAACTGGTATTCTGTTATACTATTTAGTGGTGATGTCATTTTTCTTCAGTCGGTAGCTTGTTTTACTCTCCATGAAGCCAGGAACGAATGGTGACATTTAGAATGAAGAGCTCAGAAGCCTTGGAAAACTAAATTGTTAACCCATTTGATTTCCTGCAGCTGGTAAGTCTAGAACATCTCCAACTGCTCTTGCTGCAGTTCAAAGAGATGGTCATAGGGGTACTCAGTAGACTAAGCCATCGCCACTACATTCACTACTAATTGTTGGGAGTTGTTTACCATGGAGTTTTGGACGAGGGGTGATTTTTTCAATGTTAACACAGACTTAGAGAAATCGAAGAAGACTAATAAACATGTTTGCTAAAAAACCTAACTACAAATTTTCAAAATCTAATGAAGGTATAGGTATTGATGCTTGAGGTATAGTACAACTGCTAGCTGTAGGCAAATTAGGGGAAGAGTGACTGTGGATAAGATGGAATGCATATATATTTCCTTGTTACTAAATCTCTAACTGAAACTCACACAGTATAATAGAATTACCTCTTCCCCTTTTTTTAATCAAACACAAATGTCTTTCCAGCAAGTTACAACAAACATGATGCGCACCTTTAATCTATTTTTTGTAATTATGCATCTCAAATCTTTCCCTTCCCGCTTCTGTTACATTGCTTAAATGAAGGGGAACTAATCAGAAAACTAAATGCTTCTTAACAACATATTGCACATGACTTTATGGGATGCACCAACTTGATAAACACACGTGCATTGCTGCCTGATAACCTCATAAACTTAGTTTATTGAACAATGTCACGACCCAATTTCTAGAGTCATAATGGTGCCTACCAGCCCACCAATAAGCCAGCCAATACCCTATCCCAAAACTTAACAATAATGGGACTGAGGGTGGAAACTAACCTCACTAAGCGAAGCAATAAAATAAGAACACACAAGAGAAGGAGGAAAAGAAACCAAAATATATATACAAAGATACCTCCAAGAACCTGGAAGTCACATGTAGAGAACTATTAACAAGAGTACAAGTCCCAAAAGTGGACCACATAAACAAGATTGTCTCAAAACAAAACACAAGCAAAAATAAAAATACAGAAGGAGACAGGTAATCCCGAAACGCCATGTGATCACCCTCCCCTCCTGAACAGACAACTGCAGGCTCAAACTCAACGTTGATAACTGGTGCTAGAACCTGCATCATGAAAATAGATGTAGAATGTAGCATGAGTACTAAAACAACATGTACCCATTGGCATCATAGGCCGACTGAGCAATAAAGGTAAAAACAGGCCGAAAAGATAAAATCAAACACGAACAAAGGTCAACAGAGTAGGAAAAGAATAAGCGGAAAGTAAATCTAAGAATATCATAACTAAACCCAGATGGTTCCCCTATAAGACCTCCTAGGTACACTTAAGCACAGACAAACAAGAACTCGAACGGACCCCCATAAGCCCGACAGGTACACCGAAAAGCTAGAACTACGGAATTAAAGGGAAACAGAACTCCGAACATATAAATTACCCAACACTGAACCACTCACAAGTCTGACTTCTGGAAACAACCCACCTAGCCTGCTAAAACTCCGGGGGCCGTGTCCCAAGCAAGACAAGTGCTGCAGGGGGTACGAGGACCCCTCAAATTGACCTACTATCCAACAGCCCAATAGTCTATCACCCCCGAGGCCCTGTCCCAAGCAAGACGGGTGATCCTACTAACACTCCAAGGGCCCTGTCCCAGCCAGTCAAGTGCGTCGGCTATGTCCACTCCGCAGAGGACCTCAAATAACCTAGATCTAATTGCCCTACCAGCTAATCACTCTGAGGGCCCTGCCGTGGGCCCATATAATTCCTACCAAGTGAGTCAGGTATTACTCCCGGGGGCCCTGTCCTAAGCCAGAAAGAATGTGCGGGTCATATCAACATTGTAGAGGATCTCAAACGTTAAGATATCGTGGATCACCGTCCAATCCCAATCACCTCACAATGCATGAGTCAATTCCAAGCCATTATGGATCGATGTCCACTCCCAACACTCCTCAACATAGAGTCGGTCTCGAGCATCCCAGCCAGGAAGAAGCTACGCCTCCGATAGCGTATCAGCATCACTGAAAGGGGCAAGAAGACAGAAGTATCACAACAACACGAAACTACAACCAGGATCAACTATCAGACCCAAGTCTCCTATTCCAGTCTACAAAGACCTAGTCCATTAGAATCGATATCAGATACATACAAAACCAACGGGTGCATGGGACTAAGGCAATACTATCCTAACTTATTCTAACGCCAAAAAATAAAAGCAACCAGCATAACGAAAGAAAAATAACCTGGACCCACGCATGCAATGACAGATAACCAACCAACAGATAACCCACAACAAATCATCAACACCCCAAGGTAAACGACCCATACTAAAGCATGATACTAACCCCGAAAAGTCAAAAAATCAACTCTAAACAAAGAAATCAGAGAAGAAGAACAGAAATACCAGCTACCCACTCCAAGATTCATACTAATCAACAAGCATTTACGCATTAAAGCTCAATCTAGGAAGAAAGGAAGCTGTAACCTACCAGAAGGCTGACCACGCGCGCTCTAAGTCACTCTGTCAAGGTTTTTCCCTTCCAAACGGCCTCAGACTGCTGCCACGCTGTAAAAAATAGAGTCACAACGTCAATACGGTCTTTTAGACACTAAACTCATTAAAATCAAAGACAGACCAATTTCAGAGTTAAAAATATGGGACCCGCTTTGGATTTTTCGGAATTGATTCCGTGAAGAGGTCCCAAATCCTCCCCTGAACTTGTATTCCAAAACGGAAGACCCATTGGGGCTTGGATCAGCCTCATGCAACCAACAATAAGAAATGCAAAACTTCACAAAATTAGGCCTAGGATTGCAACTTACGCCTCGAATTCACGGATATCAAGATACACACAACATTATCAGACCACTAGTCCACGAAGCCAACGAGAATCCGAATTCCTAGGACTTCGAATCACCGAAAACTAATAAAAGATGAGGGAGATATGAATTTTGGAACTTTCTTTCCGAATGAACCTTGACCTCACTTATAAAGCCCCTGCACCCCGCTGACCTCTGCGAACGCGCCCCCAGGCCCGTGAATGCGAAGGGATAACAACCCCTGTGCCGCAAATGAGGTCCCAGCCCTGCGAACACGGAGGGATGACAAGAAGAGCTCCGCGAACGCGGAGAAGAAAGTCACCCAGTCTCACAGACCTCCGCAAACGCCGAGCAACTCACGCAAACGCGGAGCACAAGACCTCAAACCTCCGCGAACGCAGCCTCTGGCCCACGAACGCGAAGTATACACACTTACACCTCCGCGAACGTGCAGCCTATCCTGCAAACGCGGAGAAGAAATGTTTCTGCAGATATCAGCTACACTAGCTGAGTTTTTGACAATTCCAAAACTCCGATGGGGTGCTCAGAATTAGTTCAGAACCCCGTCCACGCAAACGAGATATGCTACCCCATCAAATTCGACGTTCTGGACTCAATGGCGTAGTCAAAATTTCCATATGGGGTCGATTCGATTAAAAGTGTGTCCCACACCCAATGGGCCTCAAAATTTGATCGGAGGTTCTCGCAGGGTCTTTCTAGACCAAACTCGGCATTCCAAAACTAACCACGCTGAAGGAATTATCATCCGAGAACGTTTATCAAGAATGGTGACCAAAGTCAACTTTAAGCCAAATTTCGAAGGTTAAACAGGTAACTGGCCCCAAAATCACATGGGAAGCCCCGGGACTCGAGCCAACCATGCTTCTAGCCTAATTTGGCCGCTCTGGCACTGATGGAACCATCCGAATTCCCATCTGAGGTCGTTTGCCTGAAGTTTTGACCGAAATTAATTTTTCAAGGTCCAAGAGCTTCGAAATAGAAAATAGGCACAACAACCAAACGAATGACCAGGCAACCAAACCTACAGTGCTAGAAAGTCAAAAAGGACTTGGGGTCGCTAAAAGAACTCTCTAAATGATAGAAAAGAGGAACAAACACACAAATGACCTGAAGGGTCATTACAACATCCACTACTAAAAGAATTTTCGTCCGCGAAAGTAAGAGTCAAGAAATACCTGAGGGCTCAAATAAGCTGGGGAACTGCTCCCGCATCTCCCGCTCGGTCTCCCAGGTAGCCTCGACTGGACAATGCCTCCAACGAACCTTAACAACAGGGATGGCTCTCGACCTAGCTGCCTCATATCTCTTGTTAAAATAGAAATTGGCTCTTTAATATTGATCAGGCGATCATCCAACTCAACGGCATCATACTGGAGCACATGAGACTCATCTAGAACATATCGGCGCAACATTGAAATATGGAAAACTTGGTGAATAGTTGAGAATGTTGGAGGTAAAGCTAACTCATAGGCCACCCCACCAACAGTCCTCAAAATCTCAAAAGGCCCAATATACCAGGGGCTAAGCTTGCCCCGCCTCCCGATTCTCATCACGCCCTTCATGGGTGATACTTGGAGGAATACTTTATCACCCAAGGAAAAAATCAACGGTCAACACCTGCGGTCTGCATAACTTTGATGTCTACTCTGGGCCGTCCTGAGCCGATCCTGAATCATCCTCACATGCGCTAAGGTCTCCCAAAATAGATCTGTACCACACGACTTAGGCTCCGTAAACTCAAACCATCCAATTGGAGTGCGAAAATGCCTACCATATAAGGCCTCAAACGGGGCCATCTGAATACTAGAGTGGTAGCTATTGTTGTACGCAAACTCCACCAAGGGCAAGAAATTGTCCCACTAGCCTCCAAAGTCTATAACACAGGCCCGCAACATATCCTCAAGGACCTGAATAGTGCTATCTGACTTGCCATCAGTCTGCGGATGGAAGGTTGTGCTAAGATCCACACAGGTGCCCAACTCCTCTTGAAATACCCTCCAGAAGCTAGAAGTGAACTGTGGACCCCGGTCTGAAATGATGGAAATAGGCACCCCATGAAGATGGACCACCTCTCGAATGTAGATACGAGCTAACCTTTCAGCATGGAAGGATGTATGAACTAGAATGAAGTGTGCTAACTTGGTCAATCGATCCACGATGACCCAGATACTGTCAACACCTCTAGGAGTCCGAGGCAAACCCACAATGAAATCCATGGTGATGTGCTCCTACTTCCACTCAGGAATGGGTAATCTATACAACTCACAACCAGGTCTCAAGTGCTCGGCCTTCACCTGCTGACAACACAAGCAACGGGACACATAATCAAAGATGTCCCTCTTCATACCGCTCCACCAGTAGTGCTGCCTCAGATCATGATACATCTTAGCGGTGCCCGGATGGATAGAATATCTTGAGTCATGGGCCTCGCTAAGGATCAGCTGAATTAAATCACCGACTCTCAGAACACAAACTCGACTAGAAAATCTCAAAACCCCATATGAATCTAAGGTGGCCTGCCTGGCATCACCCGCCAAAACTCTATCTCTGAGCACCACAAACGACTCATCCTCAAAATGGTGAAAGCGGATCTAATCTAGCAGCGATGACTGAACACCCACATAGGCTAACACCCGACTAGAATCCAAAATATCTAGAATGATCATCTGATTGGCTAAGTACTGGATGTCCAAAGCCAAAGGTCGCTTCGAAAATGAAAGGAAGGCTAGACTACCCATACTCACTGGCTTCTGGCTCAAGGCATCCGCTACTACATTCACCTTGCCCGTATGGTAGAGAATACAGAGACCATAGTCCTTCAGTAGCTCAATCCAACGGTGCTGCCTCGAATTAAGATCCCTCTGGGTCATAATATACTGGAGGCTCCTATGATCGGTGTAGATCTCACAATGAACTCCATAAAGATAATGCCTCCAGATCTTAAGCGCGAAAACTACAGCTGCCAACTCCAGGTCATGAGTGGGGTAGTTGTGCTCATGCAGCTTAAGCTGCCTCGATGCATAAGCAATAACCCGGCCCTGTTGCAACAGAACACAACCTAAACCAATGCTGGATGTGTCACAATAAATCGTGAAGCCCTCACCCTCTACTGGAAGAGTCAATATAGGAGCGGTGGTAAGTAACTCCTTAAGCCTTAGAAAGCTCCTCTCACACTCCTCCCACCACACAAAGGGAACATCCTGGCGAGTGAACCGAGTAAGAGGCACTGCTGTAGTAGAGAAACCCTCAGCAAAACACCTGTTGTACCCTGCCAATCCGACGAAGTCCGAACCTCAGTCACAAAAGTGGGCGTAGCCTAGTCACGCTTAACCTCAATCTTTGCCGGATCCACCATAATGCTATCCTTGGACTTTGAGAACTTTGCATAAAGCCGATGATCTCTCAAAGTCTGGAGCACAATCCTTAGATGCTACAGACTCACGACAGAACTTGCACTTTGAGAACTTTGCATAAAGCGGATGATCTCTCAAAGTCTGGAGCACAATCCTTAGATGCTACTCATGCTCACCATGGCTTCGTGAGTATACCAAGATATCATGAATGAAGACTATGACGAAGGAGTCCAAATACGGCTTGAACACGCGAGTCATCAAGTCCATGAACGCGACAGGGGCATTAGTCAACCCAAAAGACATCACTAGGAACTTATAATGGCCGTAACGAGTCCTAAATGTTGTCTTAGGGATGTCCGCTACTCTAACCCTCAACTGATGGTAGCCAGATCTCAAGTCAATCTTAGAAAACATTGCGGCACCCTGAAGCTGGTCAAATAGATCATCAATACGAGGCATGGGGTAGCGGTTCCTCACCGTCACCTTATTTAGCTACCTGTAATCAATACACATCCGCATGGTACCATCCTTCTTCTTCACAAACAAAACTGGGGCACCCCAAGGCAATACACTAGGCTGAATTAACCCCTTACCTAAGAGGTCCTGAAGCTTAACACTAAGCTCCATGAGCTCTGCAGGGGCCATAAGGTACGGTGGGATGGAAATAGGATGAGTACCCGGATCCAAATCAATGGCAAAATAAATATCTCGCTCTGGGGTAGGCTAGGAAGGTCGGCAGGAAACACATCAGCAAACTCTCGGACTACAGGCACTGACTCCACCGTAGGGCTCTCCCTACTAACATCTCTAACATACGCCAAATAAGCCAAACATCCGTTATCCACAAGCCTCTGGGACTGAATACAAAAAATCACCCCAACTGGTGTGTGCGACTATGAGAGCCCTACCACACCACCGGCGGAATACCTGGCCTGGCTAAAGAAATTGTCTTGGCATAACAATAAAAGACAAATCAGAGAGGGGATAGTCAATCCATGCCCAGAATCACATCAAAATCCACCATACAAAGCACAATAAGATCAACCAGAGTGTCCTGCCAACGAATGTCACCACACAAGATCTACAAACCCGATCCACCACTAAAGAATCCCCTATTGGGGTTGAAACACACAATGGTACAGATAAGGGCATAGGACTCACTCCCAATCGAGGCAAACAATAATCAGACACATATGAATATGTAGAACCAGGATCAAATTAGGCTGAAGCGGACTGATGGCATAGAAGAATCATACCTGTGATCACATCATCAGACGCCTCGGCCTTTGCTCTGGCAGGAGCTGCATAGAAATGGCCCTGGGCACCTCTACCATGACCATCCACCCTGCCACCTGTCCTGCCTCCTCGGGACCTCCCCAAACACCTACTGCTGACCTCCTCCTCTAGCTGGAGGTGCTGCTGCTATCGGTCTCACTGCTTGAGGGGCTGGTAAGGCCGGTCTGAAGACAGGGCACTCCCTAGACCTATGACCAAGCTCCCCACAAGTAAAGCAACCCTGTGAAGATCTTCTCACCGCTAAAAGCCGGCCACCCCGACCTGATGAATCTACCTGAAACCCACCTCGGCCCTGACTCGGGCCGGCACTATACCAACTCTGACGGTGCTGGTCACCTTCGGATGTCTACAATGCTGCCTGAAATGGGCTACTCGGGTGACCTGACTAGAATCTCTGATAAACCTGATCCCGAGTAACTCTAGGCCTGGAATGGGGCCCACTAGCTCTATCATCCTGTTTGTCTCTCTTGTTTTTGCCCCCGTGGGCCTCGCGACATAGCTGCTCAATAGTACGGGCATGGTCCACAACATCTAGAAAAGAAAGGCCCACTGATAACAGGAACTGCGACTCAATACGCAGTGGAAACCTCAAACCTCAGACAAAGCATCTAACTCTCTCCTCCTCCGTTGGAAAGATCATAGTACCATGACGGGACAGCTCATGAAATCTAGCCTCATACTCTGACACCGTCATAGAGCCCTACTCAAACTTTGAGAACTCATCACGGAGGCGATCTCTGATGCTCCGCGGGATAAATCTAGCTAGAAAAGCCTCTGAATACTCTACCCACGATACTGATGGCGACCCAGCTGGCCTGGTCTTGATGAAGGAACGCCACCACTCTCTGGCCGGTCCGTTTAGCTGGTAAGCGGTGAAGTCGGCTCCTCTCGACTTCACTAACCCCAAACCCTATAATCTCTCTCGGTAGGTCATAATAAACTCGTAGGTATTCTCCCTACAACCCTGAAAAACCTTGACGGTGATAGCCTGAGAAAAACCCCGAGCATCTTTTGCTCTCGAAGTGGCATAACCCCGTCAAAAGGGTCAAGATGAACCCCGACCGGTGCTAGTGGCTGATGAACCCCGGGAGCCGCTACCGCAGGCTGGTCCTACTAACACATCTCTGGAACCACAAGGGCAGGCTGGCCCTGCGGTGCTAGAATCGGCTCTAAAGCTGGTGTTGGTGCTGGGGCCGGCTGCTGCTGCTGCATACCCCAGATAGAAGCTAGAATTTTTGAAAGCATGCCATGAAGGTCGGGGGTGGCAGCTGGTAGGGGTGGTGGCTGGGCTTGTCCCGACCCCACCGATTGAGGAGGAATCTGCTCTCTATGAGGCTCCACCTCCGGATCCAGAGTCCTCGCTCTATCGTGGCCTGGTGACGCAGCACTACCTCGACCTCGGGGTAAACCTCGATTGCGCGTGTGAGCCATCCTGCAACAGAGTGAAACAAGTAAGATTCATGAAACCAATTGGACAACGATGCACGAACAGGAAACAAAAAAAGAAAACCTCCTAAGGACATCCTGTAGCCTCCCGAAGATAAGTCACGAACGTCTCTGCCCCTTTCCGCAGGACTCTACTAGATGTTAGCTCTGTACAAGTAAGACAAACGAACATGTGGCTCTGATACAAAATTGTCATGACCTGATTTCTCGAGTTATGATGGCGCCTACCAGCCCACCAGTAGGCCAGTCAAGACCCTGTCCTGAAACTTAACAGTAATGGGACTAAGGGTGGAAACTAACCTCACTAAGCGAAGCAATAAAATAAGAACACACAAGAGAAGGCGAAAACGAAACCAATATATATATATACACAAAGATACCTCCTAGAACTTGAAAGTCACATTTACAGAACTACTAACAAGAGTACAAGTCCCAAAAGTGGACCACAGAAATAAAACTATCTCAAAACAAAAGACAAGACAAAATATAAATACAGAAGGAGACAAGTAATCCCAGAACGCCATGTGCTCACCCTCGTCTCCTCAACGAACAACTGTAGGCTCTAACTCAATGCTGATAACTGGTGCTCAGACCTACATTGAGAAAACAGATGTAGAGTGTAGCATGAGTACCAAACCCACAGGTACCTAGTAGGCATCATAGGCCAACTGAGCAAGAAAGGTAAAAATAGGCAGACAAGATAGAATCAAACACGAACAAAGGTCAACAAAGCAGGAAAAGAATAAGTGGAAAGTAAATCTAATAATATCAAAACTAAACCCAGCTGGGCCCCCAATAAGACCTGCTAGGTACACTCAAGGACAGACAAACAAGAACCCGAACAGACCCCATAAGCCCGACAGGTACACCGAAAAGCTAGAATAATGAAATTAAATGGAAATAGAACTCCGAATCGAAAAATCACTCAACACTGAACCACTCACAAGTCCGACTTCCCAAAACGACCCACCTAGCCCGCTAACACTCCGGGGGCCCTGTCCCAAGCCAGACAAATGCTGCAGCGGGTATGATGACCCCTCCAATTGACCTATTAACCCCCTGCCTATTAGGCTATCACCCCGGGGGCCCTGTCCCAAGCGAAATGTGTGTACCTACTAACTCTTCGAGGGCCCTGTCCCAGCCAGTCAAGTGTGTGGGATACGTCTATTCCGCAGAGGACCTCAAATAACCTATGTCCAATTGTCCTACCAGCTAATCACTTCGGGGGCCCTGCCCTGGGCCCAGCCTATGCCAACTAAGTGAGTCAGCTATTACTCCTGGGGGCCCTATCCCAAGCAAGACAGAGTGTGCGGGTCATATCAACTCCGTAGAGGATCTCAAACTTTAAGATATTGTGGATCGTCGTCCACTCCCAATCACCTCACAACGCACGAGTCAATTCCAAGCCACTGTGGATCGACATCCACTCCCAACACTACTTAACATAGAGCCGGTCTCGAGCATCCCAGTCGAGAAGAAGCTACGCCTTCGATAGCGCATCGTCTTCACAGAAAGGGGAAATAAGACAGAAGAATCACAACAACACAAAACTACAACTAGGCTCAACTATCAGACTCAAGTCTGCTAATCCAGTGTACAAGGACCTAGTCCATCCGAATCGACATCGGATACATACCAAAGCCAACGGGTGAATAGGACTAAGGTAATACTATCTTAACCTATTCTAAGGCAGAAAAACACAAGCAACCAGCATAACGAAAGAAAAATAACCCGAACCCACGCATGCAACAACATATAACCACCCAACAGATAACCCACAACAAATCATCAACACCCCAAGGTCAACAACCCATACTAAAGCATGATACTAACCCCGAACAGTCAAAAAATTAACTCTAAATAAAGAAATTGGAGAAGAAGAATAGAAATACCAGCTACCCACTCCCAGATTTACACTAATCAACAAGCATTTACGCATTCAAGCTCAATCTAGGAAGAAGGGAAGTCGTAACCTACTAGAAGACCGACCACGCTGGCTCCAAGCCACTCTGCCGGAGCTTTTCCCTTTTGAATGGCCTCAGACTGCTGCCACGCTGTCAAAAATAGAGTCACAGCGTCAATACGGTCGTTTAGACACTAAAATCATCAAAATTGGAGACAGACTAATTTCGGAGTCAAAATCAGGAAATATGGGACTCGCTCTAGATTTTCAAGAATTGACTCCATGAAAAGGTCCCAAATCCTCCCCCAAACTTGTATTCCAAAATGGAACACCCATCAGGACTCCGATCAGCGCCATGCAACCAACAACAACAAATGACAAACTTTACAAAATTAGGCCTTAGATAACAACTTACGCCTCAAATTCACGGATATCGAGCTACACCCAACACAATCAGACCACTAACCCATGAAGCCAACGAGAATCTGAATGCCTGGCACTTTGAATCACCAAAAACCGATAAAAGATGAGGGAGATATGAATTTTGGAACTTTCTTTCCAAATGAGCCTCGACCTCACTTATAAAGCCACTGCACCCCGCTGACCTCTGCGAACGCGGAGGGATAACAACCCCTGCTCCGCGAACGAGGTCCCAGCCCCGTAATCACGGAGGGATGACAAGTAGAGCTCCACGAACGCGGCCCCAGGCCTGCGGACGCGGAGAAGACACCCAGCCTCACAAACCTCCGCGAACGCGGAGCAACTCACGCGAACGTGGAACACAAGACATAAAACCTCCGCAAACTCTGAGTAGACACACTTACACCTCCACGAACGCAGAGCCTATCCCACGAACGTGGAGAAGAAATGTGTCTGCAGATATCAGCTGCACTAGCTAAGTTTTTGAAAATTCAAAAACTTCGACGGGTGCTCGGAATTCATTCAGAACCCCGTTCACGCAAAGGAGATATGCTACCCCATCAAACTAGACGTTTTGGACTCAATGGCGCTGTCGAAATATCAACACGGGGTTGTTTCGATGAAAAGTTTGTCCCACATCCAATGGACCATTTTAGCAAAATTCTACCCGGGGCCTCGGAATTTTATCAGAAGCTCCTAGAAGTTCTCAACGGGTCATTCTAGACCAAACTCAGCATTCTGGAACTAAACGCACTGATGAAATTCTCATCCGAGTGCGTTTACCAAGAATGTTGACCAAAGTCAACTTTGCCAAATTTCGAAGGCTAAGAGCTAACTGGCCCCAAAATCACACCGGAAGCCCCAAAACTCCGGCCAACCATACTTCTTGCCTAATTTTGACGCTCCGAAGCTGATGAAACTGTCAGAATTCCTATCTGAGGTCGTTTACCTGAAGTTATGACTGAAATCAACTTTTTAAGGTCCAAGAGCTTCGAAAAAGAAAATCAAGCACAACAACCAAACGAATGACCAGGCAACCGAACCTACAGTGCCAGCAAGTCAAAAATTACTTGGGTTCACTACAGGAACGCTCTAAACGACAGAAAAGAGGCACAAACACACAAATGACCAGAAGGGTCATTACACACAATTACCTTGTTGCCAGCGCGCGAACAAATGGAAACGCATCCTGCAATCTTAATACATTCTTAAGATCATACCACTCCATCATAGACACTAAATTACTCTGGAAAAATATATTAAAAAGCATCATGAACACCAACAACCCCTCGCAGAAGCTTACAAAACTCTAACAAGATACGAGCACACTACCTATATATGGTTACAAGATATGGGAAAAGTGTCTTACATGAATCAACAAATTTACAAATGCACCCATGAGAAGCTTGTTTGCTAAATATAGAAGGAGGCGCATAAAGCTTTACCTGCAGAGCCGCAGGAACAAAGGGGTGAATAAATATTAGAAGATATTCCTCAGATTTACTAGTGTGGGAAACATGATAAGCATCTTCATCATACGAGCGACATTAGTATGAGTATTAGTCTGAAATTAGTTATGATAACAACTTTGTGTGGTGTTCCTCACCTGACGTTTTATGTTATTGTTGGTCTTTTGTTTTGTGAAATTTTCTCAGGTGGACAATTGGTTTGGCCCTCTCTATAATTCTAACTTTGAGGTTGCCTCAAGTAATTGATAAACTTGATCAGATTATATGGTATTTGATTGAATTTGTAACGGTGAGATTTATTTAGGTGTTTTCTTTTAATCATTATCCTAATCTGATATGCACATTTTGTTTATGCGAATCTAACCTCTATGCTTTTGGTAATGTATGTACTATTGTTATATTGGGTGGATGTGAGGATTAAACTGAACAAGTGTCTAGGTATGTCTGATAATCTTGCTTTTTTACTTTAATGTTACCTCTATGCTTTTTGTAGTGTGTGTAAATGTGTAAAATCGGGTGGAAGTGAGGATTTAAGTGAAGAAGAGTTTAGTTGTGTCTTCTAATCTTGCTTTTTACTCTAATGGCTCTAGAGATTATTTTTTTTTCGAATTGGTTTCTTAGTGAGATTTTTATTTTTAGATGAAACTCTTTGACCTAACAAACCAGATTTCATTGGAAAATTCAGTAAGAGATGATCTTCAAACTTGTAGGAGTATCTGATAAGAAAGGTGAGTCATTCTCTATATGGATGCATTTAAGTTTCTTCTTTCACCTTGATCCCCCGAATACATAGTTTTTCATTTTAACATTATGTGGACATATATTAAAAGGAGTTGCATATATCACCGCAATGACTCTGTTCTAATGTAACAGAATACATGTAATAGTGAATGTTATAATTTATTTATGTATTTGTTTATTGTCGAAATAACTTTATGGTATTTTCCAACTTGATCTATAAACTAATCATTGATTTTGAATTCTCCTACAACTAGGCCAGAGATTTTTTTCCTTTTTAGCACAATACAATTTCAATCGGCAGATATTCTTACTTCACATAGAATATTCATGATTCTTTATAGAACCTTGAAGGAGTTGTTTACAAAGAGGCTTACAATATTAGACCAAAGGACAATTTCTAAGGTGTTGTCAGTTGTCTTCTTCTTCTAGTATACTCTTTATATCTTTGAGCATCAAGTTTTTTTAAAGAAATTTAAGCCATAACCTTAACTTTGTGTGTGTGTGGGGGGGGGGGGGGAGGGACCTCTACCATGCGTATAACATACTTTTTATATCTTTGAGAATCCCTGATGATTCCTCCTATGCCGACGCTAGAGTTTTCATGGATGAAGCTTCCATCTCTGTTGACTTGGATCTTACCTGTCTCGCATTTCATCCACCTGACTTTTCTCCACCTTATAATAGGTTTGTACCTTTCAATTCTTGCACAAAGTTGAGCCCATGTACCTATAGTGTCAGTGTTTCGGAAGGCAATGGAAATGGCTGCCTTGATATTCTACGGGATATGTACTTCATTACTTGAAGTCAATTCTTTTTAAAAAAAATCATAACAAGTTCAATAGACTTACTATTGCCACTACTGAAGATAACAATATCGTTAACATAAGCAAAGTGGTTGATTTGGGAGCATCTTTTATGCATGGAGAAAAGGAGTAAAGTTATTGTTAGTGAGCAAACTGTTTAGAGTTCTAGAAAAAACCTTTGCACCCAAAATAAAAATAGAGGGGACACCCTGGGAAGAGGAGAAGAAGCCATATCTTGAGTACCAAACAATATCTGAAAAAAAACAAACTATTGAATTTCATTTCTTTGAGACTTAATTTGCTAATGAACAACTTGGTTAAACACATGCCAATTTTATCTACGGATGTATGTATATGTCAATACCCCAACTAAACTCATTTAGACTTGATGATCATAGGATTTGAAAATTTAATTAACTAGACCAAAATTAATTTATAACATAACTACTATAATTTTGCGACTAATACTAAATTTACGCTAAATGGAGAAAAACATTCGTTAAATTTAAATTTTGGATCCACAACTAGTGGTGATTATGAATCATTTCATAATTGTTTTATTGAAGTTACAATTGTGACTATCATTTCTTTCATAGTTGTAATTATGAAAGTTGTAATTGTGACTATGACCTTTTCCATAGTTATAACTTGTGGCTATGAAAATCATAATTATGACAGGGGTTTTTTAAACACTTGTGATCATAAAAATTGTAGTTACAACTATGACTTTTTTCATTATTGTAATTATAAAAATCATAGTAATTACTATGATTTGTTCTATAGTTGTGACTATGGAAATTGTAATTGTGATTATGACTTCTTTTTTTTCATATTTTATATTACATCGTTATAGTCATAGTTGTGTCTATAATTACCATTGTCATTTCAAAAGACGGGCCAAAGGCCAAAGCCAACTCAAGTATAGGCGGCCTCTTACATTTTGAGGCCCCATTTTTTTTAATGAATTGTAGGTTTTGTATTTATTTGTTTTGTTTAAAGTAATTTACTTTCATACGGAAATAAAGAGCAGGATCTTTATAGGAAAGAAAAGTACTATCAACCATGTGATTAATTATGACAGTTGATTAATTTAGTTTTATCTTGATATTCTTTTTCTTTTTTCTTTCTTGTAATAAAGTTTGTACTCAATATTTTTTTAAAAAGTGATTTATTCTCAAACAAACAAGGGTGAGGGCATTGAAAAATTAAATTAAACATTTTTTTTCAAACAATGCAGTAAGCAAATTCAAGTAGTAAAATTTTATTTTTAAATAAAAATATCAACTTCTAGCAATATGTTTATTGTTTTAACTTAATATTATATTTTTAAAATTTGTCATTTGTTACTTTTTTTTAAAAAAAAATTCACATATATGTATATACTATCTTTTAATTATATATTAAAATTAAAATGCATTAACTAGAAAATATGAATAATATTGTGCAAAATCAAAATAAAAAAGAGAAATGAATTTGAATACAATCTAAGAAGGAGATCTTTAATTAGATAATATTTTAAGGAAGATTTAATATCTATATTGTGAATAGTAAAAGAACTATTAGAGAAATAATTATATTAAGCAAAAGGACGATTACTAACTTTTAGCTCAAAAAGCTAGAAAAAAGTAAGGTCTCTTATAAAATATTTCTTTAGGCCATAAATGTCATTTCATCTGATCTTCACACAATTACCATGTGTCAAGTACATTTGAATACAAATATACGATGACATTTATAATAGGCCTTAACTACTTTTATCATTGTATTTTGCTATACGACTCATGAGGAGGTGGATTTTTCATTTGATTTTGACCGCATGGAGGCAGGGGGAGGGATGTGGGGGAGACTTAATATGCTAGTCAGGGAAGGAGCGGGGGGAGGGAAGGCGACAAATTTCACTATACAAAATAATGTTTTTGACTCCCTTACTGAAGACTTCACAACATATCATTGCCTTAAAAACATTAGATATGAAACTCAAACAACTTTTCCTGCTCCCAACTTCCAATGGAGTATCAGTTACACCATAAGATAACATCGAACACAAGTTCGATGATTATGTCACCACTGTGAGGGTGCAAAAAGACGAAACCATCTTTCTTTTATGTGTCAACTTTATTCAATTATTTGTTTGTATGTTTTACTGTGGAGAAACCCTAGTCCTTCAAACTAATTCCATTGACTATTTGCATTATTTCATCAAAAAATCTGATGAATCATTGAAATCTAACCAATCCAATTGACCTTCATAGTATCATCCATGGAGCAGTGATTACTCTACGGTGGGAATCAACTTCATTTTCCCCAAATGATATCAAATCATGATATCCAAAACGACGAAACCCTGCAACTCTTCAAGAAAATGTGAAGCAAGCATGATCCTCACTCGTAGAGGCCGGTAAATGAATTAAACTCACTTATTCATGACTTATGCAACTGCATCTCCTAGTATATATTCACACCTCTATTCCAGCATCTCTGGTGAAGATTTATATATTTCCTTTTTATTTATCAAACAAGTTGCTCATGGATACCTTTGTCAATTATAGATTTATGTAAGACACTTTTCCCAAACCCCATAACTGTATCTAGGGAGTGTGCTTGTAATGATCTTATCCGTCATTATTCAAAAGGCATTTCATGTCGAGTTCAAAAAATTTATGTAATACATGTCAATTTAAAATTGGGATGATACATCAAAAATCTAAGAATTCAAAAATTAGACCTAGGCTTATGTCATCCCGCCATAGAAGGAACTTTCCCACTATATCGGTTGTGGGGTCAATAGGGCAGAAACTCAAAAATGTGAATTCTTTTAATTTTCCTCCTTCTCTTATATGGTAAAATAGGCGAGAGTTACTCCAAAAATTATATCTATGTCAAACCCACAAATTTTCGATCTATGTCCGTCAGGATTCGCTCCCACATAGTCGGAAGCTCGTGTTCAAAGTTCTTCAGTAGTTTCTTGGTGTCCAGGTAGGCTAGGTTTTAACTGAGTAGTTATACCTATCTTCACTTACATTATATCTTGTAAATTATTGAAGATTGCATGTATAGGTCTACGATCACAAAGTCTTGAATGGCTTAATATGGGGTTAGTTGTGGTTTATGCTGATAACAATTTTGATTAACTAATTTTTACCTTTTGATGATTGTTGGGTGGGATCTTGAGGGAAAGTGAGTAGCGGGTAATCGGGTTCCCAGCAGAAAACTATCTGGAAAGAGTCGTTCGGTGTAGGTGATGGTTGTTGTTTTCCAATTTTATGTATGTATGCATGTTAACTATAGTGCAACCTATATAATACATATTGGGGGAGACATAGGGGCTGAATGTGAAGTGATGAATTGTTGATAATCTCATGTGGCGAAGGTGTTTTGTTTACTTGTTTTTATCAGTGTGTTTGTATTTCATTATGATTGTGATTGAGTCTATGTGACTAATGGTTAGATCGGGTACCATGATTGATCCAGGATATTTCCATGGTTGTCTTGGGTACTACACCTCATATGTACTAACGGTTGGCTCAAGTACCACACCTGGTCCGGGATATCTATATGGTTGGCTCGGGTACCACGCCGGTACAAATTATTAACGACTGCCTTGGCTATCACACCTGGTACATGTTTTATTATCCTTTTGTATGTAGTTTCATGAGAGATCCACATTTAATTCTTCGTAATGTGATTGTAACATGTTGGTCCATGAGTGGCCGAGATCTGTGTTTAAAAGCTGGGATGGTTCTTGTGTAGATTGGGATTGCATGTTAAACACTGTAGATGATGTCTTAGGGATCCTTAGTGGTTCGGGTTACTTGAAAGAATTGATAAATCACGTATGGCTTGTTGTAGTGTTGTTGATCATGTCATTTGTGAATATAAAGTTCAGGTGGTGACTGGGATTTGGCTTAATCATTAAGCTTGCACTGTATTGTTAGTCTGAGTGTTCTGGGACATATCTAGTAATGGGGATTGAGTCAAGGTGGATTAGTAAGAGTCTTGTAAGTGGGTTACCAAATTGGTCAAAGGTCAGGGAGTTGGCGTGAGAGTTGGAGGGAGAGGAGTGGTCTGGTTAACAGATTTAGTAGTGATCTTGTTTGTGGGAAATTGTTAGTAAATTCAGAAGTATGAGTTATTAGAAAGGAGAACAGTCAAGAAGAATATCGGTAGAAGAAATTTTTTATTAATGTCTTCAGATTAGATTTATAAGATTGGAATGAAAACAAAAAGCAGTAAACCCACGACTAGCAGATTCCTAACTCACTAACTCACTCCTAAATAATAGGAATAGATGGGTTAAAACTAATTGACTAAGTATTATCTAATATAAAGCAGTAAAAATAAATTAAATGCAGTCGAAAAGCAAATTCCTAACACTCTTCCTTGCTTTGGAAACCGCAAACTCCATTTTTTTGTCTGAGGAGCTCAAACTTGCTTACTATTAAAGGATTAGTGAATATATTAGCCAATTGTTCTTCCGTCCTGCATTAGACAAGAGTTATATCTCCATCTTTTTGCACTTCTCTCAAGAAAAAAACTTAATTTTGAAGTGCTTAGTTCTTCCATGAAACACAGGATTGTGAGATATAGTTATTTCTGCTTCATTGTCCACAAACACTTTGATGCTTCCCGTCTGTTCCATATGCAAATCAATCAGAATTTTGTTCAGCCACAATGCTTGATTTACTGCTGCAGCAGCTACCACAAACTCAGCTTTGTTAGTAGATTGAGCCACAATATCTAGTTTCTTACAACTCCATGAGAAAATTCAAGAACCAAGACTAAAATAGTACCCTAAAGTATTCTTTGCATCATCCTTGGAATCGCCCCAATCACTGGCGGAGTACCCACAAAGCTTCATAGGTTGACTCTTCTGAAACTTGACTCCATAGGTGATGGTTCCTTTGATGTATCACACAACTCTTTTAGCTGCCTGCAAATGTATTTCACTGAGACAAAGCATGAACCTTGATAAAACACTTACAACATATAATATATCGGGTCTTTTTGCTATAAGATACATTAAACACCCAATGAGACTTCTGAAGTATGTCTCCTCCACCTTTTTGGCTCCATCATCTTTACTCGGTTTCTTTTTGGTTCATGGGAGTACTAATCTCTTTGCAATTTTCCATTTTGAATTTCTTGAGAATTTCCTTTGCGTACTTTTTCTGGAAAACGAAAAACTCAACCTTTCCTTGTGTAATCTCCATTCCAAGGAAATATGTCATAAGACCAAGATCAGACATTTCAAAATCTTGCATCATATCTTGCTTGAACTCATCAATTAGCTTTTCACTGCTCCATGTAATCAAAAGGTCATCCACATAAAAAGAAACAACTAGAATCTCACTGCTTTTATGTTTAACATACAATGTGAATTCTAAAAGACTCTTTTTAAAATTGAGGCTGAGCAAATAAACATCTATTCAACTATACAAAGCTCTTGGTGCCTTTTTTAAGCCATAAAGAGCTTTATGTAGTCGATAAACTTTATCTTCCTTTTCATCTATAACAAACCCTCCAGGTTTCTCAACATAAATTTCTTCTTCAAGAATGCCATTAAGAAATGCTAATTTGACATCCATCTGATGCACTTTCATGCCACGTTCTGCAGAAACAATTATAAGCAATCTGATCGTGTCGAGCCTAGCAACTGGAGCAAAAGTGTCAGAATAATCTAAACCAAAATTCTACGCATAACCCTTAAGTACAAGCCTTTCTTTATGTTTGTTGATTGAACCATCAGCATTTAGCTTGGTTCAGAACACCCATTTTACCCCAACTACTTTTCTGCCTTGAGGTTTGTCAACAATCTTCCACGGATCATTTTTTTGTTCATAAACAACTCCTCCTCCATTGCATTTCTCCACTTGGGGTCTTTGAGATTAGGGGCGGGCATTCGGTTCTTCGGTTCGGTGTTTCAGTATTCGGTTTTGAAAATGTGTGCACCAAATACCAAACCAAAATATTTCGGTTCGGTTCGGTTTTTTAAACTTCGGTTTAATTTGGTGTTTTTAAAACGGTTTTTCGGTGCAAGCAAATAAAAAATAAAATGAAAATTAAATAATCAAAATTTTTAACTAAAGATAAAAGATGAAAACTCGAAATAATCAATTAACATATTTAATAGTTAAAGTTTCCAACAAAGAACTAAAGAAGTTTTTATTTCTCTTTCAAATTTTTTGTTTCCAACAAACACTCTTTGTAATAGCAGCCAACAAGTTAAATCAAGAATTCAACACTTGAAACATAAAAGTTAAAACTATACAAAGTTAAAAATGGCTTAATATTCAACTTCCTTCAAATAAAAAACAATAGGAGTCCCAACTCACAAACACAAGTTACCAAGTATATAATTAATAAATTTAAAATATTATTTTAAATTTAGTTAATAAAATTTTGGTTTTTCGGTGCACTGAATTTTTCTTACCCTTACACCGAATACCGAACCAAAATTCTGGAAAAAAAACACCGAAACCGAACCGAAAAATCGATATCGAAAAACTGAATTAGTTTAGTTCGGTTCGGTTTTTCGGTTTTCGATATTTATGCCCACCCCTATTTGAGAGCATCTTTAGGGTTAGCAGGTTCACGAATCACAACATTGCATCTCTCATATATATCAGAGAGCAATCGAGTTCCCCTAACTAGTGGATTGTCGTCCCTTTCATTTAACCACGAGCTTGTTTTCTGGACGGAATTCCTTGAGTCATCCCAATCCCATTCTTCATTCTTCATGAAGTGGACATCTCTGTTAATAACTATCTTCTCACCTTCAGGTTGAAAGATTTTGTACACCTTTGAAAAATTATTGAACCCAATAAAAATGCCCGGGGCAGCCTTCTTGTCTAGTTTATCACGTTTGACCTGAGGAACATAGGTAAAACAAAGAAAACCAAACACTTTAAGAAAATGCAGCGGAGTCTTGTATCCATACCATACTTCAAAAGGAGTTTGATCTTTCACAGCTTTTGAGGGAAGTTGATTTCGTAGGAACACAGTTGTATTTGCTGCCTCTGCCTAGAACATCTTTGTCAAATTCTTTTCGTGCAACATACATCTTGCCATCTCCATGATAAATCTATTTCTTCTCTCACTAACTCCATTTTGTTCTGGAGTATAAGGAGCAGTAAGTTAACGTTCAATTCCTGCTTCCTCATAAAATAGACCAAACTGATGAGAAGTGTACTCCTTGCCATTGTCAGATCGTAAAATCTGAATTTTGCAGCACCTTTCATTTTCCAACTTCTCTTTCAGCTTCTAGAAAATGCTCTTGACCTTTGATTTGAACTTTAAAAAATAAATCCAACACATTCGAGTCAGATCATCAATAAAAATAACATAATAAAGACTACCTTTAAGTGAAAATGCTCTTGACCTTAGTATTTTTTTTCTGTTAAAGTTATTGAATAAGTCTCCTTATAGTTAGGAGTTTATTTAGCTTTGCTTGTTTACTGGTTTGTTACCAGATTTAGCTGCTGATTTTTAGAACATTCTTTTTCTATTCTATGTATATAAATAGAGCTTTCTTTCTCTTAATAAATATCTCTTTTTGATTAACCATTCAATCACTCATTCCTTCACCAACACTCTCGTAAAACTTTATATATCTCCTTCTGTAACTACCAAACAAGATGCTCATGAATTTATTTGTCAATTTATAGATTCATGTAGCACACTTTTTGCCAACCCTGTAACCGTATATAGGCAATTTGCTCCTATATTGTTCAAGTTTTGTAAGATTCTAAGAGGGGCTGCGGGTGTTGATGATGCTTTGTATATACTTTGCCGTAGTAGTTTAGCTGCAATGAGTGAGTGGTATGTCCATGATGTTAAGTGTGTGTTAAGATTGCAGGATGTTTTTCCTTTTGTTCGTGAGTTGGCAATAAAGTTATCACGTGCTTTAGAATTGAGTGTGAAATTAGCTGAGTTTATACAGTTAGCAGATAGCGATGTGCGTGAGTTTATTAAGTTTATGCATCCGGTAAAGTGTGCAATACGGTGTCAAGAAGCATTTGGTAGTCCGTTCAGCTTCCCTTCCTTGATGCAAGGTGAAGAAGGAAATGAAAGATTTGAGATTAAAGGTGTGCATCGTGTTTTTGTTAGAAAGCATTTCAAAGCTGTTGTATAAGGGTTTGGAGGATATGTTTTGGGAGAAGATGAGGCAAAGAAGAGTTGCATTGTGCTTTATTTCAAAAGGGTCTAGAGATTATCAGTGGATTCTCACACCAATTATACCACCACATATTACAATTGCCACAATTTATCTTCCACGGAATGTTGTGCTCTGCACCATTTCAATCTTTAACTAAAGTTTAATAGACTTAGGATTGCCACTACTGAAGATAGTAATATCATCAACATAAGCAATGTGATTGGTTTGGGGCATATTTTATGCATGGAGAAAAGGAGTAAAGTTATTGTTAGTAAGCAAACGGTTCATTGTTAGTGAGCAAACTGATCAGAATTCTAGAAAGAACCTTTGCACCCAAAATAAAAATAGAGGGGGACAGAGGGTCACCCTATTTGTGACCCTGGGAAGAGGAGAAGAAGCCATATCTTTAGTCATTAATCAAAACAGAGTACCAAACAATAGAAATAAGATTACATATAAGAGTGATCCATTTATGTGGAAAAAATATATTTTAAGGACTTCTATAAGAAATTTCCAATCCATTCACAGATATCATATTTAATAATATCCATCTGGTCCTGCACTGCTTTCAGCACTCATCTGAACACTTTTGGTAATAATTATGTCATCAACATTATGAAAATGTATACAATGACACCATAATTATGAAGGATAAACAAAGATGAATCAGATTTTGACTTAACAAACCCAATACTTGTTAAATAGTTGGTGAACTCAATATACCACACCCTAGGAGCCTGCTTAAGGCTGTATACGAAACTTTTTTACCTTGTAGATGTATTAGGAATTTTGTCGCATGTATACTTCTTCAAGACTACCTTGCAAGAAGGCATATTTGACATCTAATTGATGAAAAGGCTAGGAGCATTGGTCAGCAATTGCAATAACTAAGCGGACTATTGTAGACTTGACAATGGGATGAATGTGGAATGATAATCCAACCCGGGTATTTAAGTAAAGCCTTTGGTGAGTAGTCAAGACTCACATTTGTCAACACTCTCATCTGAATTGTTAGGAGACATAGTGTTTTTCAGCTAGGTACCACTGTGATTCAGTTGATTATTGTTTCTTTCTGCCTCTGTATGTCCATCTAGTTACCTCTTGTTATCAGACTCAAAAGTTTTTTATTTCGTTGTTTCCACTTCCTTGTCGTGATCCTGTTTATTTTGTTGTTATTTCTTTATTTTTTTATGATAGAGATCGTTGGTTTGAACGCAACCTTGCTTTTCTTTTTTGTAGAACTGTTTTTTTCTTTTTCTTATGCTTTCTGATTATACTCAGTCCCTCAGCCATCATTTGGTCATCATCATCAATGTCACCATCCTTTTGTGTGTAACCATTTTGTTGACCCTTGACTTTATCTTGTAGATTCTGATTGCCTTTGTTCTTGTTCCTTGTTTCATTGCCTTTTCACCATTCCTTCCCATTCTCTTATTATTCTCATTTTTCAACAATTTCTTCCTGCTAGCATCTACTTCCCCTTGAGTCATATTGACTGATTTTTTCTTTCTATTATCCTCCTCTTTAGCTACATTGATCCTAATTTTTTCTAGTAACCGATAGTTCATCACATTGTTACCCAACTTTATACAATGCTTACAATACTTTGGTATGTTTTCGTATTCAAGCTTTTGATAGTATCCCCTTAAAGACGATTCTTCATCCTCTAGACCTATTCAGACATTGTCTGAGTGAGATTTCAACTTAAACCTTAGACATGCTCGGTCTAGTTCTTCCATTCGTAGCAACATCCATAACTAAGGGAGTTCCAATAGAGCTAACAATTTGTTTAACATATTGGCATGAATACATATGGAAGAGAAAACCTGGTAGAAGAACCCACACTGGTGCAATAGAGATGTCCTATTCCTATTTGAAATCGGGAGTCCACTTTTGTAGCTACAATTGAAGACCCTCCATCTCAATCAAGTTTAAATCATCTTCATTTGTGAAGTCTAAGAACATGTTGTGATTATCGTACACACCCATTTTGACTGTGCACCTGATTGGGAATAATTCTTAAAAAATTGACCTAATTCGATCAATTTGGGGTCTCACATTTAAGAATCTCCCAATGATTGTCAACATACATTCCTCCTCCATGATAACATAGTAATCTTTTGCCTTGAATATTACTGCCGGAATCCCATTTTAAGTAGTGATTCTTGCAATTACAGATTCTCTGGGGTGTCTAGGAGCATTCGATGATTGATTTCCCATGGTGATAGTTGTGGCATAAGTTGGTTTTCCTTGGTGTTCCACCTGGCTAGAGAGTCATCTGAGAAGTACCACGCTCCGATTGATCCCCGTCTGGAAGCTCCATACGTGGAGCGTGTGGTTTACTCTCTATGAAATGGCCGTTACCGACTAATGTTTAGAACATGTTGTTATATGACTCTAATCTGAGTAGAAATATGTTGTTAATGTGACATTGTTAGATCAGCCAAAGTAAAATCCAAAGGCCCTCCTTTGTTAAAATTTTGAGTCTTCTTCTTCTACTACTACTACATAAAAAACTAATACCTACTAGCGGGTACAAAAAAAAAAGAAACAATTGAGGTTGAGCATGGCAAAGGGACATTGTTAAATGATGAACTTTTGTTGCCAAATGAGTCTAATGATAAATCTCTTATTGATTCCATTGGGTGTGACAATTCATCAGTTGTCTCATTCGTTGCTTGAGGTCGTATTACGGTGCCATAGTATCTTTGGGTCATAACTTTCACTCCTTAATTAGGAATGAAGAGATTAGAGTTTGTCAATAAATTGTAACGATAAATGACATGGGACCTTAATCTGACCTAGAGCAACGAATGAGACAACTTATGGAATTATCACGCCCAATGGCATCAACAAAAGAATTATCATCAGACTCATTTGGAAACCAAAATTCATCATTTACCAATGGCCCTTTGCCATGCTTAACTTCAATGTTACTTGCTATGCTTAACTGCAATTCTGTTTCTTTTTTCTTTCTGTACGTACTAGTATAAGAGTATTAGTTATTTATGTAGTAGTAGAAGAAGAAGGAGAATAAGAACCGGGGTTTTAACAAAGGAGGGCCTTTTGATTTTACTTTGGCTGATCTGACAAAGTAACATTAACAACATGTTTCTACTGAGATTTGAATCATATAACAACATGTTCTAAACGTTATTATATTCCTTCTGAACTGGGAGATATCCTGATCACTCCTTAAATTTGCAGATTCATCTATCCAGGACCATCAGCCTAAATTTTGGGATTTATTGAAAAGGGCTTGTACAGAGTTAATGAATATTTTAATCATCTTCCAGCAGCGATATCCTTATTCGTTAAGGGATAAATATGTCCTTCTACTTATCATTGAATTCTGCTTAAGAAAGATTTTAGATCATGGACCACATATTATGTCCTTTGAGCAATTCATGATTCAATGTTTGGTAGGTAAAGAGTATAAGAAAAACTTGACAAGACGCGTGGTTGATGAAAATAGAGTAACATTTGAGCAGATAAAGCAAAACATATCTAGTATGGGTGCTAGCCTTTTTACTTCCTTTTAGCCTACTGACCGGGTTGTACACCTGTGTATTGTATTGATAAGGAGGTAAGACATCCCAACTTTTTATGGGTCTTCTCTTCGTGCTATTTTATGTGAAGAAATCGATTTGCTGAATTGAGGTTCCCAAGCACCAGATTAAAAATGTAACAAGCTTAACAATTTTTTAAGATATTTTGATCCTCGTCTCTATTCTCATTTTGTGGTAAAACAGTCATAACATCCTTACAAATCTAGATAGTCCAACTTGAGTTGCTCTTTCCGGTGCCCTAGTTTTATGTAGTATGAAGCAATGTTCTCCTCATTACAGGTTTTTATTTGAAGGGCTATTTTAGGCGCGAGTAGGGTTCGAAGGAGGTGGAGAAGGTTCTATAAAGGGTAGTTGTACTTTTAGTGAATTCTGGCACTGGAAGATCCATTTCCAACATTAAATAATTTGGGGAGATCCGTTTAGATTAAAGAAAGTGACCTAGTGGTATTGAAGTGGATTGAGAACCATGAGGTCTCATGTTCAAACCCAACAAAGGCAAAAACACTAGATGATTCCATCAGTCCAAGCCTGATGAACAGAATTACCTCGTACATTTTTTGGTGGGGAGGTAGCAAGTATGATGTGAGGCCAAAAATATATATGTTTATCATTATTTGCCTCAAATTTAGTATTTTTATTTCTCCTTTTTGAGCATGAATTTTATGAATTATGCTAAATAGTTTATTTTATTTCTAGGATTAAATTTGTGTGAAGTTGAAGAAGTTTGGTGGTAAAACGAATTAAAAATGGAAGATTATAGAAGGAAAATCAAGCAGACAGCTTAATAGATTAAATATAATATTATATTAATATTTATTATTATGTATGCGAATTGTGCAGAAGTTGATGAAAGCCAATTGATATCAGCCTTATTGCCACTTGGTAGACAATAAACGCAGCAGCAAACAAAATTTATGCCGGCTACTGTTCACGCGTACAGGAAATTCAATTTCGTTTGGTTTTGGTTTCCTAGTTTGTTTTGGACTCAATTATTTTATTCAGGGTTTCCTACATCTATAAATAGTCCATAGAAATAATTATTAGGAGAAGACATTGTGTAAGAAAAAGTTGTCAATACTTTTTAGGGTTCTTTTCTTTTTCTTTTCTTAGGTATTAGTAGCTAAAGACCCTTGTTTTGGGGCTGTGGCTTTGGGAAATTGTTGAACATCGATTGTTTTGAATTAATGTTGGTTATCGCTTAAATTACTTTTGTGTTCTTGTTTTAGTATTTCATGCTTGATAACCATAGAAATGATTTTCTTGTCTATTCTTGGACTCGAGAGATAAAGAGGTAGATAGACCAAAGAATGTAAAGCGCTTGATCTAAATTGTTTAGATTCGTGTTTAGTAGTGACGCCCGGATGAACACCAAGCTTGGTTACGAAACAGGATGAAATATAAATGCTCGCCAATTAGGACTGTCTATCCCCGCTCAATGATGTAGTTAGACAGCTAGTTGGAGTAGGCGATTAGAGGTCGAGAGATCATGATCATAAAATCAACCCTGTAAATCAGTAATTTGATAACCTTAGTTAATTCATTGCATAAGATGCGATACATGAAACCCTATGCATATTGCAGCCCTGGAATTGTCCCAATTACTGTAAGTTAATCTATTTATTCTTGCATTCTTTTATTTCTTTTGACACTCTTAAATAAATAATTAGACTAGTATAATTTAGTAAATAGTTAATTGACAAGTCTCTGTGGGTTCGATAATCCGATTCTTTTAGAGCCACTATATTACTTGCGCGACCATGTACACTTGCGTGTGAAATTGGAAGCAATAAGTTTTTGGCGCCATTGCCAGAGACTTAGAAATTAACTATTCTTCTAGGTTATACTATTTCTTTTTATTTATATATTTATTTTGTTTTGTTTTGTTTTTTTAGTTAATTTTTTTTTTCCGAACAACTAATTTTCTTTCCTTTGAATAATTTGGTACTCTTATTGATATGGCTGATTGGGATAAATCGTGGTTGGGTGAGAAGTATCCTTATAAGTATCCTTGTAATTATTGTAATGGACCCCACTTGGATATCAAGTGTCCTATATGCCATATATGTGGTGGTCAATTTGGTCATTGGAAATGTTGTCCTAACTCTTATTCCCCTCCCTCGAACCCCTATTATGATTCTTTTGTTATCTGTGATGTTGGCAGGAGTGATGAAGCGGAGAATGAAAAACAAGAGGCTCGCAATGTAAATTCATTTATGGAATGTACGGACATGCTGGACAAAGTTAATTTTAAAATCTCGGAACAAATGTTTAAATGTATGGAAGAGCAATCAAAGATCAGAGAAATGTAGGCTACGCTTGACGCTATTGAATTACAAATTACAGTCCTAGCTAAAATAGAGGAAGATATTGAATCCCAACAAAGAGAAAGTTGTGAAGAAGCAGCGATAGTGAGCCAATCTTGGCTACAAGAACAAACTCAACTTCTAAAGTTTCAAGAGACTATCCGTGATGGTCTGACATACATAACAACCCAACTGATTGAAGAAAGAGATGAGCTCACTCAATAAATAGATCAATTTGGCTCAGATATTCATGACTTGGAGGCTCACTTGAACAAAAAGATTGAGGCGTTTGATGCCCAATCACAAATTATCGTGGATGATGACCAACTAGTGGAGCAAAAAGAGGAATTTCAACCATTCAATTATACTTTATTCCTTAATCTCGATGTTGAGAAAGAGTACAAAAGTGAGAATGTTGTAAATAATGCTGCTTTGGAGTTGGGGCATATTGGGCCTCATTCTAAACATTTTTCTACATTATGCTTGGATGACGACATGATATTAGAGTCATCTAAACTAATAGAGGAGTGTATAGATGAGGAACAAGGCCCCTACATTCTAAAGTTTTCTAGTTCACGTAGACAAAACGACATTCCTCACATAAGGGCCTAGAAGTGCAAGATGCGACATTTATTACTTGGTTCCTTTATCTTTATACCACCGCTCCTTGAGAGGAGTAGAAAAGTTGATGCAAAGTTAGGGGTGCAATTCATAAGTTCAAAGTGGAATGAAAAGTGGTGAACTTAATTAGGTCGTGCCTCGACGTTAAATTAGGCGCTTATTGGGAGGTAATCCAATTTATAGTGTAGCTTCTTATTTTATTTTTTATATAGTGTCACTTTTTTGTTCTTTTGGTCTTGTTTTTTCAGATTAGGGGAAGTCTGAGTACCCAAAAATTTGGAGCTAAGGAGCACGTTTGAGCTTAAGTGTGGGGTGCGTACGACCCTTGATGAACATTAAGAGAACATGCTTCTAGCTAGGCCTAGAGGCCACAGGGAGTTTTCCTAACCCTTGTTTTAAATTTTATTCGATGCTTTGGGGACATAGCATCTTTTTAAGTGTGGGGTGGAGGAATGAATTCCTAGTTTTTACTGCTTTATCGAGTCTTTTTGTATTTTTAGGTGGGTTCCTCGGCTTTTGTTTTCGGTACTTTTCCTGAGGATAGTCCCTTTGAACCGATAGGGAATAAATTTTTATTTTTTATTTTATTTTTCTTAGAGAAAAGAAAAGACCCTTTTGAGTTGTGTGATACTTGTTATTTAGGCCTAATTTTGAGTAGTACTTTCTTGTGAATGCTTGATTGCTATTGAAATTGCAGACTCTTTGAGACCAAGGCTCATGGTTGTGACTTTGTATATAGCTTATTTTATTTTGTAGTTTTTTATGACCATGTCTCTTTTAGAAGTGGAATTGATCCATCTTGATTGATACTTGTGCCATGTGTGGTGAGAACTTGTTTATTCCATGTTTTGCATCTTAGTCTAGAACTTGCCCTGCATGTTATTGAAGCGAAATAATAAGTGTTGCTTTGTTTGGGAGATGATAATAGGCTTTCTTTGATTTGTCTTGTAAATTTTAGCCTTTTAAGATATTATATCACTAGTTAGCCCTTTCGAGCTTGTAGCCTTTTGTTGGTAGCTATATTTTGCCCTTAACTATTTTGTTGAAACCCTAGTTTTTTGCACCTTGTTTCCTTGAGCACTGTAGCATAGACTTATTATAATTGTTAATTCGGAAGAAAAGGGAATGGTTGAATGATAAAGGTAATCAATGATAGTTACAAAGTGATGAAAAAAGCCTTCTTCGAAAGAATGTGACATGAAAAAGAGAAAAAAAAGGGAGAAGAAAAAAAAATTATTTGAGAAAATAAAACAAAAAAAAATTGTGAAAGAAAAAAATGATTGAAGCATTTTTGAGATGATAAGAATTACTTGTGAAATAATTGTTGAAGAGAGGGTTAAAAATAAACAGAAGAAAATAATGGGTGATAAAGTCAAAAATTGCAAAGTGCTTAGGGAAGTGTAAGTCACTATTATATAGTATTCCTACCCGTCCTCTAGCCTACATTACAACTTGTTAAAGTCCTAGTTGATTCTATTCAAGCATTCTTAATTAGTGAAGATATACATAATGGGCAAGCCTATGGTTCTTTGTGCATACATGTGAATTTTATTTGTGAGTGTGAGAGTTGTTCTTTGATGCTAAGTCCTTAATTTATATTCAATATTTTGAATTGAGTGTGTGGACTATTTCTTCTTGTGAGGGCACTTGTTTCATGATAGATAGGTGATTTTATTAGCTTTCTTTGATGAGAGTGGGTGAGCAAACTTAAATTTGATGAGTTCAAAGTCCTTCCTTGAGGTTAGGAGGTTAGAGGTTTGTTGTTTATTTGGATGTCTTGCATAATGTTCGGGAATTGTACTTGATGTTTTGAAATTTGTGGATGGCCTAATTGTTTGTATCAACTAAAGTGATGACATTCCTGATATGATTTTTTGAGATGTGCTTCAATGCTTGCTAGAGGACGAGCAAAAGTTTAAGTGTGGGGTGTTGATGTGAGGCCAAAAATATATATGCTTATCATTATTTGCCTCAAATTTAGTATTTTTATTTGTCCTTTTTGAGCATGAATTTTATGAATTGTGCTAATAAGTGTATTATATTTGTAGGATTAAATTGGTGTGAAGTTGAAGAAGTTTGGTGGTAAAACGAATTAAAAATGGAAGATTATAGAAGAAAAATCAAGCAGACAACTTAATAGATTAAATTGAATATTATATTAATATTTATTATTATGTATGCAGATTGCACAGAAGTTGATGAAAGCCAATTGATATCAGCCTTATTGCCACGTGGTAGCCAATAAATGCAGTAGCAAGTAAAATTTACGTCGGCTAATGTTCACGCATACAGGAAATTCAATTTTGTTTGGTTTTGGTTTCCTAGTTTGTTTTGGACTCAATTATTTTATTCAGGGTTTCCTACATCTATAAATAGTCCATAGAAATAATTATTAGGAGAAGACATTGTGTAAGAAAAAGTTGTCAATACTTTTTAGGGTTCTTTTCTTTTTCTTTTCTTAGGTATTAGTAGCTAAAGACCCTTGTTTTGGGGCTGCGGCTATGGGAAATTGTTGAACATTGATTGTTTTGAATTAATGTTGGTTATCGCTTAAATTACTTGTGTTCTTGTTTTAGTATTTCATGCTTGATAACCATAGAAATAAATTTCTTGTCTATTCTTGGACTCGAGAGATAAAGAGGTAGATAGACCAAAGAATGCAAAGAGCTTGATCTAAATTGTTTAGATTTGTGTTTAGGAGTGACGCCCGGATGAACACCAAGCTTGGTTACGAAACAGGATGAAATATAAATGCTAGCCAATTAAGACTGCCTATCCCCGCTCAACGATGTAGTTAGACAGCTAGTTGGAGTAGGCGATTAAAGGTCGAGAGATCATGATCATAAAATCAACCCTTTAAATCAGTAATTTGATAACCTTAGTTAATTCATTGCATGAGATGCGATACATGAAACCCTATGCATGGTGCAGCTCTTGAATTGTCCCAATTACTGTAAGTTAATCTATTTATTCTTGCATTCTTTTATTTCTTTTGACACTCTTAAATAAATAATTAGACTAGTATAATTTATTAAATAGTTAATTGACAAGTCCCTGTGAGTTCGATAATCCGGTTCTTTTAGAGCCACTGTATTACTTGCGCGACCACGTACACTTACGTGTGCAATTGGAAGCAACAAAGTACTATATGAAATAATCAAAGTGCGCACAAACTGTCCTGGACACCATGGTTATAAAAGTAGTATTTTCCTTTCTTTTTTCTCAGTGTTGGGGTAGCGAAAATTAGTAGTCCAAAATGATGAATCTTGTTTTGTCAGGGGCTATTCTGAGGCCATTAGAATAGTTAATATCCTCTTGATCCCTTGATTTATCTTTCCAAAACTACATTTTGGCACGTGATGAAACATTCAGATTCTATTGACTTCAAACACGCTCCGTTCTTGCACAATAAAATGAAGATGGAGATGAGGAAAGAGGATAGTTTGATTATGAATTGACATCTTCTAAGAGAAAATCTTAAGTTGTTGTAATTATAGTATACTATTGTGACCTGTCTGAGTTTGTGGCCGAAATTATCCCTCAACAAACATAAACTACATCCTTTTATTATTGCAGTAAAAACAACCTTCAATTATCCTAAAAGCAGCAAGATTCATCCTTGTGTTAGTTTCCGTCGGGAAACTACCAGATTAAATCTACTTTTGTACCTTCTCGTCCTTCTCTTAGCTGATATTTGGTAATTCTAGTTATATTTGCCAAATTTACGGTGCATATATTAGTAATTATTCTTTTAAAATTTACATGCACTCATGACATTAATACTCCCCTTTCATGTAAATGAAGTTTTGATTCATGATGGATAAACATGTGGTTTCTCCAAATTCTTTTAGTTTTTTGGACTTATACTTTTTCTCCTTAATTTATATTATTATTTTCAATACTTCAGTTTTAATAATTTTACCATAAATTATGATTTCTAACACTTCCGTTGTCTCAATTTATGTGTCACTTTTCGTTTCTCAAGAATCAATTTAACTAATCTTTGAAACTAAATAGGATTAGATCAGCAAAAATAGAGTAAGCACATACTCCAAATTCTTTCACTATTCTGGAAATGAAGGGAAACTATATATTTTTCTACTTATCCAATTAGAAATTATATAGAGCTGGGAAATATTTTCTTGGAATAATTTTTTTTGTCATCGTTAATTCAAAGAGGAATATACTTGCTGCTACTGTGAAGTTGAGGGTGAAAACCTCCTTCCTTGCCCATCCACTTTAATAAGAATTATCTATCAATCAGCTAAGAGAAGGATGAGAGCAAACAGAATGGAAGGTCTGTAGGCTTAACCGTTAGTTTATGAATCTTGTCATTTTTGGAATAATTGAGGGATGTTTTCTGTTCACTGTGTTTACCAAAAACTCTGACCTGTCTCCTCATAATTCTTGCACTTTCTCCAATTGTAGGTACTTTATTCTGACTGCAAGTGATATGGAAGAATGGTACCAGATCCCAGAGTCTTTATATCACGAGCAGGATTCAGTGCTATGGTCAGCGAAACTAAGCATGTGTTGAAGCTCTATATATTGTCTTGCTTGAAAATCATAGTCAAGTATGTTGGCCCTATTCCCTGTGTTTTTCAATAACCTTAACACATTGCATTAGTCCGGGCATGAACATGTTATCTGATTTTCAGCTGCTAGGACCTATTGTTTTTTCTATTCTGCAAGACGCTATGTGTGATTTCCCTTCTGCAGTTAATGAAATAACTCCAGCACTGCTGCATACATTTACACTATGAGCTCTAAAACTATCTGAGTTTCAAGGATTGGTATGTGCTTTACATGCTTGAAATATTGCTGAATCAAATAGCTTTGACCCCTCAGACATGTTCTGGAATTTTCTATCCTCTTACTATCTTAGCAACGGCATCTGAAACAAGGTGATAAAATATGAAGCATGTGTCATCCTCACACGTGGAGGCTGATGAATGAATTGAACTCGCTTATTCATGACTTTTCAACTGCAATGATTACCGAGTGATTAATACAAATATCACTCATATGACCAAGATGCTTAGCATGTTTCTCAATAGGGGCGTATCCAGAGGGGGGTCACCGGGTTCACGTGAACCCATGCTCCCCTCTCTAGATCATATATAGTAGTGTTATATTTTTTTTAAAAATATGTAAATATAGATGTGTGAACCCACACTCGAAGTATCATATAATGCGATGTTGAATGGGTGCACCTCTCTAAGGGAGGTTAGAAATTTGAATCTCATATCTATCTTGTTTTATTTTTTTCTTTCTAAAATTGGTAACACCTCTCTAAGTGGTTATTGATAGAATTTATGGTGTTTTTATGTATATATATATTACTATTTGAATAGGATAAGAACTAATTTTGGACCAATAATTTTAAAATTTTAACGGTTTTTCAGTGATAAGAACCTAAATGTCAAATCGATCAAATTTAATATATTAGATCCACTTTTTCGTAATGGTGCACCCATCATCTAGAAATCCTGGATAAGCCTCTGTTTCTCACAACGACCCCAAAGGATGACACTAGTAGACAGTGGCGGATCCAGCATTTTGTATAAGTGGGTTCAATTAGTAAATATCAATCGATAGCGATAGTCAATAGTGTAATGTGTCGAGCCCAACAAATGATTTGCTTGTTCTGTTTTATTTGTTCATTTTTTATTAATAATCTAACTTTTTTTCTTACAACTCAACACTTTTTCTATTTAATGAAGTAGAGAAAAAAATTGAAAATTTACAAAAAAAATTATTTACGTTTATTTTAACTAAATCAAAGCAAACGAACGAACTATACATAATTTCAACGAAAGTAGTTGCATGTTTTAGCAAAAATCTATGAAAGACAGTATCAAAATTCAATTAACAAAAAAATAAATGTTTGTTAAAAGTAACAAGATTATATAAATTTATTGAATTTGGGTAATTAAAAAACAAAATATACAAGGTGAAATATAAAAAAAAATAAAAATATATAAATATAGTAATTTATGAGCTAGCTACTAATATAAATATTTAAATATAGTAAGTATAAATATTGATGCCTCTGCTATTAAAAAAATAATGTTGCGCTGCTAATTCTTTTTCACAAAAAATGAGCATGAAATGCTATAGGGGGGATTAGAACCTGCATATCCAGCGTGGATTTGAACCCCCTGAACCATCGCTCCACAAGAAAGGTTTGTATCATGTGGGTTCAAGTTATTTGTTATACCGAATTTCACAATAATTTTCCTTATATATATGGTAAAATTCGAAACGAAGTGGGTTCAACTGAACCCACTTGCAACAACGTGGGTCCACCCCTGCTAGTAGATCTACGGAATATGTCCTAGTATTTGTTCATTCCTCTATTCTTGAGGCTCTGGTAAAGATTTATATTTCTCCTTCTTTATTTAGCAAACAAGTATTCATGGATGCATTTGTCAATGTATAGATTAATGTAAGACACTTTCCTCAACCCCGTAATCGTATATAGGCAGTGTATTCCTATATTGTTAGAAAATCTGTAATTAGTTTTTTCTCTCTCTGTATATATTGATCACAACTTTATTAGTCTTCTTCCATTTCTCCGTATCTGTGTCGACATAGCAAAAATCGCCCCTCGTCCAAAACGCAACGGAAACAACTCTCAGCAATCGGCGGTGAAAGTAGTGGCCGCGGCTCAGTCCACTGATTACCCCTACAACCATCTCCTTGAGCAGCAAGAAGATCAGTTGCAGATGTTCTAAACCTAAAACGCCAGGAATCGAGCAGGTTAACGATTTTAAGAACCACCAACTTTCCCTTACTCGCATTCAGAAGATAATGAAAACTGACAAGGATGTCTGCATGATCTCCATTGAAGAACCATTTTTGTCTACCCAAGCTTTTGTGCTCTTCATTCTTGATGTCACCATTCATTCCTGGCTTCATGTTGAGGAAAACAAGTGACGGACTCTGCAGAAGAACGACAACACTGCTGTAAGTCTTGATGGTGGTTCTTGAAATCGTTAAGCTGCTCGATTTCCTAGCGCTGGTAGGTCTAGAACATCTCCAACTGCTGCTGCTCAAGGAGATGGTCGTAGGGGTTCTCAGCAGGCTAAACTACTGCCACTACATTCACCCTTGATAGCTGAGAGTTGCTTTCCATGGCGTATTGGACGAGGGGAGATTTTTTCTATATTAGCACTACACAGAGAAATGGAATAAGACTAATGCTGATGCTTGAGGTACAGTACAACTACTAGCTGTCGGCAAATTAGGGGATGCATAAACTTGAGAAACTCACATGCATTGGTACCTGATAACCCCATAAACGCAGTTGATCACACATCTATTCTAAAGCATGTGGTTACCTTGTTTCCAAGGCGTGAACAAATGGAAAAACATTCTGCAATGTCAAAACATTTTAAACATCATAAACACCAACAACCCCTCTCAGAAGCTTACAAAACTTTAACAATATAGGAGCACACTGTCTATATAAGGTTATAGGGTAAGGGAAAAGTGTCTTAGATGAATCTACAAATTTACAAATGCATCCATGAGCAGCTTGTTTACTAAATATAGTAAGAGGCACATAGAGCTTTACCAGAGCGGCAGGAACAAAGGAATGAATAAATATTAGGAGATATTCCTCAGATTTACTAGTGTCATCCTTTAGGGTCGTTGTGAGAAACATGATAAGCATCTTCATCATACGAGCAACATTAGTATTAGTATTAATTAGTTCCGTAATGACCTTTTCCAGTTCATGAAGGAGAAAGACCAGAACCTGCAAATTATTATCCTTCTTTATTGAGGGTTCATGTTGTTAAGTCTATATGGCTAGAACTTAGAGGTCATGCAACTTCTCACCTGAGGTTTTATGTTATTGTTGGTCTTTTGTTTTGTGAAATTTTCTAAAGTTGACGATATTACCTCTTCCTAGGACAATTGGGTTGGCCCTCTCTATAATTTTAACTTTAAGGTTGCCTCAAGTACTGATAAACTTGATCAGATTATGAGGTGTTTGATTAAATTTGTAATCATGAGATCTATTTATGTATTTTCTTTTAATCATTATCCTAATCTTATATATATATTTAGTTTATGGAAATCTAACCTCTATGCTTTTGGTAGTGTATGTACAAGTGTTATAATTCTTCCCAGCCCCTATTGTTTGGTTGGATTGTTGTTCTGGATGGGTTGTTTTGCAATTAAATACACCTAATATTTAATTAGGTACACTAATATTATCAAAACTTGAATCATAATGTGATAATTATAAGAAAAAATTGGCATAAAAGCCAAGTACATATGTTGGTCACCGATAACTTTAACTACGGAAACAAGATGCATGACCTTAACCTAAATAATTAAATCATAATTTACTCATCATTAGTCATTAAAACCTTGTCCCCTAGGAAATCAAATTTCACAGTCAACAATTCTACCAAATATGCAGAACAATAAGAACTGCCCCTTTAGTCTTTACAGTAGTTATCGATTCTTTTTTACCCAACAATAAGCTTCTCCAAAGGATAAATTTGCCAATACCATATAATCATTACCCCATCATCATTCAATCATTAGTAACCATTAATTTTATCTAAACCTAATGGCACCAAAACTGGCACTGTAATTGATCCCTATGTTTGTCAATTCAACCATGACAATATCACTATATTACTATATGAATGTACCAACTCAAATCACTAACCTGAAATTTTAATGGAGAGCCTCCACTTCAAAGTTAAGGATGATGCCGTGACTTTTGTGTCCGATAGTTCCTTGCGTGAAAATTTTGATATTATTTTGTAACTTGTAAAAACCCTTTCTACTTAAATTTATTTTTATAAGGAGTCAAGTAATCTTATATCATATATATTTAAATAGAATCTTACGCATCCTTAGAACTCAGAAATTTACTTTTATATTTTTCTTCATACTTTTAGGTTTTTTACCCCTATTTTATTTAACTACTGAAAAATTGGCCAAAAAAAGAAGCAAGAAAGTGACGGATTGTGTTACTTTTTTGGTCAAAATCGACGAAAAAGTGACGCAGACCACTTCGTCTCTTTTTTGCTCGACGCTTTTCAAAAAGCGCTGGACAACGTCACCAAAAAGCGACAGACAGAGTCCGTTTTGTTTAATTTTTTGAAAATTTATATTCTTGAATAATGAGACGCTGGCCGTCGCTTTTTTAAATTTTTTAATTTTTTAAAATTTCAAAAAGCGACGAACAAAGCGACTCTATCCGTCGTTTATTTTTTATTTAATTTTTTTTTAAATCCAGAAAAGCGACGGACAAGGAGACGCAGTCTATCACTTTTTTATAATTTTATTTATTAAAAACCCCAGAAAAGCGATGCAGTCCGTTACTTTTCTGAAATTTATATTTTTAAAAACCCAGAAAAGCGACGGACTAAAGGACCCTGTCCATCGCTTTTCTTTTTTTTTTTTAAATTTTTTGTAGAAAAGCGATGGACAAAACCACCTTGTCCGTCGCTTTTTCTGCAATTTTTCTGCTGCCCACCTGCAAATTGAATTCAATTCAATTTAACACATTCATTAGCAATCATACAATAAACATAATACACAAAATATATACTAACAAACTTAATTAAACCTTCAAAAACAGTTAAATCACAATTTAAAGACTTATAAAGTCTTTTGAAAATTCATTTCAAAAGTCTAAAAGTTCATAAATTAAAGGGATGCAAGCTAAGGGATGCCATCTATGTATTCATCATCTTCACTGTCCTCGTCGATATCCTCGACAGGAGCAGATGCAACAGGCCGATGAGCGAGGTTGAGAACTTATTCTTTGATTTGCTAAACGGTCTCATTCATGGTTTCTTATTCAGCTATTCTTTTTCGCTCAGACTCTGTCGATGTTGTTGTAAGTCTTTCTATTTGTTCTAATATAACAACTATCTGAACACCGTTAAGTGCCTCGGCTTGAAGTGATGATTCAATATTGTAAAACCTTGGGAGTTGGAAAGTCGAAAAGAAAAAAATGTAGGAAATTTATTGAAGCAGATTCTACGAGTCCAACTTACGGACTGTAGGAATTTCTATGGACCGTAGGAAGGAATTCGTAGACTTGGAGATTAGTTTTTGGAAGAACTAAGTTTCTGAAGTTGACCTACGGATGAACAGGACAAACCGTAGGAGTTTTGACTAACAGTAGAAAGGCAACCGTAGAAGTGTTCTAGACTTAGAAAAATTTTGGGTTTTAGTTGGGGTCTACGGGTATGGTCTACGGACCGTAGAACAAATGACAAGTCGTAGGAATGACCTAAGACTTTGGCTTCACTAGAGTATTCTCAAACTGACCAAGATGGTCCGTAGGATTTCTTACGAACCGTAGATCGGAGCCGTTGGGTCAGCCGGCAGTTATTCTTAAAGGGTATTTTGGTTTTTTCCTATACTTCCAATTCCTATAATACATCATTTTGCCTATTTAAAGGGGTCCTATAACTTATTTTACCTCTAAAATCTACCCATTCCCAATCATTCTCCCAAAATCCCCAAATTCCTCTCAACTTTCTGTCTCAAGGAGCAAGGAAGAAGAAGCTAGGGTTTCAAGTCAAGTCTACTTTTTCACCATTGATTCTAGGCTTTGATCCTCAAGGTATATAGGGCTTCATCAATGGGTTCCATTCACCCATTGAGCCCCAAGTTTTCTCAATTCTCCAAATCAAATTTCAATTCAGTTGGTTAGGTTTTTATTCAATTCCTCATGGGTTCTATTTGTATGGATTCAATTGTTTTTAATCATTGTAACACCCCAAAAATTTCTAAGTTAAGACTCGACTCATTCTTCATTTACGTATAAGGTCGTGTCGGGTGATTCTTAAAATGCTCATATATGTAAAGGTCAATTCTTTAGTGTGGAAATCAATTTGGATATGAATTAAGGTTACAAGAACCCCCTAGCAAAACGTTGAGTTGAAAGTTTCCTTACGAATTAAGCTTTGATATGAGATTTTACATGGATCAACTTCAAATGACCATATCTCTCAGCATATAATGAATTAAGTGGCCCATATTTATCAAATTAAAGGTCTTTGAGTCCTCTTTCCAACGCCACCAAGTTTGCTTCATTTCGAGTTCGGAGTAAAATGTTATGCCCTTTTTAGTGAAGCCCTATCAGGCAGGTGAAGTTTCATGACCGGCTATACGGTCCTTGAAGTGTTTCATGGGCCGTGAAGCCTTAAATGGTTCGTGAAACCTCTCATATAAGGCATTCAGTTAGTTTTTAAGTTGGGGTCCTTTTGGTCTTTCCCTTATGTCGTTTTAACCCTATTCTAAGTCGTTTTTGAGTGTTTTAACTGAGTATATCATTCAACTAATTAGTTTTCATCAATCAACACAATCAAGTATTTATAAATTCTCTTAAGACTCACCTAGGGTTCCTTTTCTCCTACAAGAACGTTAAAACCTTCAAGTCAAAAATCCAAGATACAAAGAAAATCCTTCCACCCTATGTTTTTCCCATGTTGTTCCACTCTAAGAACTTCATTTAAGAGTTTCTTTTATCAAAATCAAGCACCAAGATGCCAAGATCAAAGGTTTGCTCCAAAAAGCTAATGTTCCTCCTCAAGCTCAAGTAAATCAAGTCTCCACCAAAGTTTTCATTCTAAAATCTTCATAATAAGGTATGTAAGGCTATTCATAGCGTTGAACCAGTTCTTCCTCACGCCCTACATCTAAGTTCAGTCAGTAAGAGTTAAATCCAATATTCTACTCAAAGATTCATGAAATTCTAAATTCAAATTGTATCCTTATTCCGAGTTCTGATTTACTAATTATGAGATTATTGGGTTGTTGTTCATGCTTTTATTTCACATGAACCCTCGTTGATGATATTTTATTGAAAGCCTTTGTGCATTTATTTCCATGCATTAATTTTGGAATTTTAAAGTGAGTTCAACAGTATTTTAAAGTATCTTTTGAGAAGAGTTTAAGGGAACACAAATAGTTCAAAAGTACTATTTTCACATTGAGAAAAGAACAGTGATTCATGATTAGTATGATAGTTGAGTATGTCATCAATGTTTAAGCAGTATGACATCCAGATATGCCATCAATATTTATGCAGTATGACTTCCCGTGTCATCAATGATCAGATCACAATATGACTTTAGATATAATTTTCATGACTATAACCTAAATAAAAGTTATTTCAAGAGGTTTAAGGAAACTTTAATGGTTCCGAATGTATCATATATGTTTTAAATGCATGTTTTGAAAAGAGTTTTTTTTTAAAGAATCAAAAGGTTTCATATGTACTATTTGACAATTGATAAAAAGAGAATGATTGATGTTTCTGAAAAGTACTTAAGTGAAGCAAAGTGAAAAGTAAAATAAAGTAACAGTCCATTTCTTTGTAAAGGGTGATTGAGCAAAGTGAAAAGCAAAGTAAAGTAATCGTACCTTTCTTCGTAAAGGGTGATTGAGTATAAAGGATATTAAATATTTTGGGAGTAGTATCGAGCACTGAATTGGATAAGAGTGTATTTCTAACTCAAGTCCCATAAAACTACGTAGCCAACATAGGATAGGATCGTACCGATTTATTGTGTGACTCCTCACTGCCTCTGAGAAGGCCTATTAGATGGATCCATGGTTATAGTAGCATCCTATACCTCGAAAAGGTATAGGACGGCCCTTGCAACGTGGGTGAAATGTTGTATTATTGCTAGGCTCATAGTAATGGTTGTCGATTAGGGAAACTCCCCACAAGTTAAAGTATATTATTTTCATATTGCTTTTATGGCATATCTTATTGTAAAGATTAAATGGTTTTCACTTCATGTTCATGTATTGATTCAACTAAGTTGCTTTCAGTCATTCAGTTTAGTTATTTTTTTATTCAACCATATTAAATACTCATACATTTAATGTACTGATGTCATTCGACCTGCATCTTATTATGATGCAAATACAGTTGTCCAGGATCATCAACAGGCATTTCATTGAGATCACGTTGCAATTTAGATAGCTTGGGTGAGACTCCTTGTATTTAGGGGGGCTTCACATTTATTTTCTAAGGAATTGTCTTATCCCGACATCCATCTTGAGTAATAGAGGCTTCATAGATAGATAGTGTTGAGGAGTCTTTCAGTATTTACTTTTTCTTGAGATATTTTCGCAAACTATTATACTTATGTTATTGAGTATTTTACGGACAGTTTGAGTTGAGTTTTTACTTTGAATTTAAATGTTCAAAAATTCTATTTTCAAGATTTTTATCACTTGAGTAAGTCTTCCGCTAAGTAGTCAGCCAGGCCAAGGATTCGCTTGGGGACCAGCAATGGTTCTCGAGTGTCGACCAGGTCCAGGTGTAGGCTCGGGGCGTGACAATCATATTTGATAGTTTTGACTCAATTACATTATTTCCAATCAATTACATGTGAACCCATGCATTGATCATTATTTTGACTATGGACCATAATTTGCATGAATATGAAGAAAAGCTATGAATCTATGAATGATCTTTTTGGTGGCTTTACTTCTATGCAGATTGTAGAGGACAATTCGCATTGTGAATTTCTTATTCGACTGCCAGGATACTGTCCAGGCATGTTGATGCACTAAAATGTTATTTTTTTAATTACTACAGTGCCTTCTTTTTGACATATAATTGACATGCCATTGGTTGTACACAGAATGTTCTTTCTTTATTCTAAAGCTTACATCACCAGAAGTTCCTTGCTTTCTTAAGCAGCTCTGCTTTCATATGTAATGATTTGATCTGGAGTTTGGTGTCTGTATTTGCCGTTGCCTCTTCATTAGCTTTATTACTTTGTGGTGCAACTTGCCATTTTACAATGTATATACACTCCTAATTGTGAGTGTACTACGTTTTCTTCACTTTAAGACACATGAATTTTCCTCCGGATTGATTTTTCTAGTTTTTGGTTCTTTCTTGCTTGTGAGGATTTCACGATATTGATGTTTACCATTTTAAATTTTAATTCTTTATGTGCTTCGGATGGACTATTAGTTTGAGTGATTGGCAAGTTCTCTTCTAATCAAAATCTCTATCTTTGATCTTTAGATTTCTTTGAAAAATAGATGTAATGAAATTTAAAAAATAAACACATATCAGGCTGCCAACAATATCTAACTTACTATTTGATATATGTTTAATATTCTTCCTTTTGTTTTCCTTTAAATAAGATCTTTAATGGTGAACTTTTTTCATTTCTTCCGATGATGCAGAACCACACAACACTGGTGGGGTAGGTAGAATGCTTCATACCTATCATGTAAATAAAAGATTGACTATGCTCAGATGCAGAAGAACTTTCTGGTTTATCATTATTGCCAAAAATACTGTGAAGAACAAGTAAATACCTCAAGAATCTTGGTTAAATCCATTAGACTAACATTAAAGTTAGATAAAATCTTTGCACATTTTGATCTTCATTTTGAGTATTTCGTCGTTGTACATATTTGCACCACAAATCTATAATCCATAATAAAATTATACACCATGCTCATGTTGGGCCCAGGCAACGCCCGGGCTACCTTTACTAGTATAATATAAGAGGCAAAAACAGTTAAGCACAAAAAAAGTATTTACCATTAAAAATTAAAATTAATTTAAAATCTTTATTTATCAATATGTTTTGAATTATAAAAAATAATAATTACCATGATAAAAAGAATAATGTTATAAATATATTTGTATCATAGTGAATGTCTATTATGTGAAGTCCTTTCAGGAAAAAGTTAGGAATCCTACTGGGGACCAAGTTAGGTTTCCCCTATAAATAAAATGGTTTTCCTTCATTGTAATTCAGACATGTGAATTCCTAAATATCCCTCAAGAGAAATAATAAATCTTCTCTCTTCTCCCTACTTTCTTCTTCTTCTTTTATAGTTTCATAACACGTTATCAACACGATGTTCTAACAAAAAATATAACAAAGTTATGAATCACATCATGACTTGGCTGCTGAAACTTTTGGGTACTAGCCCCAATTCATGAGTAAGTTATGTATTTAACTTTCTTGACCGGCCAGGTATGTCCTTTAAAGGCTAACAGAGATAAAATAGATATTTGTTTTTTTAATCTTGTGGAAAAGGAAAAGTAAGTTTCGTATGTTTACAATCTATGTAAGATATAAGATGATCAATACAGGTAGGTAATTTGAGACTTTTGCTTACTAAGGTAAAATAATGTGTTTTTAATGAAAATTAGTCATGAAACTTATCCCATTGAAACCGCTACATTCCGTAAAGTGAATGTGGTAGCCATGCGTAATATGTCTGAAGGAAGACAATTGTTTGAATGATCCACATGAATGTTGAATGAGGTACTAAGCTATAATAATTTGATATGCTCAGATGATTGTGTTTCATTCATGAATAATGAGAACTTTTGATAAATGCTGCATATACAGATCCATTCAGTAAAAGTGAATGTGGTAGCAGTGCACAATATTTTTGAAAAAAGATAAGTGATTGAATAATGCACATGAACATGGAATGAGGTACTAAGGCTATCATAATTTGATATGCTTAGATGATTGTGTTCCATTCATGAAGAATTAGAACTTTTGATAAATGCTAAACATACAGACCCATTCTCTGAAGTGAATGATGTGTATGTCCACCATGTTAGGCATGGAAAAGGTCACAACCTTTGATCGTGGACGTGAAATTACCAAGAATATCTCTTGGCATACATATGTTACAGAAAAGTTCTCTACTTTATCTTTAGGCTTGTATTAAACAAGAATTAGCTCAATTGAGGCGCATTCTATAGTAAATCAAAAGTTCACTAATTTCAATACTTTCATACTTTGGCATGATCGTCATGGACATCATGCATGAGTCTACAATGATGAGACGAATTATAGAAAATTTAACTAGATACCCATTAAAGAACCTAAAGATTCTTTTAAAGGGTAAATTTTCTTGTATTGCTTGTTATCAAGGCAAGTTGAGATTGAGTCTCCTATGTTCTAGGAACGTATATAAGGGGAAATTTGTGAACCAATTCACCCATCTAATGGGTTGTTTAGATGCTTCATGATCATATATATGATTTTTCTAGATGATCTCATGTGTGCCTAATGTCATCTCGCAACTTGGTATTTTAAAAATTATTGGCAAAAATAATAGGATTATGGACACAATTTTCTGATAATCAGATTAAGTCCACTCATCTTGATAAATGATTATTGCCCATCAATTGGGATTGAATAAATTCAATACTGAAGTGAATGTGATAGTGTAAAATAAAGCTTATCAATTCAAATCTGTATTTTATTGTGATGCAATAACAACTCACCTCCAGAAGAGGTAGAGTAATTAAGAAGAAATAAATTTGAAATTTAATCCCAGAGTTATAAAGTTGAAATTTGCTCATATAGTAGTAAATTAGAAATTTACTAAAGCAAAAGGCACATGACATAGTAAACTTGAAGTTTACTAGTACTAACAATTTGTTTAGTTGGCATGAATGATTTGGCCATATAGAAGATGTGCATATTGAGTAACAGACATATACTAAAGAACTAGAAGATTTTTCAAGCATTTTTTTTGTTGCTTATTCTCATGATAAGTTGATTGGATCTACTAATATTGGGACTAAATTCCTAAATTTTTAAAGTATAAAAGGTGAATATAGGCCGGTTAACCTATCATGTGATATGTGAAAAGAGATGCATAGATAAAATCATATGTGTGTTTGTTGTCAACCTACAGTTTGACATTTGCAAAATTGTTTGTACAAAATAATTGAGTTAAAAGCATAACTTTCAGAACATGTAATAAAGACAATTTATCTTGATAATATTGATGAATATTCAAGCTGATGTGACATTAAATGCCTAAAATAAATAGTCAATCGTTTCTTATGAAAACAAAGCTTCATGGTATGAAATAAAATATATTGCATACAAAATTAATTATATGCATCAGATCAATAAATTATGACCATTTTTTCGCTCGAATGATTTATGGTCACGGACCAAATATATTTCATTTGATAATTTTGATGTATAGTATATGATTAATGAATATACCATGATGAGCAAAGATAAATTCTCCAAAACAGATTGGAATATATGTTAATTTGTTTAACATAAGGGGGAGATAAGATAAAAAGCAACCAAGAATTGTAAAAGCTCCTATTGAATGTCCCTGAAGGATAGAGTCTACGATATGCATAAAGCATGATAGACCAATCAGTTATAAATAAAATAATTCTTGAAAAAAGGGAGGAGCAAAGGAAAAAAAATGATCATAATTAGGAGGCAATGTGCTCTTGATGAGCCTATGACATAACACTTCGTGAAATATCACGAGAGGAATAGGTACCAAGAAATAATGAAGTCATTAGATCTCAATGGGTTATGTCGTATTGTGAATCGATAAAAAATGATATACTGTTGATGATATCTTTGATACAATTATGCGCAATATTGTAAAATATTAAGATGATATGAATTCTACGTCTATTAAAGCATGTTGATGTAGAAATAATTATCAAGTGAAAAGTGTAATGATGTATCTTGATAAGCGTAAAGCTTATTTGACTTGCAGTCTAGACATTAGAAAATGTCATGCTTTTAATACTTGATGCTGTCACTTGAAAAAGTTGATATGAAATATTTGAAGGATTCAAAATGCATGAAGCATATGCAAGTTTTTGGAAAACTTGTTTATAATTCTCTTATGGATTAAATCAATCAAGAATCTTTCGTATTGTTATGCAAGTTAATAACTTGAATTGAACTCTTGAAGAGTTTTCAAAAGGTAATAGATTGTTTTCTTAAAGAAGTTGAGGTGAGGAACATGCCAAATTCTTTGATCATGAAAATGATTCATAAAAGGAGATAGAAGGAAGAACATTTCGTCAAAGCTTTTCTACACACACATGAGCTCCCAAGAATGGTGATATCAACATGCAACAGGTTTGTCCAAGTAATAATATGGCTGGTTTATTCACCAAGTCTCTACCAACTACAACTTTCAAGAAGATGGTGCACAAGCTTGGAATGTGAAGATTCAAGTCTTTGAATTGATGTTCACATTAGAAGGAGTTAATACACGATGTACTCTTTTTCCCTCACAAAGTTTTGTCCCATTGAGTTTTCCTTGTAAGGTTTTTAATGAGGCATCTATAATGCATATTATTAGATATGTGTACTCTTTTTCCTTCACTAGAAGTTTTTCCCATTGGGTTTTATCTAGTAAGGTTTTAATGAGGTACATAATCTACCAAATAGACATTCAAGCGGGGGGGGGGGGTGTTATAAATATATTTGTATTATTGTGAACGTTTATTATGTGGAGTCCTTTTAGAGAAAAGTTAGGAATTCTACTTGGGGACCAAGATAGGTTTCCCCTATAAATAAAGGGGTTTTCCTTCATTGTAAATCAGATATGTGAATTCCTAAATATCTCTCAAAAGAAATAATAAGTCTTCTCTCTTCTCCCTACTTTCTTCTTCTTCTTACTTTATAGTTTCATAACAAATAATGAATTTTAAAATTTGTACAGTTTTAATATTTGATTTTTAAAAAAAAATTCTTATATCTAAACTAACCACCCCCAAAACCCTCACCCACATTTAAAACTGTTTTCTAACCCATGACTTCCATTCTAGATAACCTCATCTTAAAATTTCAATTGAAGATCTGTTTACGAAAAAGCTTTGCTTTCATTTCTTCAACTTCAATTTAGACTCTCTTTCTTTCTCTTCTTATGAACTACAATCGAAAGGCACTAATTACTCTTTTCTCTCAAAATATCAATATTGCACTTAAAATTGTGAACTTCATGTAGATGGGAGAATTTTATCATCTGGGTTTCATTTGATTTCTTCTTTTGTTTTGATATTCAAGTTTTAGTCCTTGAACTATAGATGGGATGAAGATTGATAATTTTATCAGCTGGGTTCGTTTTATTCCATCTATTTGTTTGGGTTCTAAAATAGTGAATTTCACTTTTAAAATTTTTATATGATGAAGATCAGATTCTTATCATCTGGGGTTTATTTTATGTTTGCCTTCTTTTTTTTGTTTTCATTTGCTGATTTTGTTCTAAGGTTTCACAAATGGGTATCGCACAACATATGTTTTAGCCTCAAACTTCATTTTACAGAGAAAAGTGTGTTACTTACATTTTGATTAGGAATCTGATATTCTCATTTTGTGTTCTCTCTCTTTTTACAATTAAAATGATTTTTTGGAAGTTGTTAGTATTCAGGGATGATTATTCAAATTAAAAAATCAAGTTTACAACTTGATATTTCCATCGCACACTCTCACTCAAGAAAGGTAATAACTCAACAGAAAATAAGAGGTTTGATGACAAAGACCCAAGGTAAAATAATTCATTTTTTGTTGTTTTTTAATTTTTCATGTATCTCTAAAATATTGCATTTGTATTTAATATTGGACGTATTTATTTACTTTTTTATGCATTGATAGTGAGATATTTAATTTGTCTCATTGTTTGTCGTATATATTTGTTCAATCAATTTTAGATTTCTGACTAAATCTACTTAATTTCAAAACATACGAGAGGCTTTGTTATTCTATTTCCTACAAATGCTGCCAAAAAAAGTTATTATATTGTATTTTTTTCAGTTTAGCTAATAACTCCTAAAAAAAATATAATGAGAAGTAATTGATGTTAGACCTGAAGATATGTAGGATTTACAGGTTGAGCTCACATGCTTTGTTGAGAAGATGAGAGTTGTTAAACAATGATGGAGGATAAAATAGTTGTTGCTATAGAAGTTAGTAAGAGAGAAATTTTTACCGCCAGTTCTTCTATGCCATAAGCGACCTACGGACACAGTCTTAAGTGCAGATCAAAGATCTAATCTTTATGGTTGTACTATTGTAGCATTTGCAAGTTATAAGACCTGATTCTTTTGACGTAGTTCAGTATAGTTATGAACTTAAAAGTTAAAAATTGAAAACTATTAGATTTGAGAATCTTGATATTCTTTTATAAACTAGATTCTTGTGCATCGATCTATTATCACCTATATTCTGCAAGTAGACGACTGCTTTAAATTATCAAGAGGTAATTATTTAGCCGATAAAGTTTTTAAATGTTAGAATTTTTTATTGATATCACTTACATTATTTCTCTTTTAACCTGCATCAGTGTTTTATTAGTAAAATCTCAATCAACATGTCGTTATTGTTCCATCATCACATATTCCACTTATAGGAATTTCTTTTGATTTGTAGTCCAACAAGGATAATGTTTTGTCATTAAAACATAAACCAAAATTAGTAGATAAAGAAGAACATAGTGTTATGTTATGGAACTAGAACCGTGAAGTAAGACGCAAGATTACTATAAAAAGATTCATATATAGTTTTGTCCCTTTTTTTAAGTAAAGACGAGAATATGAGGCACTGCCAAGTTAAAATTTTGTAGCTTCATGGTCATGATGATATTACTCTACATTCAACATGGCTTGTGTTCTTCATTCACCATATTTGTCATGACACCATTTCTCAAGTAATGGAGGCGCCTACAATCCACCGGTAGGCAAGCCAAAGTCTATCCCGAAACTTAACAGTAATGGGACTACGAGTGGAAACTAGTCAAAACCAAGCGGAAGCATACCATAAGAACACATAAATGAAGGCTGAAACGAAACAAAACTAAATATATACAAGACACCTCCCAAAACCTGGAAGCCACTAGTACAGAACCACTAACAAGAGTACGAGTCCCAAAAGTGGACCACAGAAACAACTGTCTCAAAAACAAAAGACAAGCCAAAAGATAAATACAGAAGGAGACAGGTAATCCCAGAACGCCATGTGCTCACCCTAGTCTCCTGAACTGACAGCTCCCGCCCCGATCTCAACGCTGATAACTGGAGCTCGGACCTGCATCACGAAAATAGATGCAGAGTATAGCATGAGTACAAAAACAACAGGTACCCAGTAGGCATCATAAGCCGACTGAGCAAGAACGGCAAAAACAGGCGGACAAGATAGAATCATAACAACAAAAACAGAGGTCAACATAACAGAAATAGAACAAGCAGAAATTAAACTGAGGATAGCTAACTAAACCCAGCTGAGACCCCATAAGACCCGCTGGGCACACTCGTGCGCAAGTTTAAATAAAACCCGAACAGACCCCCATAAGCCCGACAGGTACACAAAAGAGCTATACTACATAACGAAATAAGATCCATCACAAGAAGTCGTAATACCTATGAGTCTCGGACCCACCAATATAATATTTGGCTCCCGCCCAATCATCAGTCACTAACAAGAAATACCAGACTCGACCGGGTAACATCAGTCTTAAGATGGAACAATATTTGGGCCCCGCCCAATCTTCAGTCACGAGCTGGAAATGCCGAACTCTAACAAAAAACGTCAGCCTCGAGCTGGAGCAATAAATGGGCCCCGCCCAATAATCAGTCACCAGCTGGAAATATCGAACTCTAACCAAAAACGTCAGCCTAGAGCTGGAACAATATCTGGGCCTCGCCCAATCATCAGTCACGAGCTGGAAATACCAGACTCTAAATGGAAACATCAACCTCGAGCTGGAACAATATCTGGGCCCCGTCCAATCATCAGTCACGAGCTGGAAATACCAGACTCTAACCGGAAACATCAACCTCGAGCTGGAACAATATCTGGGCCCCGCCCAATCATCAGTCACGAGCTGGAAATACCGGACTCTAATCAGAAATGTTAGCCTCGAGCTGGAACAATATCTGGGCCCCGCCCATTTATCAGTCACGAGCTGGAAATATCGAACTCTAACCGAAAACATCAGCCTCAAGCTGGAATAATATCTGGGCCCCGCCCAATCATCAGTCACGAGCTGGAAATACTGGACTCTAATAAAAAATGTCAGCCTCGAGCTGGAACAATATCTGGGCCTCACCCAATCATTAGTCACGAGCTGGAAATATCGTACTCTAACAGGAAACGTCAGCCTCGAGCTGGAACAATATCTGGGCTCCACCCAATCATTAGTCACGAGCTGGAAATACCGAACTCTAATAGAAAATGTCAGCCTTGAGCTGGAACAATATCTGGGCCCCACCCAATCATCAGTCACGAGATGCAAATACCGAACTCTAATCGAAAAAGGCAGCCTCAAGCTGGAATAATACTTGGGCCCCGCCAAATCATTTCTCATGAGCTGGAAATACCAGACTCTTACCGGAAACGTCAACCTTAGATTAATTAGTCTACGCTCAAAAGTCTAGGACTTGAAATATCGGTTCCAACCGAGTAACGTCAACTGTGGGCTAAGACTAGTATCCTACGCTTCACGGACTCGCACTTGGAATAACGGGCTGTAATCGTATAACGTCAGCTACAGACCGGAGTTGGTAGCCTACTCCCGACAGCCTAGCGCCGGAAATACCGGATGGGAACCGCATAACATCAGTCTAGTACTGGAGCTTACAACCTCAAACAAGATAAAGTCACCAAGAACAATACAACGCAAGACTAAATATCTCGAGCCGCCGCCCCACAAAGATATCAGCCGACGGCTCCCAGCCTAGCACAACCGAGCCGTCAATCGACGCAAACACAACACCTTCCGACAGCATCCCACCATCGCAGAAATAAAGGGGAAAGAATCGGCAGGTCCGAAAGCCAAAAAATCACCTAAACTAAGGCTCATACTATCAGACCCAAGTCTGCTATACCAGCCTACAAGGATCTAGTCCATCCGAATCGCCGTCGGAGACATACTCAAGTCAACAGGTGCATAGGACTAACACAATACTAACTTAACCTATTCTAAGTCCAAAATCACAATAATCAACCCATCACAGATTCCAAAGACCTTGACTCACTCATGCATCAATAGATAACCACCCAACAGATAGTCCCCAACACAAATACCAACAATCCAAGTCAACAACCCATTCTACAGCACGATACTAGCCCATAACAGCCCAACAGTCAACTATAAAATAGGAAATCGGATAAGTAGGGAAGCAATACTAGCTAGCCACCCCAGATTCACAAATATCAACTAGCATTTACACATTCAAGCTCAATCTAGAAGGAAGGGAAGCCGTAACCTACCAAAAAGTCGATCACAAGCGCTCTAAGTCACTTAACCGGAGATATCCCTTTCCAAACGGCCTCAGACTGCTGCCATGCTATCAAAAATAGAATCACAGCATCGATACGGTTGTTTAGAAACTAAAAATGAAAAATTCGGAGACAGACCAATTTTGGAGTCAAATCAGGTAAAGTGGGACCCACTCCAAATTTTATGGAATTGACTTTTAGAATAGGTCCCAAATCCTTCCCTAAACACAAATCCCAAAATGGATCGCCCATTAGGGGTTGGATCCGTTCCTAACAGCCTACAACAACAAATCACAAAACTAAAAAAAATAGGCCAACAAAGAACTTACCCTAGATTTCATGGAAAACGAGGAACACCTAATGAACCCCAACCTAAAACCCATGAAGCCAACGAAAATCTGAGCGCCTAGGACTTCGAATTGCCTAAAACCCACCATCAAGAAATTTTTTATGAAGGTTTGAAGCTCTCCAAAATGGGAGCTTCGACCTCATTAAATAGACACTTCCAGGTCCTTCCTCTCCGTGAACATGGCCAAGCCTCCGTAAACACGGAGAGTAATCTCCTCAAAGATCCATGAACGCGGCCCCAGGCACCGCGAACGCGGATAGCAAGGATCACCCTCACCCTGTAGACCTCTGCGAACGCGGAGAACCCTCCGCGAACGCGGAGTACAAGAGGCCTCTCACCTAACAGGCTTCCACGAACGTGGAGAGCCTTCCGCAAACGCAGAGTACTAGGAACCACCCAGCCTCACAGACCTCCGCGAACATGGCCTCTGGCCCGCAGACGTGGATTAGACTCTACCACACCTCTACGAACGAGGAGCCTATCCCGCGAACGCAGAGAGTAAATAAGTCTGCAGTTTTGACAGCTGCACCAGCTGAGTTTTGGACAATTCCAAAACTCCGACGGGGTGCTCGGGATTCCTTCGAAACCCCGTGCACGCAAACAAAATATGCTAGACCCTCGAATTAGACATTCTAGACTCAATGGCGTAGTAAAAATTTCCATACAAGGTCGTTTCGACAAAAATTGGGTCTGACACCCATTTAGCAATTTTAGCCAATTTCTACTGAAGGCTTAAAAATCATATCAGAAGCTCTCGGTAATTCTTGAAAGGTCGAGCTAGACCAAACTCGGCATTCTAGAACTTACCGCGGTGTCGAAATCTTCATCCTAGTGCGATTTCCAAGAATGTTGACCGAAGTCAACCTTAAACCAAATTTCAAAGACTAAAGAGCTAACTGGCCCAAAAATCACACCGAAAAACCCGGGACTCGGGCAAACCATGCTCCTAGCATAATTTGGCCACTCCGGAGCTGATGCAATCGTGAAAATTCCCATATGAGGCCATTTACCTGAAGTTACGACCGAAACCAACTTTTTAAGGTTTAAAAGCTCCAAAATAGAAAAACAAGCATAAAACCCAATCGAACGACCAGGCGACAAAATAGTCAGTGCCAGAAAGTCATAAATGATTTGGGGTCGCTACAGGAATGCTCTAAACGAAAGAAAAAAGGCATTAACACAGAAATGACCTAGGGTCATTACAATATCCACTACTAAAAGGACTTTCGTCTGTGAAAGTAAGGATCAAGAAGTACCTGAGGGCTTAAATAAGCTGGGGAACTGCTCTCGCATCTCCCGCTTGATCTCCCAGGTAGCCTACTCAACTGGACGATGCCTCCAACGGACCTTAACCACAGGAATGACTCTCGACCTCTACTACCTCACTGCTCTGGCCAAAATAGCAACTGGCTCCTCTAAACAGGTCAAGCGATCGTCATACTCAATAGCATCATACTGGAGCACATGCGACTCATCTGGAACATATCGGCGCAGCATCGAGACATGGAAAACTGGATGAACGGCTGATAATGCTGGAGGTAAAGCTCACTCATAAGCCACTTCGCAAACTGCCCTCAAAATCTCAAAAAGCCCGATATACATGGGGCTGAGCTTGCCCCGCCTCCCAAATCTCATCACGCCCTTCATGGGCTATACTCGGAGAAACACTCTGTCATCCATGGATAAACTCAATGGTCGACGCCTGAGGTCTGCATAACTTCTTTGTCTACTCTGAGCCGTCCTGAGCCTGTCTTGAGCCTGTCCTGAATCAACCTCACATGCTCCAAGGACTCCCGAAATAGATCTGTACCATGCGGCCTAGGCTCCATAGACTCAAACCAATCGACTGGAGTGCGATAACGCCTAACATGTAGGGCCTCAAATGGGGCCATCTGAATGCTGGAATGTTAGCTGTTGTTGTACGCATACTCTACCAAGGGCAAGAAATGGTCCCACTGACCCCCAAAGTCTATAACACAGGCCCGCAACATATCCTCAAGAACCTGAATAGTGCGCTCTGACTGGCCATTAGTCTGTGGGTGATATGTTGTGCTAAGATCCACACGGGTGCCCAACTCCTCCTGAAATGCTCTCCAAAATCTGTAAGTGAACTGTGGGCCTCGGTCTGAGATGATAGAAACAAGCACACCATGAAGACAGACTACCTCCCGAATGTAGATACGGGCTAACCTCTCAGCATGGTAGGATGCATGAACAGGGATGATGTGTGCTGACTTGGTCAATCAATCCATGATGACCCAGACACTGTCAACACCCCTAGGTATCCGTGGCAATCCCACAACAAAGTCCATGGTGACACGCTCCCACTTTCACTCAGGAATGGGTAACCTCTGCAACTCTCCACCAGGCATTATATGCTCAGCCTTCACCTGCTGGCAACACAAACAACGGGACACATAGTCTGAGATGTCCCTCCTCATACCGTTACACCAATGATGCTGTCTCAAATCACAATACATCTTAGTTGGGCCCGGATGAATATAATATTTGGAATCATGGGCCTCGCTAAGGATTAGTTGGATCAAGTCTCCAACTCTCGGAACACAGAAACGGCTAGCAAATCTCAAGACCCCACCTGAATCTAAGGAAGTTTGCCCGACATCACCCGCCAAAACTCCATCTCTAAGAGCCACCAAAAACTCATCCTCGAACTGACGACTATGGATCTAATCAAGAAACGATACTAAACCCCCACATATGCTAACACCCTGCTGGAATTTAAAACATCAAGTCTGATCATCTGATTGGCTAAGGACTGAAATTCCAAAGCCAAGGGTCACTCCGAAACAGAAAGGAAGGCTAGACAACCCATAGTCCCTGCCTTTCGACTCAAGGCGTCAGGAGCTCTATCCAACGGCGCCTTGCTCGGATGGTAGAGAATAGAGAGGTCGTAGTCATTTAGGAGCTCTATCCAATGGCGCTGCCTCTAATTAAGGTCCCTCTGAGTCATGATGTACTGAACACTCCTATGATCAGTGTGTATCTCACCGTGAACTCCATACAGGTAATGCCCCAAGATCTTAAGCACGAAAACTACCGCCGCCAATTCCAAGTCATGAGTGGGGTAGTTGCGCTCGTGCAACTTAAGCTGTCCTGACGCATAAGCAATAATTCGTCCCTACTGCATCACAGCACAACCTAAGCCAACGCCGGATGCGTCACAATAGACCATGAAGCCCTCGCCCTCAACTGGAAGAGTCAATATAGGAGCGGTGGTAAGCAACTCCTTGAGCCTCAGAAAGCTCCTCTCACACTCCTTCGACCACACAAAAGGAACATCCTAGCGAGTCAACCTAGTCAAAGGCACCACTAAAGTGGGGAAACCCTCAACAAAGAGTCTGTAGTACCCTGCCAATCCAACGAAGCTCCGAATCTCAGTCACCGAGGTAGGTCTAGACCAACAATGGATAGCCCCTAATCTACGCCGGATCCACCATAATGCCATTCTTGGACACCACGTACCCAAAAAATGCTACAAAATCAATCAAAAACTCGCACCTTGAGAACTTGGCATAAAGACGATGACCTCTCAAAGTCTGGAGCACTATCCTCAAATGGTGCTCATGCTCATGATGGCTCCGCGAGCATACCAAGGTGTCATCAATAAATGCTATGACGAAGGAGCCCAAAATCACATCAAGGTCTACCATTCACGTCATAATAAGATCGAGCACATTGTCCTGCCCCCAAAAGGTCACCACCCACGACCTGCAAACCCGATCCACTACTAAAGAATCCCCTACTGGGTCGAAACACTCAAGGGAACGGATAAGGGCTCAGGATTCACTCCCAATCGAGGCACATAATAATCTGACACATATGAATAGGTAGAACCAGGGTCAAATAAGGCTGAAGCGGACTGCTGGCATAAAAGAACCGTACCTGAGATCACATCATCCGACGCCTCGGCCTCTGCTCTGATTGGAGCTGCATCAAAGTGGCCCTGGGCGCCTCTACCCTGTGCATCTACTCTGCCACCAGTCTTGCCTCCCATGGGGCCTCCCTGACAAACCTGCTGCAGACCTCCTCCTCTAGTTGGGGGTGCTACTGCTGACCTCGGCCTCGCTGCCTGAGGGGCTGGTAAAGCTGATCTAGATGAATGGCACTCCCTGGCCCAATGACCCAGCTCCCCACAGGTGAAGCAACCTTGAGAAGACCTTCTAACTGCTAGAGGTCGACCACATCGACCTGATGCACCTGTCTGAAACTCGCCTCGGTCCTGACTCGGACCGACACTATAACTGCTTTGACAGGCTGATCTCCCTCTGAGGTCTGCAATGCTGCCTGAAATGGGCGAATGGGCTGACCTGCCTGGAACCTCTGATAAACCTGGTCCCGAGTAACTCTAGGCCTAGAACAGGGCCCACTAGCCCTAGCATCCTATCTGACCCTTTTACCGCTGCCCTCTTAGGCCTCGCAATGTAGCTACTGCTGCACACCCCTTATAGCAGCTAAGATCTGGGTAAGAAAGCCTTGAAGGTCACGAACGGTAGTTGGTACGGGCGGTGGTTGGGCTGGTCCCAGCCCCACCGGCTGAGAAGGAATCTGATCTACCTGAGGCTCTGGCTTCGGCTCCGGAGTCCTCTCTCTAACGCGATCTGGTACTGCAGCACCCCTTTGACCTCGGGGTCTACCTCTACTACGCGAGCGAGCCATCCCTATAACACAGTGGAACAAGTGAGATTTCCAGAAACCAACTGAACATCAACGCATGAAAAGGATACAAAGTAAGAAAACATCCTAAAGACTTCCTGTAGCCTCCTGAAGATAAGTCACGAACTTCTCCGCACTGATCCTCAAGACTCTACTAGATGTTAGTTCTGTACAAGTGAGTCTAAAAAACCAAGGCTCTGATACAAATTTGTCATGATCCAATTTCTCAAGTCATAGTGGCGCCTATAACCCACCGGTAGACAAGCCAAACTATATCCCTGAACTTAACAATAATGGGACTAAGAGTGGAAAGTAGTCCAAACCAAGTGGAAGCATACCATAAGAACACATAAATGATGGCTGAAATGAAACCAAACTAAATATACACAAGTCACTTCCCAAAACCTTGAAGTCACATATACATAAACATTAACAACAGTACGAGTCCGAAAAGTGGACCACAGAAACAACTGTCTCAAAAACAAAAGACAAGCCAAAAGATAAATACAGTAGGAGATAGATAATCCCAGAACGCTATGTGCTCACCCTAGTCTCCTAAACTGACAGCTCCCGCCCCGATCTCAACACTTATAACTGGTGCTTGGACCTGCATCAAGAAAATAGATGCAGAGTGTAGAATGAGTACCAAAACAACAGGTACCCAGTAGGCATCATAGGCCGACTGAGCAAGAACGGCAAAAACAGGCGGACAAGATAGAATCACTACAACAACAACAGAGGTCAACAGAGTAAGCAAAAATTAAATTGCGGATAGTTAACTAAACCCAGTTAAGCCACCCATAAGACCCGCTGGGCACACGCGAGCGTAAGTTTAAATAAAACCCGAACGGACCCCCATAAGCCCGGCAGGTACACAGAAGATCTATACTAAAGAATGAAAGGAGATCCATCACCAGAAGCCGTAACACCTATGGGTCCCGGACCCAACATTATAATACCTGGGCCCCACCCAATCGTGAGTCACGAACTGGAAATATCGGACTCTACCGGGCAACGTCAGTATCGAGCTGGAACATTACCTGGGCCCCGTCCAATCACCATTCACGAGATGGAAATACCGGACTCTAATCGGAAATGTCAGCCTCGAGTTGGAAAAATATCTTCGCCCCGCCCAATCATAAGTCACGAGCGGGAAATACTGAACTCTAACCGGAAATGTCAGCCTCGAGCTGGAACAATATATGGGCCTCACCCAATCATCTGTCACAAGCTGGAAATACCGAACCCGAACTGAAAACGTAACCCTCGAGCTAGAAAAATATCTAGGCCCCGCCCAATCATCAGTCACGAGCTGGAAATATCAGAATCTAATCGAAAACGTCAGCCTCAAGTTGGAATAATATATGGGCCCCGCCCAATCATCTCTCACGAGCTGGATATACCAGACTCTAACTAAAAATGTTAGCCTCGAGCTGGAACAATATCTGGGCCCCGCCCAATCATCAGTCACGAGCTCGAAATTTCGGACTCTAACAAAAAACATTAGGCTCGAGCTGGAGCAATATCTGGGCCCTGCCAAATCATCAGTCACGAGCTGGAAACACCGAACTCTAACCGGAAACGTCAGCCTTGAGCTGGAATAATATCTTTGCCCTGCCCAATCATCAGTCCCGAGCTGGAAATACCGGACTATAACCGAAAACGTCAGCCTCAAGCTGGAACAATATCTTCACCTTGCCCAATCATCAGTCACGAGCTGGAAATATCAGACTCTAACAGGAAACGTTAGTCTCGAACTGGAGATAATCAGTCTACGCTCAAGAGTCTAGCTCTGGAAATATCGATTCCAACCGAGTAACGTCAACTGCGGGTTGGGACTAGTAGCCTACGCTCTATGGACTCTCACTGGGAATAACTGGCTGCAATTGTATAATGTCAGCTACGAACCGGAGCTGGTAGCCTACCCTCGACAGCCTAGCGCCGGAAATACTGAATGGGAACCGCGTAACATCAACGTCGTACTGGAGCTAACAACCTCAAACTAGAGAAAGACACCACGAACAATACAATGCAAGACTAAATATGATGGGCTGCCACCCCCCAAGGATGTCAACAGAAGGCTCCCTGCCTACATTCGACGCAAACACAACATATTCTGACAGCATCCCACCATCGTAGAAATAGAGGGGAAAGAATCGAAAGGTACAAAAGCCACGAAATCGCCTAAACTAAGGCTCACACTGTCATACCCAAGTCTGCTATAACATTCTACAAGGATCTAGTCCATCCGAATCGCCGTCGGATACATACTCAAGTCAACAAGTGCATAGGCCTAAGGACATACTACCTTTACCCATTCTAAGTCTGAAATCACAATAATCAACCCAGCACAGATTCCAAAGAATCGGACCCACTCATGCATCAATAGATAACCACCCAACAGATAGTCCACAACACAACTACCAACAATCCAAGTCAACAACCCATTCTACGGCATGATACTATCCCATAACAGCCCAACAATCAACTATAAAATAGGAAATCGGATAAGCAGGGAAACAATACTAGCTAGCCACCCCAGATTCACAAATATCAACCAGCACTTACACTATCAAGCTCAATCTAGAAGGAAGGGAAGCCGTAACCTACCAAAAAGCCGATCACAAGCGCTCCAAGTAACTTAACCGAAGATTTCCCTTTGTGAACGGCCTCAGACTGCTGCCACACTATCAAAAATAGAATCATAGAGTCAATACAGTCATTTAGACACTAAAATGACACATTCGGAGACGGACCAATTTTGGAGTCATATCGGGCTAAGTGGGACCCGCTCTGGATTTTCTAGAATTGACTCTGTGAATAGGTCCCAAATACTTCCCCAAACATGAATCCCAAAATGGATCGCCCATTAGGGGTCGGATCCGCTCCTAACAGCCCACAACAACAAATCACAAAAATAAACAAAATAGGCCAACAAAGAACTTATCCTTGATTTCACGGAAAATGAAAAACACCTAACTAACCCCAAACTAAAACCCATGAAGCCAACAAGAATCCGAGCGCCTTGGACTTCGAATTGCCAAAAATTGACCACCGAGGAGATTTTTATGAAGGTTTGAAGCTCTACAAAATGGGAGCTTCGACCTCATTAAATAGACACTGCTAGGTCCTTCCTCTTCGCGAACGCGGACAAGCCTCCACGATCGTGGAGAGTAATCTCCCCAAAGCTCTGCGAATGCGGCCCTAGGCCCACGAACGCGGACCACAAGCTGCTCCACCATCACACAGACATACGCGATTGCGGCCCCAGGCCTGTGAACACAGAGAGCAAGGATCACCCATACCTAGCAGACCTCCGTGAACGCAAAGTACAAGAAGCCTCTCACCCAACAGGCTTCCACAAATGTGGAGCTTTTCCCACGAACGCAGAGAGTAAATGAGTCTGCAGTTTTGATAGCTACACCAGCTGAGTTTTGGACAATTCTAAACCTCCAACGGGGTGCTCGAGATTCGTTCGGAATCCCATGCACTCAAACGAAATATGCTACCCCCTCGAATTTGACATTCCGGACTCAATGGCGCAATCAAAATTTACATACAAGGTCATTTCGACAAAAAGTGGGTTCCACACCCATTTAGCCATTTTAGCCAATTTCTACCGAAGGCTTCAAAATCATATCGGAAGCTCCCGATAATTCTCGAAAAGTCAATCTAAACAAAACTCGATATTCCGGAACTAACCACGCTGTCGAAATCTTCATCCGAGCATGTTTTCCAAGAATGTTGACTGAAAGCAACCTTAAACCAAATTTCCAAGACTAAAGAGATAACTAGCCCCAAAATCACATCGAAAACCCCGAGACTCTGGCCAACCATGCTCCTAGCCTAATTTGGCTGCTCTGAAGCTAATAGAACCGTCAAAATTCCCATCTAAGGTCGTTTACCAGAAGTTATGACCGAAATCTACTTTTCAAGGTTTAAAAGCTCCATAACAGAAAAAGGGGCATAAAACCCAAACAAACGACCAGGCGACCGAACAGTCAGTGCCAACAAGTCATAAATGATTTGGGGTCATTACAAGAACGCTCTAAACGATAGAAAGAAGGCATTAACATAGAAATGACCTGGAGGGTCATTATAATATTAGTAGTTATATGAATGGTTAAACACTCAGTTGTTTCTTTTTTGATGTTTCACTTCAGTGAATTTTGTAAGATTCATAATAGAAAGTAAGTAGATTATATGTTTCATTCCGAATGTTTTTACCATCATTTTTAGTTGCTGTGATATTAAGATATTAAGTTTATTATCTTTAGAGGAGTGAAACAATTAAAAATTTCAAGCATCATCGTAGAGATATAAAGGGTAATTACTCATTAGTGTCGAACAAAATGAAATATGTTGTTACTTTGTTGGTCCATGTATTTCGATTTACTACTTGCCACTTTGCCATGATTTAGTACAAGGATATAAGGGTAACTTATATGGCGATTTGGTTTAATTTTAATTTAGAAGATTGCTTGAAAATGAGTTGAACTAAAGGTAAATGGTATTCAACATTGACTTCAAGAAGATACAATGTCACTGAATCTATCAAAGCCATTTACCTAAGAAATGATCCCTTTTTGTGTTGTTGTATGAGTCAACAACTACTACATCTAATGTGTCTTACTTAAGTATATCAATAAGTGCTCTTAGAAAAAATGCATAAGAACTGTAGCAGTCCAAGTTCTCTATATTGTAGGGTAGTTATTTACTGTTTAACAGTTAATTAGTTTCTATCTTATTTCTAGTTAGTTTATAATCTTATCCCTAATCCTTAGGAGTTGGTTTCTTAATTTCAGTTGCTTATAAAATCTGTAAATTAATCCAGATTTATAATGATGTATATAGGTTTGCTTTCAATATGTTTTCTTTGCTGGTTTATCAAATCGATGTTCCCACTTGTTCAATAACAAGAACAACCATATTTTTATGTTCTTCATCCTCTATAAACTAACAATTGGTATCAGAGCGTTTATTTCTTGAGGGATCTGTGGGCGTTTCATCAAAGTTAGGATTGAAATCAAGAAGAGAAGTTTATCAATCATGGAAGCAGAATCAAGTTTTTCAGTAATGGCACCACCTGTTTTAATGGGGATAACTATCAGGTTTGGGCGGTAAGGATGGAAACTTATCTAGATGCCATGAATATGTGGGAGGCAGTTGAAGAGAATTATGAAGTTCCTCCGTTGCCTAACAATCCTACTATGGCCCAGATCAAGAACCATAAAGACAGGAAAACAAGAAAATCAAAGGCAAATGCCTATTTATTTTCAGCAGTACCTTCTTCAATCTTTACTCGAATTATGTCTCTAAAGTCAGCCAAAGCTATCTGGGAATATCTCAAAGCACAATACGAAGGGGATGAAAGGATCAAAGGTAGCAAGTGCTAAATCTTATTAGAGATTTCGATATGCAGAAGATGAAAGAAATTGAAACCATCAAAGATTATTCTAAAAGCCTCTTGAACATAGCAAACAGGGTAAGATTGCTTGGTTTCATGTTTAATGATTCACGCATTGTTGAAAAGATTCTGGTAACTGTGCCGAAAAGATTTGAAGCAACCATAACTACTTTGGAAAACACTAAGGATCTGTCCAAGATCACCTTTGCAGAGTTATTGAATGCTTTGCAGGCTCAAGAACAACGAAGAGTCATGAGAGAAGAAGGAAATGCCGAGGGAGCATTGTTTGCCAAGCCTCAAGATGGAGGCAAAAACAAAAAGAAGAAGAACAAGAGGAATGGTGAAGGCATTTCAACAAGTACTACAAAAGGAAAAACTGGACACTCAAAGAAAAGTTATCCTCCTTGTAAGCATTGTAACAAGAAAGGCCATCCACCATATAAATGTTGGAGAAGGCCTGATGCTAAATGCAATAAATGCAATCAACTTGGGCATGAAGCTGTCATTTGTAAGAACAATGGTCAGCAACAAGAAGCAGAGGCTCAGGTTGTTGATCATCAGGAGGAAGATCAACTCTTTGTTGTTACATGTTTTTCAAGGAGATCATCGAGCGAGTGTTGGCTGATTGACAGTGGATGCACTAATCACATGACAAATGACATGTCTCTCTTCAAGAAATTGAAGCCCACGACCATTACTAAAGTAAGAATAGGTAATGGCGACCATCTTCCTATAAGAGGAAAAGGAACCATTGCTATTCCAAGTCATTTAGGTACTAAAACAATTTCTGATGTACTTTATGTACCTGACAAAGATTAAAACTTGATTAGTGTTGATCAATTGATTGAAAAAGGCTACAAATTAAATTTTAAAGATAAACATTGCTTGATCAAGGATGCTTCAGATCATGAAATGTTTAAAGTAAGAACGAGAGGAAAAAGTTTCTCATTCGATCCATTTGAGGAGGAGCATGTTGTTTTTTCAGCCAAAGAAAGTGTTGCAGAAGTATGGCACAAGAGACTCGTACACTATCACTATGAAAGTTTGCTTAAGATGCGAAAAGCAAAAATAGTTAAGGACTTGCCTGTTTTAGAAGTAGATTCTTCAAATTGTCTTGCGTGTGAATATGGAAAACAAAACAGACTTCCATTTCCAAAGACAACTTGTAGAGCCTCAAACAAATTGCAACTAATTCATACTGATATAGCAGGACCTCAAAGGAGTCCCTCACTAAAAGGTAGTCTTTACTATATCATTTTTGTTGATGATCTAACCCGCATGTGCTGGATTTATTTTCTCAAGCATAAGTCAGAGGCTGCTAAAGTCTTTCACAAGTTCAAAGCAAAAGTAGAAAATGAATCTAACTATAAAATTAAGTCCTTAAGAACAGATAATGGAAGGGAATACACTTCTCACCAGTTCAACATGTTATGTGAGGAAGTAGTGATTTAACATCAGCTTACTACTAGTACCCTATAGTCCACAACAAAATGGAGTAAGTGAGAGAAGAAACAGATACATTATGGAGATGACCAGATGCTTGTTGCACGAGAAGAAATTGCCAAAGAAATTTTGGCCAGAGGCAGCAAATACATAAGTTTTTTTTCAAAATAGGTTTCCCACAAAGGCAGTGAAAGACCTAACTCCTTTAGAAGTTTGGTATGACTTTAGATCATCGTTAATTTTTTTTAAAGTGTTTGGTTGTCTATATTTTTCCTACATTCCTCAGGTTAAATGAGATAAGCTAGATAAAAAATCTGTCCCAGGCATTTTTATTGGATATAATTCAGTTTCAAAGGCATATAAGGTCTTCCATCCACAAACTGAAAATATAATCTTTAGTAGAGATGTATATTTTATAGAGAATGAAGAGTGGTGTTGGGAAGACTCAGAGAAATCTTTCCTTAACTCTTCTAACAAAGCAGAAAAGTTTCTTACCAAGTTTATTGAAAAGAAAATATCACTCTCACAGCAGGATGAAATGGTGGATCATTTACCAGTTAAAGGTACTCGACAACTCACTGATATATATCAGAGATGCAATGTAGCAGTATGTGAACCTGCTGGGTACAATGAAGCCAAGAATGATGAAACATGGGTGGCTGCAATGAAAGAAGAGTTGTTTATGATTGAGAAGAACATGACATGGGAGCTTGTTGATCAACTTGAAGACAGAAAGATAATTGGGTTGAAATGGGTCTTTAGAACCAAGCTAAATGTAGATGGTTCAGTGAACAAGCATAAAGCAAGACTTGTAGTTAAGAGGTATGCTAGAATTTTTGGTGTGGATTATTTTGATACATTTTCACTAGTAGCTAGGCTTGACACAATAAGGTTACTTCTTGCTGTTGCTGCACATTTGGGCTGGAAAGTGTATCAGATGGATGTCAAAGCAGCATTCCTTAATGGCTTTCTTCAAGAAGAAATTTATGTTGAACAACCGAAGGTTTTGTGGCAAAAGGAAAGGAGGACAAAGTTTATAGGCTAAGAAAGGCACTTTATGGACTTAAACATTCATCAAGGGCCTGGTATGGTCAAATAGATGGCCATTTGCTTGGCTTAGGCTTTGAAAAGAGTCTATCAGAATCTACTCTTTATGTTAAACATCATGGCATTGATATTCTTGTTGTGTCTATATATGTGGATGATGTACTAGTTAGAGGAAGCAATACAAGGCATATCGAGGATTTCAAGCAAGAAATGATGCAAGCCTTCGAGCTGACTAATCTTGGTCTAATGTCTTATTTTCTTTGTACGGAAATCAAGCAGGGACAAGATGAATATTTTGTTTGCCACAAGAAATAGGCTAAGGAAATTCTCAAGAAGTTGAACATGGAAGATTGCAAGGAAATGAGTACTCCTATGAACCAAAAAGAGAAATTAAGCAAGAATGATGGAGCAGAGAAAGTGGAGGAAATGTACTTCAGAGGCTTACTTGGTTGTTTGATGTATCTCCCAACTACAAGACCCGATATTTTGTATGTTGTAAGAATTTTATCGAGGTTCATGCATTGTGCTAGTGAGGTGCACCTAAAAGCAGCAAAACGCATTGTCAGATACATCCAAGGTACCATTAATTATGGTGTCAAGTTTCAGAAAAAACTAGATCTGAAACTGCTTGGGTATTCTGATAGTGATTGGGTTGGATCTGCATATGACATGAAGAGCACATCCGGATACTATTTCAGTCTTGGCTTAGGAATGTTTTCGTGGTGCTCAAAGAAGCAGGATATTGTGGCTCAATCCACTGCAGACGCAGAATTTGTGGCTGCAACAGCAGCAGTGAATCAGGCGTTGTGGTTAAGGAATATATTTGTTTATCTGCACATGAATCAGACAAAGGGAACTGAAGTATTTGTGGACAACCAATCTGCGATAGCAATTTCTCATAATCCAGTATTTCATGGGAAAACAAAACACTTCAACATCAAGCTTTTCTTCTTGAGGGAAGTACAAAAAAAATTATGACGTGATTCTGCTCTATTGCAAAACTGAAGAGCAGCTGGCTGATATTTTCAACAAACAATTATCAGGCAATAAAGTTCAACTTCTCAGGCAAAAACTTGGAGTTTGCAGCTCTTAAAGCAAGGAGGAGTGTTAGAAAAAATGCATAAGAACTGCAGCAGTCCAAGTTCTCTATATTGTAGGGTAGTTATTTACTGTTTAACACTTAATTATCCCTAGTTAGTTTCTAATCTTATCCTTAATCCTTAGGAGTTGGTTTCTTAATTTCAGTTGCTTGTAAAGTCTATAAATTAATCCATATTTATAATGAAGTATATAGTTTTGCTTTCATTAAGTTTTCTTTGTTGGTTTATCAAACTGATGTTCCCACTGGTTCAATAACAAGAACAACCAGATTTTTATGTTCTTCATCCTCATTATACTAACAAGTGTCACCACCAAAGAGTTGGATTGTTGATAAATGTTGAAAAATGTACTGAAACTTTGAAAATCTGATTTTTTTTGTTTACATGTAGGTCAGTCGCCTTATGGACCTTTATTAAGCTGTTGTACCAAAAAAAGGAGTTCTTCTCAAGGAGCTTATTAGGAAAGTATTATCTAACTTTCCCTTTAATGTTCATATGCCCTACAATTCTATATTCTATCGTGACTTTTGTGAAATAAAAGAGATGAAAACAAACTCTTGACATGTGATTAGATTAAGACAGGAAATAAGGGTCTTTTTGGATGTCTTGGTCGCTTAGACTCTTACTCTTTCGTACATTTTAACTCCGCCTTTTATTTTATTTTTTACTTTTAACATTTTAGGCCAATTGGTCTGCCTTTTGTAGTTAGTTCAACTACTTGAATTTTTTGTATTTCTTCATTTTGTGTGACTATCTTGATATATGATGTACATTGCATACAAGGAAAAAAAATAGATTACGTAAAACCACGTATTCGAGTCCTTTGATAATGAAAGGTTGTCAGTTACTTTTTTTTAAGATATATATATATATATATATATATAATTCTTACATGAGAGGACAATTATTTTTTAATAGGCGACTAGTTAGTTGTGAATTTAATAAGATCATTATTTACTATGTTGATCATTTCCGTGGCAACTGAGGTAAATATTTTAGGTGGCTAACTTAGTGACCATGGTTTGTGAAAAATATTTGTTTGACCTGTTTTCCTCATAGATTAATTTTTTAATATTCTCAAAATTCAGTCATCAATTACAACTCGTCATGTTCCAAATTATGGAGAATTGAACATTACCGAGATGGCTAAGTTATATAAATATGTGTGCTTTCATGTAGTTCTCCATAGTGAAGTTAGTTTATCAGAAAAGTAACTAAGAAAAAAACACGGTAGAATTTTTTAATATTACAATAAGTTTTTTTTAATAAGATAAAGGTTAGTGCTACAAGAAGAATTATAGCAATCAAAGTGCGATATAATCAAAGAGAGTAGGTAGAATAGAGACAATAGAAAAGCATGGTTACCATCATTGAAAACATAATCTTCTTTCTGATTGAAGGCACAACTAATGTTAATTTATTTAAGTTATATATTCTGATATGTTAATTTGTCACGACCCGAGCCTACACCCTGGACGTGGTCGGCACTCGAGAACCATTGCTAGTTCCCAAGCGAACCCTCATCCTGGCTGACTACAAGCGGAAGACTAACTCAAGCATACAGAAGCATCGAACTAAAAGAAATGCTAAATCAACTGTGTATTAAATTTCAAAATTTTCTAAATATACTGAGTATTAAGCATAAGTTTTTAAAGAAAACCTCTGAAACTGAAAACTTATAAAACTTATAAAACTGGAGTCCTCCGGAACAAAGGAGGCCTTACTCAGAAGCTGACAAGCGGATGAAGTGTTCTCAACGAAACTCCTGTTGAGGATCCTAAGTACCTTCATCTGCATCATAAAAGATGCAGGTCGAATGACGTCAGTACATGGAATGTACGAGTATGTAATATGGCTAGGTTAAACGATAACTGAACTGAATGACTAAGAGCAACTCAACAGTATATAAATACATGAATAAGACATGAAAACTCTTTAAGCCTTACAATAAGATATGCAATAAAAGCAATATGAAAAATAACATACTTTACTTGTGGGGAGTTTCTCTAACCGACAACCATTATTATGAGCCTAGCAATGATACAACATTTCACCCACATTGCAATGGCCATCTTATACATTGTCGTGGTATAGGATGATATTGTGACTATGTGTCACACCCCGAGGCTACCCCCTAGACGTAACACGGGACCTAGGATCACAAGTGACCCCAAGCTAACCCTGAGTCTGGCATATCATAAGCATACTGAAATCTGATTAAGTAAGCGGAAAGATAACGATAAAGTAATTAATACTAAAAGAAACTTCAGGTGAGAATTTAACTAATATCTATGGGGAACAACCCCAAACAACTTAATACTGACTCTATGTTTATATCTGAAAGCCTCTAACTGACTTGAGTTGCTGGGACGTGCCCCGAGCTAACTCTAACAAGACTAAAACTGAAAAGTAAAAGCTGAAATATAAAGCATGTCCATAATCCTCGATGAATGAGGACTCACCACTAAAGCTGCAGAATAAGGACTAGAAGTCGAGCTAAGCGCGATCTGGTAATTAATACAAGCTAGGGTTCTGAGTTCTATACATGGGACTACATAAATTTTCCAAGAAAACATGTAATAAATGCAATGGAACTATAACAGCTAACTTCCAATGGATTTCCAAGATTTGGGAACACTAGGTCTAAGCAATTTATGGAGAAACTAAAGAAACTGACTGAATTCTAGGGACCTAATGGGTGAAAGGCAGCCGCCAGTGAAATCCCACATACCTTGTGATGTAAACTATGGAGAAATCCTTTGGATTTCGGGGCTGAACTTGAAGAACACCTCTACTTGTTCTTGGGAGAAAACTGTCGCTTCTTTCTTCTCTTTTCTTTCTAAGTTGGATGATTTTGGAGAATGAGGGTTTTAGGTAGTTTCCTACTAGGTTATTAGGCTTAAACGGAGTAAAATGACGTAGTTTAGGCATCAAACGATGTAATTTAAGTGCTCAACATATAGGGGAAAAGACCAATATGACCTTGACTTAAAGTTGCCGAAATGACTTCAAGACAGGGTCCACGAGTCATACAATGTTTCACGGCTCGTATAGTGGGTCGTGAAGATTTCTTAGCCTGACAGCGCTCCACTAAAATAGGTGTAATGTTTTACTCCGAACTTCAAATGGAGAAAACTTGGTGGCGTTGGAAAGAGGACTCAAAGACCTTTAATTGAGTAGGCCATGGGCCACCTAATTCATTTTGTGCTAAAAGATATGATCGTTTGAAGTTGACTCTAAACTCAAAATCTGAAGAATGGCTTGTACGAACCGCTATACGGGCCGTACAATGCACCATGGGATGTTTAGTGGATTGTGGTGAGTGAATTAACCTTGGCTACCTTGGGCAGTCCTGTACGATTCTCTATACGGGTCTTGGTCTCCTCCATGAGCCGTCTAAGGTCTCCTGAAGGGTCCGTGGTAAATTTTGGGTTCGTGGACCTTTCACGTTTCCCCTTTTTAGCCTTTTTCAAATCTGAGATGTTATAATATCTCCCTCTTGGGTTCATTCGTCCTCAAATGAAGACTAAGCAACTAATTTTGGAGGGAAAGAGCTGCAATCTCTACCAACTGAGTATTAGAAACTGATATCTAACTGAACTGAGTTTCACGAACATGCAAATATGCTGAAATGCTTGGATAACTGAGGGAATAAGATACTGAGACTGAGTTACACAAGAGTAAACTGAGAGGTTGGAGAGGAACTATTACCTCAAGCTGAAACTAAATCAGAGGGAAAAAGATGGGGATACTTGGCCTTCATAGATACTTCTGCTTTCCAAGTAGCTCCCTCTACAGACTGATTCCTGTACAAAACCATTACTGAAGCGACTTCCTTATTTCTCAACCTACGAACCTAACGGTCAAGAATCTCAACTGGAACGTCTTCATAGGTGAGGCTATCCTTCACAGCCCCAGTTTCTAAAGGTACTATCGATGCCAGATCGCCCACACACTTCTTCAACAAGGAAATGTGAAAGACTGGATGTACCGCTGTTAGTTCTGCTGGCAACTCTAACTCATAAGCGACATTACCAATCCTTTTCAAGATTCTGTAAGGACCCACATACCTAGGACTGAGCTTTCCTCTCTTGCCAAATCTCATCACCCTTTCATGGGTGACACTTTCAGGAAAACCCAATCATCGATTTCAAACTCTAAGTTCCTCCTCCTTACATCTGCATAGGACTTTTGACTACTCTGAGCTGTCTTTAGTCTATCTCTGATGAGCTGAACTTTCTCCATAGTCTCATGAATCGAATCTGGCCTAACCAAGGCTGCTTCACCTACTTCAAACTAACCAACCAGAGACTGCATCTACGCCCATACAGTGCCTCATAAGGGGCCATCTAAATACTGGAATGAAAACTGTTATTATATGAAAACTCTATGAGAGGTAAGTGATCATCCCAACAACCCTTGAAATTGATCACGCAAGCTCTCAACATGTCCTCTAAGGTCTGAATGGTACGCTCTGCCTGACCATCCGTCTGTGGATGAAATGTTGTATTGAGATTTACCTGAATACCAAGACCTTTCTGAAATGATCTCCAGAAATGAGAGGTAAACTGAGGACCTCTATCTGAAATGATAGACAAAGGAACACCATGATACCTGACTAATTTGTTGATGCATATTCTGGCGCAGTTCTCCTTTGAATCTGTAGTCTTGACTGCCAAGAAGTGAGCTGACTTAGTAACTCTGTCCACTATCACCCAAATGAAGTCATGTTGTCCGCGAGTGCGAGGTAATCCCGTAATGAAATCCATGTTTACTACTTCCTACTTCCAAGTAGGAATGCTAATCTCCTGAGTCACACCTCATGGTTTCTGGTGTTCTACTTTAACTTGTTGACAGTTGGAACACTTAGGCACAAAATCTGCGATGTCCCTCTTCATGCCGTTCCACCAATAGAATTCCCGTAGATCACGGTACATCTTAGTGGCACCCGGATGAATAGAATATCTAGAATTATGGGCTTCTGTAAAGATCTGCTTCCTCAACTCACCCACATTAGGAACATATAAGCGACCTTGGTAACGAAGAACACCATCTCCCCCTTGGGAGAAAACCTCAACTCTCTGCTGATGTTGATGAACTGCACCTTTCAACTGAAGTAATACATGATCACTATCCTGTTTTCCTTAACCTTCGCTGCCAATGAAGATTCTGATCCATTCTGAACTATAACACCACCATCTGACGTGTCCATCAGGCAAACTCCTAAGCCAGCAAGTCGGTGAACATCTCTGGCTAATTCTTTCTTCTGTTCCTCAACATATGCCACACTACCCATAGATAGTCTGTTGAGGGCTTCAGCCACTACATTGGCCTTGCCCGGATGGTAGAGCACATTCATGTCATAGTATTTGAGGAATTCGAGCCATCTCCTTTGATGAAGATTCAGCTCTTTCTAGGTGAACTCATACTGAAGGCTCTTATGATTAGTGAGCACATCAACATGAAGACCATACAAGTAATGTCTCCATGTATTTAGGGTGAACACTACGGCTGCAAGCTCAAGGTCATGAGTTGGGTAGTTTTTCCCATGAACCTTAAGTTGTCTGGAAGCATAAGATATGACTTTACCTTTCTGCATCAACAAACAACCTTGGCCGACCTAGATGCATCACAAGAAATCACGTAACCATCTGAACCCTCTGGTAGAGTCAAGTTTTGAGTCGTAGTCAACTTGGTTTTCAATTCTAAGAAGCTTTTCTCACACTCATCCAACCACTGAAACTTGACCTTTTTCTGAGTCAACCTTGTCAATGGGGTAGCTATGGATGAAAATCCTTCAACAAACCTCGGATAGTAACCGGCCAAATCCAAGAAACTTCTAATATCAGTCAAAGAGGTGGGTCTGGGCCAGTGCTTTACTGCCTCAATTTTCTGAGAATCCACTCGGATCCCTTCGTTGGATACCACATGACCAACGAAAGCGACCGACTGTAACCAGAATTCACATCTGCTGAACTTAGTGAATAGCTGGCGATCTTTGAGGGTTTGCAGAACTACTCTAAGATGAGTCGCATGTTCTTCCTCATTTCGAGAATAAACGAGGATATCATCAATAAAGACGATTACAAACAAGGCTAATTACTGCTTGAACACCCTATTCATTAAGTCCATGAAAGCTACAGGAGCATTTGTTAGTCCAAATGACATAACTACAAATTCATAGTGACCATACCGAGTCCTGAAGGCTGTCTTCGGGATGTCACTATCTCGGACTCTAAGCTGATGATAGACGGATCTGAGGTCTATCTTAGAAAAGCAACTAGCACCCTGAAGCTGGTCAAACAAGTCATCAATCCTTGGGATAGGATATTTATTCTTGATTGTGACTTTGTTCAACAGATGATAGTCAATGCACATCCTGAGATAACCGTCTTTCTTACGCACGAACAACACTGGAGCACCCCATGGAGAGATGTTGGGCCTGATGAAGCTCTTATCTAGAAGGTCTTTCAATTGTTCTTTCAATTCCTTAAGCTCAGATGGATCCATTCTGTAAGGAGGAATCAAAATAGGCTGGGTATCTGGAAGGAGATCTATTCCGAAGTCGATTTCCCTTTCGGGAGGAACTCTGGGAAGATCCTTCAAAAACACTTTTGGAAACTCATTCACCACTATGACTGAGTCAAGAGGGGGGTTTCAGAGTTTGAGTCCTTAACCCAAACAAGATGATAAATATACCCTTTGGAAATCATTTTCCTGGCCTTAAGGTAAGAGATAAATCGACCTGCAGGCACTGAGTTACTACCCTTCCACTATAAGACTGGCTCATTTTGAAACTGAAATCGAACGATCCTGGTTCTACAATCGACTGAGGCATAACACGAATGTAATCAATCCATTCCTAGAAGGATATCAAAATCTATCATTTCTATCTCTACAAGGTCTGCTGAGGTGACTTTCTAGGAAGCTATGACAAGACAATTTCTGTATTCCGTCAGCTATAACTGGGTCACCAACTGGAGTAGAGACAGAGAAGGGTTCTGGGAGAGTTTCTGGATTGACACCGAAGTTTACTGCTATATAAGGAGTTACAAAATAAAGTGTAGCCCCTGGGTCTAGCAATTCAGAAACGCCTAAATCTAGTGAATTCTTCTGATCCTAATGACTATCTATAGCATACAGATGGTTCGTACCTACACCTGTTGTTGAAGTAGCTCCTCTCTAGGTATTTCTAACCATTGGAGCTGGTGAAGAAGATTAGGTTCTATTTCCCCACTACTCTGAGACTGAGTACCCTGAGCTCTGAAATAGTGAGAACTCTGATTCCTGCGATCATTCCTATCTCTTTGTGCATGTGCACTAGCTGAAGATGGAGCAGGTCCAGACGACCTCTCCTAAAAAGATGACCTATGCCCATTCCCGGTTTTTTGCTGGCCAGTCTCATTACTTGTTATCTTGGCCCTCTTGTTGCGAAACTCTTTGCTATCCTCTAACTTATCCTCCTTAACTTGTTGCACATGACTCATGAGTCTAGCTATGTCCACATCCCCTATCAACATAACTGCCTTACCTTACTTGTTGGATAGGTGGGACAACCCAGACACGAACAAACTCATCGTGCTCCTCATATCTGCCACCATCTCCGGTGCATAGCAGGATACTGAGTAAACATTAGATTGTACTCCTGCATGCTCATCGCTTCCTATTTTTGATTCATGAACTCTCTTACTTTAACTTCCCTTAGCTCTCGGGGAAAGAAGCTTCCTAAGAAAGTATTCGTAAACATAGTCGTGCGTAAGGACGAGTTAGAAGAAACTTTTATAGAGTTGAACTCTATCGCACGAATAGGAGTAAGAAGAAAGTGAGATGTTCCTAAATGTCATAGACTCTCAATTATAGATGTGGCGTGCTTCACACCGATAGGAAGGACTCCACAGACACGACTTTCAGACACCCTAGGACTCTTGAACCTGATGCTCTGATACCAAGTTTGTCAGGCCCTGAGGCTACCCCCTAGACGTAACACGGGATCTAGGATCACAAGTGACCCGAAGCTAACCCTGAGTCTGGCATATCATAAGTATACTGAAATCTGATTAAGTAAGCAGAAACATAATGGTAAAGTGATTAATACTAAAAGAAACTTCAGGTCAGAATTTAACTGAATATCAATGGGGAACAACCCCAAACAACGGAATACTGACTCTATGTCTATGTCTGAAAGCCTTTAACTTACTTGAGTTGCTGGGACATGAGTTGCTGGGACATGCCCCCAGTTAACTCTAACAAGACTGAAACTAAAAAGTAAAAGTTGAAATATAAAGCATGTCCATAATCCTCGAACTATGAGGACTCACCACTGAAGCTGCAGAATAAGGACTAGAAGTCTAGCTAAGCGCGATCTGGATGCTGAGCGCATAAACATACATCATGAAACGATGTAGCGCAAGAGTATGCGTCATTACTTTGAATGTACTAAGCATGCAGGATATAGATACTAATTGAACAATATAAACTGAACGATATAAATTGGACAATATAACTGAACATGGAATAGACTGTACTGAACTATAACTGAAAAATAGACTAGATGCAATGACCAAGTACTAATCATGAAGATAACGTGATGAACTATATACTGAAGTAAATGCTGATAACATGGTCAATGCAATGAGAGTACGACTGTGGGAGCTATTGTTAACCAACATAAACCACGTGAGCTAAACGTGGAGTCCGATGTATATGCCTCATCGAGAGGACCTAATATACCTTGCCATGGTATAAAGGCATGACTGTGGCGTGATCACTAGAAACTGATGCTTAACTGAGGGAGCTTTTTAACCTACAATGGCACGTATTTCTGGGACTTTATGGGTACACTGAACCCGTCCAACTCGGTGCTAAGTCTACTCCCAACTGAATATGCAAAGCTAAAATGCAACTGATATTCTGAGTAGCTCAAAATACTGACATGCTATCTCGGAATGCACATAAATATACTGAAAGATATGGCATTCAAATACTAGAGCAGATTTTTTGACTGATCTGTCTAGCAAGTATAATTCATGAAATGTTGATAATTAATACAAGCTAGGGTTCTGAGTTCTATACATGGGACTACATAAATTCTCCAAGAAAATAGGTAATCAATGCAATGGAACTATAACAACTAACTTCCATTGGATTCCCAAGATTCGGGAACCCTAGGTCTAAGAAATTTATGGAGAAACTAAAGAAACTGACTAAATTCTAGGGACCTAATGGGTGAAAGGAACCCACTAGTGAAATCTGACATGCCTGGTGATGAAAATTATGGAGAAATCCTTTGGATTTTGGGGGTGAACTTGAAGAACACCTCTGCTTGTTTTTGGGAGAAAATTGTCGCTTCTTTCTTCTCTTTTCTTTCTAAGTTGGATGATTTTGGAGAATGAGGGTTCTTTGTAGTTTCTGACTAGGTTATTAGGCTTAAACAGAGTAAAATGACGTAGTTTAGGCATCAAACGATGTAGCTTAAGTGCTCAACACATAGGGGAAAAGACCAATATGACCTTGACTTAAAGTTACCGAAATGACTTCAAGACAGGTTCCACGAGTCGTACAATGCTTCACGGCTCGTACAGTGGGTCGTGAAGATTTCTCAACCTGATAGCGCTCCACTAAAATGAGCATAACTCTTTACTCCGAACATCAAATGGAGTAAACTTGGTGGAATTTGAAATAGGACTCAAATACCTTTAATTGGATAGGTCATGGGCCTTCAAATTCATTTTGTGCTAAAAGATATGATCATTTGAAGTTGACCATAAACTCAAAATCTTAAGGATTCCTTGTATGGACCACTATACGGGCCGAACAATGCACCACGGGGCGTTTAGTGGCTCGTGGTGAGTGACTTCACCTTGTATGCCTTGGGTAGTTCTTCACGATTCCCTATAATGGCCATGGTCCCCTCCACAAGTAGCCTAAGGTCTCGTGAAGGGTCCATGGTCCATTTTGGGTTCGTGGACCTTTCCCATTTCCCCTTTTTCAAATCTGAGATGTTACACTATAGATCCATCTAATAGGTCTTCTCAGAGGCCGTGAGGAGTCGCATAAAGAAACAATACTATCCTATCCTATGCTGGCTACATAGTTTTATGGGACTTTCGAGTCGTAAAAGATTCTAACCCAATTTAACTTTATGTTCAATACACCCTTTACAAAGAAGGGACTTTTTACTTTGCTGAAGTACTTTTCAAAACTTTAGACATACTTGCATCCTTGAAACATGAACTTATGAACTTATCTTTCAAGCACAATAATCAACATAGGAACATATATATGTATATATAAATAACATTTGAAGCACTTACGTTTTTATGAAATAGAACCTTTAAGCTTTCTTCTTTTCTTACATGAATTTTGAATGTTGATGAAGACATGTGAGTGGGACATGTAGACTCTCTAAAGGATTAATTGAGCGTTTAGTAGCTAATACAAAAAAGAGAACGTAGTCACGATTCAAAGGAATACGTTTGGAATGAAACACGGAAGGAAAAAGGCCAGATGACCCCTAGTGTGGGGCACCAGGCCCGAAACTACTGACAAGAGATTGGGGCCTACCGTTGGCCTATCATGCCAGGCCCCAAACTACTGAGCAGTATTTCTAGCGCTATGGTGGCGTGCCGCAGCAGCCCCCTACCAAGAAATCCGATGAATTTTCTTACTCAATTTCGGGTCCTAACTCATCTAGGATAGATTGGTTTCTTCCAAACTCTCTTTGATTTAGAAATCCAACATAAAATTATCAAAATCCCACTCAAATTCTATCAAGAAACACCACTCATTTGCAAAACCCTCACCTCAAGAACTCAAAACTTCTATTGATAAAGAATGAAGCTCAAAACTCAAGAACCCTTACATAAACGATTATATGGGTGAATTAATGAAAGAAATGCATGTTTAGCATGAGGACAAACAAGATCATCACTATGGGAAGCCTCACATACCTGGAAAGAATGATGTTCTAGGCGAAAGCAACAATTCTTGAAGAACGCTTGAACTTAGCCCTTTCTCTCTTCTTGAAACCTCGCTCTAAAACCCTAAGTGTTTAGGAACGTGAATAAGCAATTTAGAATCTGATCAGAACCTTTACTAGGTAAGGAAAAACGCTCTAAGCCTAGTGGGAAAAAGGAAAAGATCAAAATGCCCTTTCCTAAAATGGATGAAGTGCCTTAAATAGAGAGGCTTCATTCAAACGGGCATAACTTTTTACCCCGAGCTCAAAATTTAGCAAAACTTGGTGGCGTTTGAAGAGGAATCAAAGACCTTCTATTTTATAGCTCATGGACCACCTACGTTATTATGTGCTGAGAGATACGATCGTTTGAAGTTGACCTAAGTAGAATCTTAGGTCAAAACTCACTCGGTAGAGAAGCTTTCAACTCAACTTTGTGCTAGGGGATTCTAGTGACCTTAATTGATATCCAAAATCATTCCCACATTAATGAATTGACCTTAGAATCTAAGAACAATTAAGAATCACTCGGTACAACCTTATACGCAATTCAAGATTAGTTCGAGTCTGAACTTAGAAATATTTGGGGTGTTACAATATCTCCCCCTTGGGAACATTCGTCCTCGAATGATGGTTGGACTGATAATGGAAAGGAAATGAGTTACTCTTACTATCTTTCTAACTTCTGAACTTGCCTACTAATATAGGCAGAACTGATTCATACTAAGAATTTTGAAACTGGACTCAAGCAAACTTGGTACGAAGCTCACCTAAGATTTCAAGATTACAGACTATGATATGAAACAAGGGTATCAGGGCACGAAGTAAGAATATGACTACTATGCCTCGAGTGATATAATTGGTAGCTTTTAATCTTAGCAAGACTTCTCAACTATACTCTCATTTCTGATTACTACACTTTATTAGCTGCAACTCATAGCTCCCACTAAAGTATATGATTACTTTTTACGAACATCTAAGTCAAATCGCCTGCTCTTTTTTTGTTCAAGCCTAATCTCTAAGTCACAAGGTGCTAAACATGAGATGATTATACTTATCTAAATCACAAGATTCAAGTTCCATACCTCTATAGGGAATTTCATCCCAAGAATACTTATTCTTATAACCGCATTTAACTAACCTTGAGCCTATATCAAGGACAACCTAATGCATCATGCATTTGTCCACATGTTAACAACACCACATTCAAGCCTAGTACCATAACCACTCCATGAAATCCTACTAACCAATCCTTCTAAGAACTTCTCATTCTCTTGTCATCTTTACCAACTGAAATTTCATGCATTACTACTAGGAACTGACTAATTGCTCTCATTTAACTATTACTCATAGTAAAACTTCATTCATCCTTCCTCTACTTTTATAACCTTAGATGGAATAAGCACACTATTGCTACCAAAATAAGAAACATCAATCTTCTCGTTCTATCATCACTCAACTGCTATCATCAAACATCACTCTCTTAACTAAAAAGATCACTAAAAGAACTTTAGGGTGAAAGATCATAAGCACGATTCATTCAAGAATTCTGATATAAGAATATACATGACATAACATTTTGTTGCTAGCCATTGAGATCAAATTATGAATTTGCAATACTGAGCATACTATGAGACATGAGTGCTTATCTAAATAGGTTCATATTATGAGGCTGATATCCATAACTTTATGGAGTAAGATTGAGATCAATGGGCTAAAGTCTTTGCCCCTCATTCTGGGAACTGAGCATAAATGTGAATATGTCTGAATTGTATGAGCATAGGTCATAAACACAATTATGATATTAAGGACATCAATACGATGCTGTAATTACTAAACTTCGATTAATACGCTAGAGTATGAATGGATCGATATATCGCTTTAACTCTTTCTGAACACCTTCTATGTGATTCTCAACACTTGACTTAGTTTCTCATCTTATCATCTTCCCCTTAGGTCTGAAGCTGATACTCTTAGGCTATGGATCTATTCCATCATCTCTAAACTGATTTACATTCTCTTTACTCTAATTCTCGAGAAAGGATTTTCTCATGTTTTTGAACCATCCATGTGAATAGGGTTTCTTCTAAGATCTCTTTCTAAGATGCTCCTCTTACCCTCTTCCCATTGGCTTATAAGGCCGTTTCATCTAACTCTTAAGGGAAAAAAATAATACTTACATCAGCCTATTCCATAGTGACAACTCAAATATACTATCTAGGCAAACATGAAAAATCATTAACTTAATTGGAACCTCGTCTGACTAAATACGATCTCAGGTACACCTCTTAATGCTCTTGCTAATCAAATGACTTAGCCTCACTCTCTTGCTCTCATCTAAGAGTCATAATACCTCACTTGTACCACTCACACTTATCAAAAGTAACACCTTAATTTTTCACCTAATTAATGTCAAACCTACTAGATTAGATCTTAAACTAACATCATAACCCATATGTTGTCATCCTTTTGATCATGACAAAAATCTCAAATTCAAGTTTAGTGTTTATTACTAAGCACATATATCAATATAATTTCTTGCTTACTATACTAACTTACAACTACTAGATAAACTTAAGAAATACTCACCCACCAAGATCTCATGACAAGTAGTCAACCTTTATCTCTCAGTCTACCTATTTACAGATTCCTACCTCACTTCCATTTCACCACTTAGGTACCACTTACTCATTCACTATATATCATTGCCTAATAAGTTCTATTACCCTCTGAATATCATGGGGCTCTCCTTTTAAAAATCATAGGCCTAGCTTAAATCTATCGCATCACAAATACTTGGCTCTTCTATTCAACAATTATACTTGGTCTATACTAATGTATTAATACCTCATATAAGCTTCTCTATGGTCTAGTAACTCATACTCTACACTCTATCATGAAGTATACACCAACTCATCACTTCTTAGTCTACCTTGAAGGAAAAACTCTTCATTAATAACTTACTGGGTGCATGAATGCAACATCATAATTTGCCTCATCACTATCTTCTTTTCTTAGATTACTATACCTCCACATGCATTCTTCTCATTCTGGGATCTTTTACTACTACTGTTTATCAAATCGTAACTCGCACTATCTTTCGGGTGAGAATACTACCCAAGCATTCTAAAACACACTTTTCTTAAAAGGGTCTCACCTGAATAAGGTTTAGAGAAGAGTGTCTGGGAGTACATTTCGCTTTTAGCTCGAATGCACGATTCATATGAATAAGGGTGCATTCTTTCTAATTCAAATACTTAAGCTCAATCACGGGCTTCTTTCAAGCCCCTCTGTAGTCTCTTTACTTTCTGAAAACTTTATCTAAGAGTAACTGACCGGTAAGGATTTGGGCTTTACTATATCAACCACCTTGAGTATAAGGGTAGTAGAATGGATTTGAGGAATGCATGAGTCTGAATAAGTTTCTTAGGTGACAACTCTATCACACGATCCATATTATGAAAAAAAGGAAACTTTCCTTAAATGTCCGTAGTCCCTCATTTATAGAAGTGGGGCCCTCACAAGTATAAATAAGATTCTAATGACACGACTTCATAAACAACCTATGATACTTGATCTCTGTATTCTGATACCAAGTTTTTCACGACCCGAGTCTACACCCTGGACGTGGTCGGCACTCGAGAACCATTGCTAGTTCCCAAGTGAACTCTCATCCTGGCTGACTACAAGCGGAAGACTAACTCAAGCATACACAAGCATGAAACTAAAACAAACGCTAAATCAATTGTGTATTAAATTTCAAAATTTTCTAAATATACTGAGTATTAAGCATAAGTTTTTAAAGAAAATCTCTGAAACTGAAAGACTCTCCAATACTGTCTATCTATGAAGCCTCTACTGTACAAAGATGAGTGTCGAGACAAGATCCACAACTCCTCAAGAGAACTACTACGAACAACTTATAAACTGGAGTCCTCCGGAACCAAGAAGGCCTTACTCAAAAGCTGACAAGTGGATGAAGTGATCTCAACGAAACTCTTGTTGAGGATCCTAAGTACCTGTATCTGCATCATAAAAGATGAAGGTCAAATGACGTCAGTACATGGAATGTATGAGTATATAATATGGCTAGATTAAATGATAATTGAACTGAATGACTAAGAGTAACTCAATAGTATATCAATACCTGAATAATACATGAAAACTCTTTAGGCTTTACAATAAGATATGCAATAAAAGCAATATGAAAAATAACATACTTTATTTGTGGGGAGTTTCTCTAACCGACAACCATTACTATGAGCCTAGCAATGATATAATGTTTCACCCATGTTGCAAGGGCCATCTTATATCTTGCCGTGGTATTGGATGATATTGTGACTATGGATCCATCTAATAGGCATTCTAAGAGGCAGTGAGAAGTCGCATGAAGAATCAATGCTATCCTATGCTAAGCTGGATATGTAGTTTTATGGGACTTCTGAGTCATAAAAGACTCTAACCCAATTCGTTGCTCGATACTACTTTCAAAATAATTGATATAACTTTATGCTCAATACACCATTTACAAAGAAGCGACTTTTTACTTTACTGAAGTACTTTTCAAAACATTAAACATACTTGCATCCTTGAAACATGAACTTATGAACTTATCTTTCAATCCCAATAATCAACATAGGAACATATATATGTATATATATAAATAACATTTGAAGCTCTTAAGTTTTTATGAAATAGAACCTTTAAACTTTCCTCTTTTCTTACATTAATATGGAATGTAAATGAAGACATGTGAGTGGGACATATAGACTCACTAAAGGATTAATGGAGCCTTTAGGAGCTAAGACAAAGAAGAGAATGTAGTCATGATTTAAAGAAATACGTTCGAAATCAAACACGGATGGAAAAAGGCTAGACGACCCAAGGTACTCCCTACACATGACATGGTGTATAACACCCCGAAAGGCCTCATACAAGCCACTTAGTATGCATACATAAAAGATAAAAGAGATTTAAGAGTTCAGAAGACAATTTCATATCAAGGCTTTTAAGAAAGTAGCGGAAGTCTATATCAAAGGTCTCAAAGCAAATCTAGCATAAGAATGAGAAATAAAGTTTGGGACGTAACCCAATACAATGTCAAAGCAACGGAACATAAAAGTAAGAATAACAAAGCTATGTCCTCGAATGTATGAGGACTCACAAAGTCTTCCAAAAACGTTCTACTAAACTCTAGCCACGAATAGATGGAGAATTGCCAAGCCCAACATTATGAGACAATGTCGGCAAAAAGTATGCGTTAGTACGAGGAATGTACTTAGTATGATAGCAATGCTCAAAATCATTTAAACATGCTAAAAAGGGACATTTTCATGACATGCAATGACCAAGTTAAAACATGAGCAAGTTTAGCAACATAAATCATAAACCATGGTCAAGCAAGCTAAACATCCTTACTTTACTTAAGGAAAGCCTTTAAAGTCACTTCAGTTCATTATTATGGGAGATATCCTTAACCGACATGTATGAGCATGTGAGCTATCAACATGGAATCCGGTGTCTAACCCCACACCGAAAGGGCCATCCTACTTACCAAGGTAGGGCCCTTTTCTTAACATATAGCTTATGTGGATCCACTAGCTAGTGTCTATCATAGACCATCATCCTATGGTGGCACATAGTTTATGGGACATGGGTACTCGTCACTTGTCCACTCGGTGCTAAGCATAGTTCCCACCGATTAGACATAGTTCAATTATCATAAGTAGAAATGCGTAATCGCCTCTTGTCTATCAATAGTCATAAGTTCATCATTAGAAGACATGGGTGATTGCCTCTTGTCTACATTAGGGAACGTGGGTGATCGCCTCTAGTCCCTTCATTAGAATAGCTCCTTAATCATCGATTCAAGTTTAGTTGAGCAAGCCTTTCAAGAAGTTATGAATCATTACATGTGAGAAAACCTTTCACATTCATGGGTTGGGTAATATATGAGAATTCCTTTCACATATCAACAACAACATCAACATATCATAAACTTTGATGCCTCAATCTCAAAGCACCCTTAATTCATCATTAGCTTCATAAGAGACATGCATGATTTCATAAACTTCATCTTTACATAGTTCGTCATGCTCATAACTTACAAATCATGGAGTTCACATGGGTTCCTGAGAATTCCTCTTGAATCATGCAATTCAATGCAAAATCATGCTTAGAAAACCATAAACACGGCAATTTGATCATAATTTAAGGAACCCACATAATAGAGGAAAATCATACTTTTTGATTGAACATGTTTACTTTCATAAAACCATCCTTAGGTTATTCATAATCTCATCATGAAAAGTCTTAGCTTAGGAATCATAATTCATACATAGGTTCATATAGACTTCATGAAATTCATGTCTTCACAATTCAACCCATCAACACATTCATAAATTCAAAATTAGGGGAATTTGCATGGGTTCATGGGATTCATCTGAATTCACGAAATTCAACTCAATTTATAGTTCAAACCTCATAAAATAATCAATTGAAGCAACCTTGCAAAGAACCCATGACATGGAAGAAAACCCTAGCATCAATAGAGAATTTCTAACTTGAAAATTGAAGATTTAAGACCTTCATGGAGGAAAAGGGCCCCATGAATAAACACTATCATTCTTTAGTGCTTAATTTCCTTAAGCAATTGATGAAGAAAAACTTGATTCCTTGAACCCTAGCTTGCCCTCTTCTTCTTCTTCTTCTTCTTCTTCTTCTTCTTCTAACTTCTAGAGAGAGAAATATTTGAGGGAGAAGAGTTTGGGGAAACTTGTACAGTTATTTGGAAAAGTAGATTTTTTGATTAAAAAGACTTATATAGTGTTAGGAATAGTAAGGAACTTACCTTAGTTGATAAATAAGTCATTGGGTGAAAAGACCAAAAGATCCCTTTAAAAATAAATTGTCGAACCTCATTGATGGGTTGACCTACTGTTCGTAGGTCCAACCATGGCCCGTCCTGGTCAACCATCGTTGAGTCAGAGATAGTCACTTTGGACCCTGCAACGACAGGATCCGTCTACGGCTCGTACACTGGACGATAGGCGTTCCTGGCAAGCCGTCGTTGGGGTTATGAAACTTGACACTTTGAAAACAGTAGCCTGCCACCCATGGTTCCCACCTACCGGTCGTAAGTCAACCTACGAACCGTAGGTGGCCTCCGTCGTTACTGGCACTAACCCAAAAATAAAGAATTTTCCACCCTTTCGAATTCGGGGTATTACATTATCTCCCTCCTGGGAACATTCGTCCTCGAATGAGAGTCAAGACATCATGAGGAAGGTAGAAACAAGAGCTAACAACCCAACTAGGAATGCAATCACAAAAAGGCACATATCAGAGGAGAAAGCATCAACTCCAAGCTAAAGCATGTTTAAAACATCATTTCATAAAGGCTTAATGCAATTCACACTCAAATGCACATAATCATAGGGAAATCATTCAAGCTAGCTCATTTCTCAAGACTTAGACTCTTTATGAACATGCATAAACAACGAATCATGGGAATAACTAAGACACATGAAACCAAAGAATGAACCATGAGGAACTAGATACCTCAAGCTAGAGTAGGATCGGAGGGAAAGAGATGAGGATATCGGGACATCTTATTGGCCTCGGCCTCCCAAGTAGCATCCTTAACTAATTGATTCCTCCAAAGAACCTTCACGGAAGCAACTTCTTTATTTCATAACTTTCGGACTTGCCAGTCTAAACTCTCGACCGGAACTTCTTCATCGAAAAGACTATCCTTTATGCCAAGATTCTCTAATGGCACTATAGATATCGGATCACCAATACATTTTTTTAACAAGGAGACATGGAAAATTGGATGCACCGATGCCAAATCATTAGGCAAGTCAAGTTCATAAGCAACCTTACCAACACGTCTCAAAATTTGATACGGGACTACATAACGAGGACTAAGCTTCCCTTTCTTTTCGAATCTCATTACACCCTTCATGGGTGAAATTTTTAAGAAACCCAATCATCAACATCAAATTCCTAATCTCTCCTTCTAACATCGGCATAGGACTTTTGTTGACTTTGAGCCATTTTCAACCTTTCCCTAATAAGCCGAACTTTCTCCATAGCCTCATGTACCAACTCGAGACCTAACAAAGCAACTTGACCAACTTCAAACCAACCTATAGGAGATCTACACCTCCTACCATAGAGAGCTTCAAATGGGGCCATACCAATACTAGAATGGTAGCTATAATTATAAGCAAACTCAATCAAAGGCAAATGATCATCCCAATTACCCTTGAAATCAATCACACAAGTTCTCCACATATTTTCCAAATTTTGGATAGTACGCTCCGCTTGCCCATCGGTTTTAGGAAGAAAGGCCGTGCTAAGCTTAACACGAGTACCAAGGCCCTTTTGGAAAGACTTCCAAAATTGAGAAGTGAATTGTGCACCATGATCGGAGATAATGGATAAAGGCACTCCATGCAACCTAAACATTTCCCTCAAGTACAACTTAGCATAATCCTCCGCCAAATAAGAAACCTTGACGGGAATGAAATGGGCTGATTTTGTCATTCTATCTACAATAACCCAAATCGAATCATATTGTCGCCGGGTGCATGGTAAACCAACAATAAAGTCCATTTTAAAAACCTCCCACTTCCAAGTAGGAATGCTAATATCTTGGGACAAACCTCCCGACTTTTGATGCTCAACTTTCACTTGTTCATAATTAGGACACTTAGCCACAAATTCCGCTATATCCTTCTTCATCCCATTCCACCAATAGACCTCCCTCAAATCATGGTACATTTTGGTAGCTCCCGAGTGAATGGAATATCGAGAACCATGGGTTTCCGACAAAATTTGTCCTCTTAGGTCATCTACATCGGGAACCATAAACGACATTGATATCGAAGCACACCATCTCCCCCTTGGTTGAACGCCTCAACAGACTTCTTGAGCACCGTTTCCTTCAACTCAACCAAATTAGGATCAAGATTTTGCTCAGTCTTCACATTGAACACAAAGGACGATTCCGAACCATTGTGAATCATAACACCACTCTCACCAGAATCAATCAACCGAACACCCAATCGGGCAAAACTACGAACATCATGAACCAATTCTTTCTTACCATCCTCAACATGAGCAACACTACCCATAGAAAACCGACTAAGAGAATCCGCCACCACGTTCGTTTTGCCGGGGTGATAGAGGATACTCATGTCATAGTCTTTTAACAACTCAAGCCACCTCCTTTGGTAAAGATTTAGATCTTTGTGTTTAAACACATATTGCAAGCTCTTATGGTCGGTAAATACATCAACATGCACACCATAAAAATAATGCCGCCAAATCTTTAAAGCAAACACAACCACCGCTAATTCTAAATCATGAGTAGGATAGTTCTTTTCATGAATTTTGAGTTTCCGTGAAGCATAAGCAATGAAATTTCCATTTTGCATAAGAACACACCCTAACCCGATCCTTGAAGCATCATAATAAACCACAAAGCCATCGGACCCTTTCGATAAAGTCAATATCTGAGCCGAGGTAAGCCTATCTTTCAATTCTTGAAAACTCTTCTCACACGCTTCGAACCATGTGAACTTAACCTTCTTTTGAGTTAAAGCCGTCAATGGAGAAGCTATCGAAGAAAACCCTTCAACAAATCTCCTATAATAGTCGGCTAAACCCAAGAAACTACGAATATCCGAAGGTGATAGAGGTCTATGCCAATTCTTAACCGCATCCGTCTTCTTAGGATCTACCTCAATACCCTTACCGAAGACAATGTGACCAAGAAAAGCCATGGACCTTAGCCAAAACTCACATTTACTAAAATCTGCAAATAGTTGTTGGTCCTTGAGGACTTGCAATACAATCCTCAAATGATCGGCATGCTCACCCTCACTTCTTGAGTAAATCAAAATATCATCTATGAACACAATCACAAACATATCAAGATATTGTCTAAAGACACTATTCATCAAATCCATAAATGCGGCCGGAGCACTTGTCAACCCAAAAGACATCACTAGGAATTCATAATGGCTATATCTAGTCCGAAAAGCCATTTTCGGGATAATATCTTCTTTCACCCTCAATTGGTGATAACCCGAACGAAGGTCAATCTTAGAAAAGTAACTTGCCCCTTGGAGTTGATCAAACAAGTCATCTATTCTTGGAAGAGGATACTTATTCTTAATGGTAACCTTGTTCAATTTTCGATAGTCAATGCACATAGGAAGTGGACCATCTTTCTTCCTTATGAACAAGACCGGAGCACCCCATGGAGAAATACTTAGTCGGATGAAACCCTTATCCAATAAATCTTTCAGTTGCTCCTTTAACTCCTTAAGTTCTGCCGGAGCCATTTTGTAAGGAGAAATAGAGATAGGTTGCGTATTGGGGAAAAGATCAATACCTAAGTCTATTTGTCTTTCGGGGGGAACCTTGGGTAGATCATTGGGGAACACTTCTGGGAACTCATTTACAACGAGAACCGACTCAAGAGTGGGGGTTTCGGAATCCACATCCCTCACCCTAACAAGATGGTATAAGCACCCCTTAGAAATCATCTTTCTAGCATTAAGACGTGACACAAATTCACCTTTAGGCATAGAATTTCCCCCCTTCCACTTTCGAATAGTCTCATTTGGGAATTGAAACTTGACCACTTGGGTCCTAAAATCAATAGAAGCGTAGCAAGAATGCAACCAATCCATCCCAAGAATAACATCAAAATCTAACATATCAATCTCTACATGATCAACATGAGTGACCCTATGAGAAAAGGAGACGGGACAATTTCTATAGACTCTCTTAGCAACAATAGATTCACCAATAGGAGTAGAGACACTAAAGGGATCTAACAACACATCTGGAATAACATCAAACCTCATAACCACATATGGCGTCACAAAAGACAAAGTAGCACTGGGATCAAGCAAACCATAAACATCACAGTGAAAGACTTTCAACATATCGGTAACCACATCAGGAGAACCCTCTTGCTCATTGCGAGTCTGAAGTGCATAAAATCGATTTTGCTTATGATTTCCACTAGAACCTGATGGATTTTGAGGTTGAGTTCATCCATGTTTATCCCCTTCATTTTTAGCCACTAAGGGACAATCCCTTAACTTGTGATCCATCTTGCCATAACCAAAGCATGCATTAGAATTGGCTAGACATTTACCCTCATGCTTTTTCCCGCACTTAGCATAAGTAGTCGATGAAAAACCACCACCATTCCCTCTTTGAGGCTTAGGGTTGGACACCATATCCTTGTTGGACTTAGGAGGAGCATTGGAGGAACCTTGACCGGAAAACCTTTGTCGAAATCTAGGACGACCATGTCCATCGAACCTTGAATGTGAAAAGTTGCCATCACCAGTCTTAGCCCTCTTTGCCTCTCTAGACCTTTCCATGAGTTTCTCCTATTCTATTTGTTGAGCATGCACCATGAGGCGAGAAATATCCATGTCATTGACAAGCATGGTTGTACGACCTTCCTTGACCACCATTTCGGACACTCCTGAAATGAACTTACTCATTCTTGTCCTAGGGTCGACAACAATAGTAGGAGCATGTCGATACAATTTGGAGAACTTCAAAGCATACTCCTTCACACTCATGCTTCCTTGACGAAGGTTGATGAACTTAAGCACCGTTGCCTCCCTCATCTTAAGGGGAAAGAACCTATCAAGAAAAGCAACCTTGAAATTTCCCCAATCAAGAGGACCCACATATTCGTCCCTCTCACTCTTCCATTGCTCAAACCATACTTGAGCCACACCCTTAAGTTGATAAGCAGCCAACTCTGCCTTTTCCTCTGGCATCACACCCATGATTATTAGCACCTTGTACACCTTATCAATGAACTCTTGAGGATCTTTCTCAACCTTAGAACCATGAAATTCCGGAGGGTTCATTCTAGTGAAGTCCCTCACCCTTGATGCTACCGTACACATATTTGGGTTCACGGGAGCCACAACCTCTCTATTGGCTTGAGCCATCGTGGCTTGATCCAACACTTGGAAAGCAGCCCTAAACTCTGCATTAGTCACTTGTTTGGACAAAGGGTCGGCCGGAACTTGAGGAGCTTGAGGAGGAGCTTGTTGTTCCATATCTCTCTCACATTTCTTATAGCATGAGCTCTTTGGGTAGCCTTATCCTGGAACGCATAGGATGGGGATTAGGAGAGAGACATATAGAGTTGTACTCTACCACACGACTTAAGAGTAATGAAAGAACTGGATTTTCATAAGCATCTTTTAGCCTCTCATTCATAAATGTGGCGCACTTCACACTCATGAACAAGATTCTACTTGGCGTGGCTTATGAGACATCCTGGGATCTTTCTAAAACCTTGTGCTCTGAATAATAAGTTTTCACGACCAAAGGTACCCCCTAGACGTGACATGGTGTATAAGACCCTGAGAGGCCTCATACAAGCCACTTAGCATCCATACATAAAAGATCATAGAGATTTAAGAGTTCAAAAGACAATTTCATATCAAAGCTTTTAAGAAAGAAGCATAAGTTTACATATCAAAGATCTCAAACCCAATCTAAAAAAAGAATGAGAAATAATGTTTGGGACGTAACCCAATAAAATGTCAAAGCAACAGAACATAAAAGTAAGAACAACAAGGCTATGTCCTTGAATGTATGAGGACTCACCAAGTCTTCCAAAAACCTTCTACTAAGCTCTAGCCACGAATAGATGGAGAGTCGCCAAGCCCTACATTATGAGACAATGTAGGCAAAAACTATGCGTTAGTACGAGGAATGTACTTAGTATGATAGCAATGCACAAAATCATTTAAATATGCTAAAAAGGGACATTTCCATGGCATGAAATGACCAAGCTAAAACATGAGAAAGGTTAGCAACATAAATCATAAATCATCGTCAAGAAAGCTAACATCCTTACTTTACTTGAGGAAAGCCTTTAAAGTCACTTTAGTTCATTATTGTGGGAGATGGCCTTAACCGACATGTAAGACCATGTGAGCTATCAACATGGAATCCGATGTCTAACCCCACACAAATAGAGCCATCCTACATGCCAAGGTAGGACCCTTTTCTTAACATATAGATTACATGGATCCACTAGTTAGTGTCTATCATAGACCATCATCCTATGGTGGCACATAGTTTATGGGACATGGGTACTCGCCACTTTTCCACTCGGTGCTAAGTATTATTCCCACGGATTAGACATAATTTAATTATCATAAGTAGACATGGGTAATCACCTCTTGTCTACCAATAGTCATAAGTTCATTATTAGTAGACATGAGTGATCGCCTCTTGTCCCTCCATTAAAAATGGGGATTACATGACATAAATTAAAGAATTTTAAAATTAGACCCGGGCTGATGTCACCATAGCGGGAACTTTACCGCTATGGCGGCATGATAGCCACTCTAGCGGGATAGAAACTCAAAAATGGAAATTCTTTTAATTTTCCTCCAACTATTCAGTGGTACAATACACAAGGATTATGTAATGACCCTCAAGGTCATATCTGTGTTAATGCCTTCTTTCTGTCTTTTAGAGCGTTCCTCTAGTGACCCCAAGTCATTTATGACTTGCTGGCACTAACTATTCGGTTGCCTGGTCGTTTGTTTAGATTTTATGCCTGTTTTTCTATTTTGGAGATTTTGAACCTTGAAAAGTTGATTTTGATCATAACTTCAGGTAAACGACCTTAGCTGAGAATTCTGATGGTTCCATCAGCTCCGGAGCAGCCAAATTAGGCTAGAAGCATGGTTCGCCTGAGTCCCGGGGTTTTCGCTGGAATATTGGGGCCAGTTAGCACTTTAGTCTTTGGAACTTGGTTTAAGGTTGACTTCGGTCAACATTCTGGGAAAACACGCTCGGATGAAGATTCCGACAGCGCGGTTAGTTCCTGAATATCGAGTTTGGTCTAGAACAACCTTTCGAGAATTAGCGAGAGCTTCCGATCTAATTTTGAGGCCTTCGGTAGAAGTTGGCTAAAATGGCTCATTGGGTGTGGGACCCTCTTTTTGTCGAAATGACCTCTTATTGAAATTTCGACTGTGCCATTGACTCCAGAACGTCCAATTCGAGGGGGTAGCATATTTCGTTTGCGTGGACGGGGTTCTGAACGAATCCCAAGCACCCTGCCGGAGTTTTAGAATTGTCAAAAATTCAACTGGTGCAGTTGTCAAAATTGCAGTCTCATTTACTCTTCGCGTCCGCAGGATAGGCTCTGCATTCACGGAGGTGAGGGAGAGTCTACTCCGCATTCGCGGGTCAGAGGCCGTGTTTGCGGATGCCTGTGACCCTGTGCTCCTCATTCGCGTGAGCTGCTCCGCGTTCGCGGAGGTCTGCGAGGCTTGGTGGTTCCTAGTGCTCCGCATTCGTGGAAGGCTCTCCGCGTTCGCGGAGGTCTGGGTCCTTGAGCTCCGTGTTCGTAGAGGATTCTCCAAGTTCGCGGAGGTTTGTTGGGTGAGAGGAGAAATTGTTCTTCACGTTCGCGGGCCTGGTGCCGTTTACGCGGAGCTCTAACTAGCTAGCCTCTACCTTCGCAGAGCGTTGACCGCGTCCGCGGAGAAGAAGGGACTGGCCGTTTCTATTTAATGAGGTCGAATCTCACTCGTTGGAGAGCTTCAAAAACTCATATCTCCCTCATCTGGCATCGAATTTAGGCGATTCGAAGTCCCAGGCATTCAGATTCTCCTAGGCTTTATGGGTTTTTGGTCTATTAGCGTTGGGTGGTTCTCAAATTCCATGAATTCAAGTGGTATGTTGATTCTTGGCCTATTTTTGTACAGTTTTGCATTTTGTAGTTGTTGGCTATTAGGAGTAGATCCGAGCCTTGATGGGCGATCCATTTAGAGATTCAAGTTTAGGGGAGGATTTAGGATCTTTTCACGGAGTCAATTCTGAAAAATCCAGACCGGGTCCCACTTTGCCCGATTTGGTAGGTTACTGCTTCCCTTCTTTCTAGATTGAGCTTTAATGTGTAATTGTTGGTTGATATTTGTGAATCTGGGGTAGTTGGCTAGGGTTGCTTCCCTTATTCCCCAATTCCTTAGTTTGGAGTTGACTGTTAGGTTGTTGACTTGATTGGTCTGATCTTTGTATTGTGGGTTATCTGTTGGTGGTTATCTAATATTGCATGAGTCGGACCGGGTTCTTTCACTCCGTGATTGGCTGATTGTTATGATTCTACCTTAGAGTAGGCTGTTATATTGTTGACATAGTCCCATGTACCTGGTTGACTTGAGTATGTATCCGACATCGATTCGGATGAACTAGATCCTTGTAGAATGGTATAGCAGACTTGGGTCTGATAGTATGAGCCTTAGTATAGGCATTTTCGTGGCTTTCGGATCTTCCGATTCTTTCACCCTTATCTATGCGATTCTGGGGATGCTGTCGAAAGATGTCGCTTTTACGCCAATTGTCAGTTTAATTCTATTAGGTTGGGAGCCTTTTGTTGATATACGTGTGAGGGCGGTGGCCAGTGATGTTTAGTCTTGCGTGGGATGGTTGGTGTTGACTTTATCCGATTCTGTGTTGAGGATATGTGGGGAGTGGATGGCGATCATGATATCTGAGTTATTTGAGATCCTTTTCGGAGTCGATGTAGCTGCACACTTGTCTGGCTTGGCCAGTGTCCGTGGAGTTATTAGACCACAGAGCACTTTGATATTTGTTATTTGTGGTCCTCTGTGGAGTAGACCTAACCCACATGCTTGTCTGGTTGGGACAGAGCCCCCGGAGTACTGGATGTTTCACTCATCTGGCTGGGACAGAGTCCCCGGAGTGTTAGATGTTTCATTCGTCCTTCTAGGACCGTGCCCTCGGAATGTCAAAAGGCTCACTTGTCTGGCATGGGCTGGGTCCTGGGCAGTGCCCTCGGAGTGGTTGCCTAATTGGGCAGTTGGTGATCAGGTTAATCAGAGGGGTTGGCGTAACCCTACCCTTTTTGCAGTACTCGACTGGCTGGGTTCATGCCCCCAGAGTAGCTTGCTGGATTGGCGTATTGCGTTGGGAAGTAAGACTTGTGGTCTGTTGAGTATTGGTCATTTGTTCCGTTCGGAGTTTTATTCCTTGATCCTGTAGTTCTAGCTTTTCAGTGTACCTGTCGGGCTTATAAGGGTCCGTTTAGGTTTTTACTTAAAATTACGCACGAGTGTGCCCAGCGGGTCTTATGGGGGGCCAGCTGGGTTTAGCGTAGCTATCCTCAGTTTACATTCCATTTTCTATGTTTCCATTCTGTTGACCTCTGTTGTTGTTGATTCTATCTTGTCTGCCTATTTTTACCTTTCTTGCTCAGTCGGCCTATGATGCCTACTGGGTACCTGTTGTTTTGGTATTCATGCTATACTCTGCATCTATTTTCGTGATGCAGGTCCGAGCATCAGTTATCAGCGTTTAGATCAGGCCTGCAGCTGTCAGTTCAGGAGACTAGGGTGAGCACATTGCATTCTGGGATTACCTGTCTCCTTCTGTATATATGTATTTTGGGTTGTCTTTTATTTTTGAGACAGTTGTTTCTTTGGTCCACTTTTTTGTTGTGTACTTTTGTTAGTAGTTCTGTACATGTGACTTCCAGATTTTTGGGAGGTGTCTTGTATATATTATTTTTGTTTCATTCTGCTCCAGCCTTCTTTTATGTGTTCTTGTTGTATGCTTCTGCTTGGTTTAGAATTAGTTTCCGCTCTTAATCCCATTACTGTTAAGCTCAAGGATGGAGTTTAGCTAGACTACTGGTGGGATGGTAGGCGCCATCGTGACTTGAGAAATTGGGTCGTGACAAATTGGTATCAGAGCCTAGGTTCGTTGGTCTCACGTGTGTAGAACTAGCATCTAGTAGAGTCTTACGGATTGATGCGGAGACTTCCGTGACTTATCTTTAGGAGGCTACAGGATGTCCTTAGAATGTTTTCTTACTTTGTATCCTTTTCGCGCATTGCTGTCCAGTTTGTTTATTGAAATCTCACTTGTGTCCTTCTATCTTAGGGATGGCTCGTACGCGCAGCGGAGGTCGAGGTGGTGTTACGGCACTAGGCCGAGAGAGAGAGAGGACTCTGGAGCTAGAGATGGAGCCTTGAGCAGAGCAGATTCCTTCTCAGTCGGTGGGGCCAGGACCAGCCCATCCACCACCAGCACCAGCTGTGGATCTTGATCTTCAAGGCATGCTTGCCCAGATTCTAGATGCTATCGGGAGTATGCAGTAGCAGCAGCAGCCGGCCCCAGCACTAGTCCCAGAGCCGGTTCAGGCACAGCAGGACCAGCTTGCGGTAGTGGCACTAGAGGTTCTTCATCCGCCAATACCAACCATGGTTCAGCTGGACCCGTTGGACGGGGTTATACCTCTGCGAGAGCAGTAGATGCTTGGGGTGTTCCTTAGACTATCACCGCCGAGGTTCTCTGGGGCTGTGGGGGAGGATACCTACGAGTTCCTAACTACTTGCCGTGAGAGGTTGCAGACCTTGGGTTTAGTGGAGTCCAGAGGTGCTGACTTCACAGCTTATCTGTTAGACGGACCAGCAAGATAGTGGTGGCGTTCGTTCATTGGGACCAGGCCAGCTTGAGCACCACTAGTATCAAAGGAGATGTTTTTCGAGCCTTTTCATGCCAGGTTTATTCCACGGAGCCTCAGGGATTGACTTTGTGATGAGTTCTCAAGGTTTGAGTAGTGCTCAATGACGGTGTCTGAGTACGAGGCCAGATTTCTGGAGTTGTCCCATCATGCCACCATGATTCTGCCTATAGAAGAAGAGTGGGTCCGATACGTTGTCAGAGGATTGTGGCTACAGCAGAGGATTGAGTCGTAGTCTATGTTGACAGCGGGCTTTTCCTTTCTATAGTTTGTAGACCATGCCTGTACTATTGAGCAGCTGCGTCGCGAGGCCCAAGCGGGCAGCGACAAGAGGGTCGACAGGATAGTAGGGCTAGTGGGTCCCGTTCCAAACCTAGAGTTACTCGGGACCTTGTTTATCGGAGGTTCCAGGCAGTTCAGCCCAGTCACCCATTTCAAGAAGCGCTTCAGATATCAGAGGGTGACCAGCACCGCCAGGGGGCATAAAGTGTCGGGCAAAGTCAAGGTCGGGGTGGTTTACAGTTGGGTTCTTCAGGTTGGGGTGGCCGATCTCCATCGGGGAGTAGATTGTCGCAGGGATGCTTTACCTGCGGGGCACCTAATCATTGGCCAAGGGATTGCCCTTCTTCTAGTTCAGCTTTACCAGCCCCTCAGGAAGTGAGACCAGTTTCGGAAGTAGCACCTCCAACTAGAGGAGGGGGCCAGTAACACGGTTCTCAGGGAGGTCCCCGGGGAGGCAAGACAGGCGGTAGAGCGGATGGGTGGGGTTGTGGTTCCCAGGGACACTTTTATGCAGCTCTTGTCAGAGTAGAGGCCGAGGTGTCTAATGATGTGATCATAGGTACTATTCTCTTATGCCATTAGTCCGCTTTAGCCTTATTTGATCCTGGTTCTACCTATTCATATGTGTCTGATTACTTTGTGCCTCGATTGGAAGTGAGTCCTGAGCTCTTATCTGTTCCATTGCATGTTTCGACCCCAGTAAGGGATTCTTTAGTAGTGGATCGGGTTTGCAGGTCTTGGGTGGTGACCATTCGGGGGCAAGACACTCTGGTCGATTTTATTGTACTGTGTATGGTAGACTTTGATGTGATTTTGGGTATGGATTGGCTATCTCCTCATCGGGCTATCTTAGACTGTTATGCTAAGACCGTGATTTTAGCTATTCCAGGTATTCTGCCGATGGTGTGGCAGGGTTTTTGCAGTCGCACACCAGTTAAGGTGATTTCTTGTATTCGAGCCCAGAGGCTGGTGGATAGTGGATGTTTGACTTACTTGGCATATGCTAGAGATATGAGTAGGGAAGGCCCTACAGTTGATTCAGTGCCTGTGGTCCGAGCGTTCGCATATGTGTTTCCTACCGACCTTCTTGGCCTTTCCTCATATCGGGACATTGACTTTGGCATAGACTTGGAGCCCGGTACTCATCCCATTTCTACCCCATCGTACCGCATGGCACCTGTAGAGCTCAGGGAGCCTAATGATCAGCTTCAGGATCTCTTGAGTAGAGGATTCATCAGACCTAGTTTATCGCCTTTGGGTGCCCCAGTCCTGTTTGTGAAGAAGAAGGACGGCACCATGCAGATGTGTATCGATTACAGGGAGTTGAATAAGGTGACGGTGAAGAACTATTATCCTATGCCTCCTATTGATGACCTATTCGATCAGCTTTAGGGTGCTGCCATGTCTTATAAGATCGACTTGAGATCTGGTTACCATCAACTGAGGATTAGTCCAGCGAACATCCCCAAGACAATATTTAGGACTCGTTATGGCCATTATGAGTTTCTGGTTATGTCTTTTGGGTTGACTAATGCCCCTGCCACCTTTATGGACTTGATGACTCATGTTTTCAGGCAGTACTTTGATTCCTTCATCATATTCTTCATTGATGACATCTTTGTATACTCGCGGAGCCATCGTGAGCATGAGCAGCATTTGAGGATAGTGCTCAAGACTTTGAGAGAACATCGACTTTATGCCAAGTTCTTAAAGTGCTAGTTTTGGCTTGAGTCTGTAGCATTCTTGGGGTACGTGGTGTCCAGGGATGGCATTATGGTGGATCTGGCGAAGATTGAGGCTATTCGTAGTTGGGCTAGGTCCACCACTGTGACGGAGATTCAGAGCTTCATCGGATTGGCAGGGTACTACTAACGCTTTGTTGAGGGTTTCTTCACTTTAGCGGCACCTTTGACTCGGTTGACTCACCAGGAAGCTCCTTTTGTGTGGTCGGAGGAGTGTGGAAGCGCTTTCTGAGGCTTAAGGAGTTGCTTACCACCGCTCCTATATTGACTCTTCCAGTTTAGGGTGAGGGCTTCATGGTCTATTGTGTCACATCCGACATTGGTTTGGGTTGTGTTCTGATGCAGCAGGGCCGGGTTATTGCTTATGCATGGAGGTAGCTTAACCTGCACGAGCGCACCTACGCCACTCATGACTTGGAGTTGGCGGTGGTAGTTTTCACGCTTAAGATCTGGAGGCATTATCTATATGGAGTTCATTGTGAGATATACACTGATCATAGGAGCCTTCAGTACATCATGAATCGAGTGATCTCTCTATTATCTACAATTTGGGCAAGGAGAATGTAGTAGTAGACCCCTTGAGTCAGAAGGCAGTGAGTATGGGTAGTCTAGCCTTTCTTTCTATTTCGGAGAGACCCTTGGCTTTGGACATTCAGTCCTTAGCCAATCAGATGGTCAGGCTAGTTGTTTCAGATTATGGCCGGGTGCTAGCTTATGTGGGGGTTCAGTCATCTCTATTTGATCAGATCTGTAGCCGTCAGGTTGAGGATGAGTCTTTGGCGGCATTCAGAGATAGGGTTTTGGCAGGTGATGCAAGGTAGGCTACCTTAGATTTAGATGGTGTTTTGACGTTTTCTGGCCATTTGTGTGTTCTGAGAGTTGGAGACTTAATCTAGTTGATCCTTAGCGAGGCCCATGATTCTAGATATTCTATTGATCCGAGCACGGCTAAGATGTATCGTGATTTGAGACAGCATTACTGGTGGAGCGGTATGAGGAGGGACATCTCAGACTATGTGTCCCGTTGTATGTGTTGCCAGCAGGTGAAGGCCGAGCATATAAGGCCTGATGGAGAGTTGCAGAGGTTACCCATTCTTGAGTTGAAATGGGAGCGTATCACCATAGAATATATTGTGGGATTTCCACGGACTCCTAGGGGTGTTGATAGTGTCTGGGTCATCTTGGATCGATTGACCAAGTCAGCACACTTCATCTATGTTCATACATCCTACAATGTTGAGAGGTTAGCCCGTATCTACATTCTGGAGGTAGTCCGTCTTCATGGTGTGCCTATTTCTATCATCTCAGACCGGGGCCCACAGTTCATTTCCAGCTTTTGGAGAGCATTCAAGGAAGAGTTGGGCACTCGTGTGGATCTTATCACAACATTTCACCCACAGACGGATGGCAAGTCAGAGCGCACTGTTTAGGTTCTTGAGGATATGTTGTGGGCCTGTGTTATAGATTTTAGGGGTCAGGAGGACCATTTGTTGCCTTTGGCAGAGTTTATGTACAACAACAGATACCATTCCAGCATTCAGATGGCCCCGTTTGAGGCCTTATATGGTAGGCGTTGTCGCACTCTAGTTGGTTGGTTTGAGTCTACGGAGCCTAGGCAGTAGGGTACAAATTTGTTCCAGGAGTCCTTGGAGCATGTGAGGTTGATTCAGGATAGGCTCAAGACAGCTCAGAGTAGACAACGGAGTTATGAAGACTGCAGGCGCCAACCGTTAAGTTTTGTCATGGGTGACAGAGTATTCCTTCAAGTATCGCCTATGATGGGCGTGATGAGATTTGGGAGGCTGGGGAAGTTTAGCCCCAGGTATATCGGGCCTTTTGAGATTTTGAGGGTAGTTGGCGATGTGGCTTATGAGTTAGCTTTAGCTCAAGCATTCTCAGCTGTTCATCCAGTTTTCCATGTTTCGATGTTGCGCTGTTATGTTCCAGATGAGTGTCATGTGCTCCAGTTTGATGGTGTTGAGTTGGATGATCACTTGACCTATACTAAGGAGCCAGTTGCTATTTTGACCAGAGATGTGAGGAAGCTGAGGTCGAGAGACTTCCTGTAGTTAAGGTCCATTGGAGGAATCGTCTAGTTGAGGAGGCTACCTGGGAGATCGAGCGGGAGATGCGAGAGCAGTTCCCCAGCTTATTTGAGCCCTCCGGTACTTCTTGATCCTTACTTTCGCGGACGAAAGTCCTTTTAGTAGTGGTTATTGTAATGACCCTCCAGATCATTTCAGTGTTAATGCCTTCTTTCAGCCTTTTAGAGCATTCCTGTAGCAACCCCAAGTCATTTATGACTTGATGGCACTGATTGTTCGGTTTCCTGGTCGTTTGTTTAGGTTTTATGCCTGTTTTTCTATTTTGGAGTTTTTGAACCTTGAAAAGTTGATTTCGATCATAACTTCTGGTAAACGACTTCAGATGAGAATTCTGACAGCTCCATCAGTTCCGGAGCGGCCAAATTAGTCTAGAAGCATGGTTCGCCTGAGTCCCGGGATTTCTGATGTGATTTTGGGGCCAGTTAGCTCTTTAGTTTTTGAAATTTCGTTTAAGGTTGACTTCGGTCAACATTCTCTGAAAATGCGCTCGGACGAAGGTTCCGACATTACAGCTAGTTTTGTAATGCCGTGTTTGGTCTAGAACGACCTTGAAATCGAAGCACACCATCTCCCTCTTGGGAGAAAGCTTCAACGGACTGCTTTAGAACCGCTTCCTTTATTTCAACTAAGTTAGGATCAAGATCTTTTTTAGCCTTCACGTCATGCATAAATGAGGATTCGGAACCATTATGAACCGTAACACCACCTTTAGTAGAATCAACCAATCTAACACCCAATCGAGCCAATCTATGGACATCACGAACCAACTCATTCTTACCATCGTCAACATGAGCAAAGCTACCCATAGATAATCGACTAAGAGCATCCACCACCACGTTACCTATACCGGGGTGATAGAGAACACTCATATTCTTTTAAACACATATTGCAAACTCTTATGGTCGGTGAAGACATCTACATGTACCCCATACAAATAATGTCGCCATATTTTCAAAGCAATTACAACCGCCACTAATTCCAAGTCATGAGTAGGATAATTCTTTTCGTGCACCTTAAGTTTCCTTGAAGCATAAGCAATGACTTTCCAATTTTTCATAAGAATACATCCTAGCCCAATTCCCGAGGCATTACAATAAACCACAAAAACATCGGATCCTTTCGGTAGAGTCAATATCAGAGCTGAAGTAAGTCAATCCTTCAACTCTTGAAAACTCTTCTCACATGCCTCGGACCACACAAATTTAACATTCTTTTGAGTCAAAGCTGTCAATGGAGAAGCAATCAAAGAAAACCCTTCAACAAACCTCCTATAATAATCGGCCAAACCCAAGAAATTACGAATATCCGAAGGTGATAAAGGTCTAGGCCAATTCTTAACTGCATCCGTCTTCTTAGGATCTACCTCAATGCCCTTACCGAAAACAATGTGACATAGAAAAGCCACAGACCTTAACCAAAACTCACATTTACTAAACTTCACAAAGAGTTGTGGGTCCTTGAGGACTTTCAACACAATCCTCAAATGATTAACATGTTCACCTTCATTTTTTGAGTAGATCAAAATATCGTCAATAAACACAATCACAAACATGTCACGGTATTGCTTAAACACTCTATTCATCAAGTCCAAAAATGCGGCGGGAGCATTTTTCAATCCAAACGACATTACCAAGAACTCGTAGTGACCATACCTACTCCGAAAAGCCATTTTTGGAATATCATCTTCCTTCATCCTTAATTGGTGATAGCCCGAACGAAGGTCGATCTTAGAGAAATAACTAGCCCTTGAAGTTGATCAAACAAGTCATCTATTCTTGGTAGAGGGTACTTATTCTTAATGGTAACCTTGTTCAATTTGCGATAGTCAATGCACATGCGGAATGAACCATCCTTCTTCATTACAAACAAGACTGGAGCAGCCCATGGAGAAATACTTGACCGGATGAAACCCTTATCCAACAAGTCTTTCAATTGCTCTTTTAGTTCCTTAAGTTCTGCCGGAGCCATTCTATAAGGAGGAATAGAAATAGGTTGCGTATCTGGGAGAAGGTCAATACCGAAGTCTATTTCCCTTTCGAGAGGAATACCAGGCAAGTCATCGAGAAACACTTCCGGAAACTCATTAACAACGGGGACCGACTCAGTAGTAGGGGTCTCGAAATCTATATCCCTCACCCTAACAAAATGGTAAATGCACCCGTTAGAGATCGTCTTTCTAGCTTTTAGATAAGAAACAAATTGACCTCTATACTTAGAAGTTCCCCCCTTCCACTCTAGGATAGGCTCATTAGGGAATTGAAATTTGACCATTCGAGTCCTACAATCAAACTAGGCATAACAAGCATGCAACCAATCCATCCCAAGAATAACATCAAAATCTAGCATATCAAGCTCTACAAGATCAAAATGAGTGACTCTATGGGATAAGGAGACGGGACAATCTCTATAAACTCTCTTAGCCATGATAGATTCTCCAATCGTATTAGAGACACGAAAAGGATCTAGCAACACATCCGGAACAACATCAAACCTCATAGCCACATATGGCGTCACAAAAGACAAGGTAGCACCGTGATCAAGCAAAGCATAAACATCAAAATGGAAAAGTATTAACATACCGATAACCACGTCGGCAGAGCTCTCTATCTCATGACGAGCCTGAAGTGCATAAAATCGGGTTTGCTTTTGAGCATTGGAACCCGATCCTCTAGGTGGAGCTTGCTTATTCTCCCTTCCCTTGATCACGAGAAATGGACAATCCCGCATCTTGTGACCACTCTTTCCACAATTATAGCAACCATCCGTACCTGCTAAACATCTACCCTCATGTCTTTTCCCATATTTGGTAGAAGGAGCCAATAAAGAACTACCATTATTCCCTCCTCGATACTTGTTGTTAGACACCCTATCATTGTTGAACTTCGGAGGAGCATTAGATGAGCCTTGGCCGGAGAACCTTTGTCGAAATCTAGGACGACCATGTCCATCGGACCCTGCATGCGAAAAGTTACCATCTCTGGTCCTAGCCCTCTTGGTCTCTCTAGACCATTCCTTAAGCTTTTCTTCCTCAATTTGTTGAGCATACACCATAAGACGAGAAATATCCATATCATTAACGAGCATAGCGGTGCAGCATTCTTTAACCAACATTTTGGACACCCTTGAAAAAAACATACTCATTCTTGCCCTTGGATCAGCAAGGATGGAAGGAGCATATTGGGATAATTGTGTGAACTTCAAAGCATAGTCTTTCACACTCACATTTCCTTGTCGAAGATTGATAAACTCAACAACCCTTGCCTCCCCATCACAAGGGGAAAGAATCTATCAAGAAAAGAAACCTTGAATTTCTCCCAATAAAGAGGACCCTCATTAACCGCCCTTTCACACTTCCATTGATTGAACCAAATTTGGACAACACCGTTGAGTTGATAAACAGCCAACTCTGCTTTCTCTTCCAGCGTCACACCCATAGTAATCAACACCTTGTATACTTCATCAATGTATTCTTGAGGATCTTCCTCAACCTTAGAGCCATGGAATTCCGAAGGATTCATCCTCATAAAGTCCCTCACTCTTGATGCCACCATACCCACATTTGGGTTCACGAGAGCTACCACCTCTCTATTGGCTTGAGCCGTCATGGCTTGAGCCAACACTTGAAAAGCAGCCCTAAACTCCGCATTAGTAACTTGTTCCTTCAAAGGGTCGACCGAAACTTGAGGAGCTTCTAATTCCACATTCTCTCCCATGTTTCTTCTAGCATAAGCTCTTCGGTTCGCCATATCCTGAAGTGCATAGGATAGGGAATAGGAGAGAGACTTATAGAGTTAAACTCTATGGCACGACTTAGGAGTAATGAAAGAAGTGGAATTTCTTAAACGTCTTATAGCCTCTCATTCATAAGTGTGGCACACTTCACACTCATGAACAAGACTCTACTTGACGCGGCATATGAGACATCCTAGGATCTTTCTAAAACCTTGCACTCTGAGTACCAAGTTTGTCACGACCGAATGTACCATCTAAATGTGACATGGCGTACAAGACCCGGAGAAGCCTCATACAAGCCACTTTGCGTACATTACATACAAGATAATAGATAATAAAAGTTCAAAAGGGAATTTCATATCAAAGCTTTTAAAAGAAACAGCGGAAGACTACATCGCATGTCTTAAAGCCAATGTATCATAGAAAGTAAACTTGGGACGAAACCCAATACAATCAAAAAATTGAAAAAAATGACATGAAAATAAGAACAACTAGGCTATGTCCTCGGATGGATGAGGACTCACCAAGTCTTCTATCAATCTGCTACTATAAACCTCTAGCCACGAGTGGAAGGTGAATCGCCACGTCCTACACCAAAGAAGTTAATGTAGGCAAGAGTATGTGTTAGCACAATTAAGTACTAAGTATGATAGCAATGCACATAAACATGTAAATCTTGCTAGAAAGACATATTATCATAACATGCAATGGCCAAACTTAAAACATGATAAACATGAAACATAAAGCATATATCAAGGCCAAAGCAAGCTAAATCTTCTTTCTTTCTTTTCTTTACTTCATCATGAGAACACTTGTTCAATAACTTGTGGGGAATATCCTTAACCGACATGTAAGACCATGTGAGCTATCAACATGGAATCTGGTGTCTACCCTACACCGAAAAGAGGTGTCCTACTTGACAAGGTAAGACCATGAACTTCTTAGCTTATGTGGATCCACTAGCTAATGTCTACTTAAAGACAACATCCTATGGTGGCAACATGGTTTATGGGATAGAGATTGCTTTAGGAGACTCGGCCTCAACTAACGGGAAAGCTCCATCTAGAAAACCCGGCCTCTACTAATGGGAGAGCTTTCACTAGAAGATCCGGCCTTTACTAACGGGAGGGCTTCCATCTCAATATCCACTCGGTGCTAAGCCTAATTCCCACGGATTAGTCATTAAATTATTTATATCATTAAACATGAAAAGGTACAACTAGGGTTACCAATTCAAGCTAAAATCATTCTTATAGACGTTTCATCTTCCATGGGCCTTGTCCAAGATTGCGTCATTAAAATAGCTCCTTAAGAACATGGGTAATGGCCTCTTTGTTCTTCTTTTATCATAATGGGAGAATTACGTGAGAAAAACCTTTCACTACTCAATCATAGCATCATCATATTATTACTTTGGTACTTTACTCTCAATGCACCCTTAATTCATCATTTACTTTATATGAGACATGCATAAGTTCATTAGCTTCTTCCTTACTTAGTTTATCATGCTCATATTTCATAGTTCATAGAGTTCATATGCGTTCATGCAAGTTCAATTCATATCATGCAAATTAACGCAAGCTCTTGCTTAGAAAGCCATAATTAGGACAATTTACCCATACTTGAAGGAACTCACCTAATAGAGGAAAAATCATGCTTTTGACTTGATCATGCTAAATTCATAGCATTATCCTCAATTCATTCATAATTCATGCTTGATTTCATAGAGAATTCATAAACTTCATCAAATCATAGCTCAACCCAACCATCAAAGCATAGATTATCAAATTGGGGAGAATTAACTTGGGATCATGGGGGTTCATGCAATCTTTACATCAAATCATGTACTTCATGCTAATTCTTGCACTAAGTTACTTTATCACGCTAGATCGTGCACTACAAATCATAAAATCAATAATTGGAATCATAATTGAAGAACCCACAATGATTGATCAAAACCCTAACTCAATTGGGTTAGAGTAAACCTTTGAAAATCATGAAGAAGAGAGAGGACCCATTGGAAGAAAGAACTCCTAATGGTTAACACTATCATACCTCAACGAAATCCACAAGAAAATTAGAGAAGATAGATGGTCTTCAATGGAGGATCCTAGCTTCTTCTTCTTCCTTGAAGCTTGAGAGAGTTTCTTTTATAGAGAGAAATATTTGAGAGAGGAGAGCTTATGAATGAATTAAAATGAAAGGAATTAGGCTTAGAAAGTATTTATAGGTCTTAGATTAAGGGTATAACCGACTTAGCTTAATAGGTAAACATTTAGGGAAAAAACCAAAAAGCCCTTAATTAAAAACTGTCGGGGCCAATCAACGGACAGGATCTACGGTCCGTACATGAATTGACGGACCGTCCTACTCTTCCGTCAATTGATTCAGAAAGTTCATTTTGGGCTAAAAAATTTGCTAAGTTTGGAAGGCATTTACGGAACCCATCTACGGCCCCGTCAACTGAACTACGAACCATCCTGCTATTTCGTAGGTCAAAGTTCAGAATCTTGGAAATCCTGAAAGTTCACAAAACATTTCCTCCAAACCCTTATACAGCTTTGAAATGCTTTCTAACTTCTTTAGAATTAAAAGATACCTGGGCCAACAGTGTACAATAGGTTCACCTCTTTCTTTGTTTACCAAACCCAATTGGCTTTCCTGTTTCTATAGACACAGCTCCAATTTTCCAGCAAGTCACAAAAAACACGATGCACGCCTTCAATCTCAAATCTTTCATTTCCTTCTTCACCTTGCATCAAGAAAGGGAAACTGACCGGACTGCCCAATGCTTCTTGACGCCATATTGCACACTTTACTGGATGCATAAACTTAATAAAATCACACACATCACTATATGATAACTGTATAAACTCAGCTTGTTGCACACTAAATTCTAAAGCATATGATAACCTGGTTGCCAACTCACGAACAAAAGGAAAAACATCCTGCAATCTTAACACACACTTAACATCATGGAGATACCACTCCATCATTGCAGCTAAACTACTCCAGAAAAATACATACAAAGCATCATCAACACCCATAGCCCCTCTTAGAATCTTACAAAACTCGAACAATATTGGAGCAAACTGCCTATATACGGTTACAAGGTTGGCGAAAACTATCTTACATGAATCTATGAATTGACAAATACATCCATGAGCATCTTGTTTGGTTGTTACAGAAGGAGATACATAAAGGTTTACTAGAGCCGCAGAACAGAGGGGAGTGAATAAATATCTTGAGATATTCCTCCAATTTATCTGCACCATCCTTTGGGGTCATTACAAGAAACTTGGTAAGCATCATTGTCATACAAGTGACATTATCATTAATATATGTGTTGTCATTGCAGTTGCAGAGGTCATGAATAAGCAAATTCAAGTCATTCATCAGCTTCCATGTGTAATATCTGTGTTTTCATTGCAGTTGCAGAGGTTCCATAATCCAATTACCATTAGAGATGTACTCCTTGGTTGAATGCTTAGCATTGTTCATACAATCAACATATAGTTTAGCAAGGGGGCATTTCTCACACCAATTATACCACCACATATTACAACTGCCACAATTTATCTTCCATAGAATGTTGTGCTCTGCATCATCTCTAGCTTTAACTAAAGATTTCCAAGCTTGCGAATTACCACGAATCGATGATTTAGACACAGGGTGGACTGTGAAGCAGTACTTATCCATCACAAACTCAGCCTAGAGAGATGGTTGAGTTCTAAACCTCCACCTCCATATAAATAAGATTACATATAAGAGTGATCTGTTTATCTGAAAAAAATATTTTAAGGACTTCTGTAAGAAATCTCCTCTCCATTCTATCATATAGTTTAATCATTTCTAATTTTATAACAATATCACCACCGATATTACGTTTAGACATGGCTTGAACTATTTCTTGAGAAAGCATAAAATTTTGAGTCTTATGGCTAAAATTTTAGAAACAATTTTGTTGGAAAAATTGCTTAGACTAATAGGTTGAGAGGTGAGAGAAACTAGAAGGCGAATTAGGCTTAGGAATCAAGGCCAAACAAGTCTGAGTGAAATATTTTTTAAGCTCTTTACTAGAAAAATATTCAACAACAAATTCACTGATATCATATTTAATAATATCCCTAGTCCTATCCAATCCTGCACTGCTCCAAATTAAAAAGTGTGAAAAAACTTACCATTAAAGCTATGTAGTCCTGCACTGCTTTCAACACTCATGTTGAATATTGCATCTTTGATTTCTTACTCCATTGGAGTTTCGTGAAGTGTTTCATTATCATCATCACTATTAAGACTTAGAATACACACTAGGAAGTTGTTATTCATAGCAGGCTGTTCCAAATTAAAACGTTTCCTATAATGCCTAATAGTAGCTTTGGCAATTTTGTTTTCCCCTTGAATCCATTTATCATTGTGGCTCTCGATCCTGTGAATATAAAGTTTCTTCCTACTATCTCTACTAACATTGTGAAAATACTTGCTATTACAATCTCCATGTTCAAACCAACTGATTCTAGCCTTTTACCTAAGAAGAGCCTCCAACATACCAATCCATTTCACATAGTCTGCATGCTCCTTGTTCAATTCCTCCCTTCTTTCTTCCGTGTTTTTGAGAGGATCCAGTTCTTCTAGAAGCTGCAACTTAGATTTCCAAGTGATAATCTGAACATAAATATTTCAAATGGTGTTTCTAAACTACTGGATGAGTCTTTTGCTGAGATCTTTAACTTAGTTTCTATAATATCCACATAGCATTACCAATGACACTCATATTCCAAGAATCTTGCACTACCTAAAGGTAGTTCTGCTGCTCAGTACAAAGGTTTTATAAACCTAAAGATCTGATGAAATCATTCTGATTAGAGTGGCTTTTTGTCAACAAAGGCATGTTATCCGATCTAACTCTAGCCAGATGTTTGATAGTGTTGGTTTGATAGTTTTTAGCCCATATGTCACTAACATATACTCTATAAATTTTTTTCCATATTCTTTTACCGGGTCTTCTGTTATTACACCAAGTATACCTAAGGCCCACAAAACCAATATAAGATAGTACAAATGCCTCTGTGGTGCTAATAAAGTCTAAACATCTACTAGCCCTACGGGGTAGGCCCCATAGTTTCTCATTAGGATTCATTATTGCATTGAAGACTCTTCCAATACACCATGGAGCATCTATGGAGTTGCTCATACTTTCCAAACTATCTCATAACTCTCTTGTTTCCAAGGAAGTGGATTTGGCATAAATAACATATATGTATCTACCATTGGTGCCATTCTTGTCCATGAATTTAACTATGATTTTTTTATCTTCATTCTCAATGACTTTAGCTTGATCAATATGATTCCAAAAACACCGGATTTTGCCATTTGTATTAACCATACAATATTGGATTCCAAGAAAATTCTTGTATCCCTCAATCTTAGTTATATTACCAAGTGGTTAAGAAATAGCAAGGTAGACCACATTGTCAATGCTACCAAGTATTTAATTCTATGATTTGCTTTTTTAGATGTCATTTCCCTAATATTCCAAAATACAGCACTGACCATGGAATACTAGGGGTGAGGTTTTTGTTTTGTTTCTACTCTCTTTTCTTACTGAGAGAACAAGTCTTTGCCTTTGATCTTTTTTCCTCTTCTTCTTTGTTTGCTTCTTCTTCTAGTATCTGCAGTATTATCATCCTTGTACTGTGTATTTTCTCTTTGTACTTATTGTGATCTTTTTTCCTCTTCTTCTTTGTTTGCTTCTTCTTCTAGTATCTGCAATATTATCATCCTTGTACTGTATTTTCTCTTTGTACTTATAGTTAGGAATCTTCTTTTGAACTACAGTAAATTAGTTTTACTAATGTTCTTTTAAGTAAGACTTACTCAATTAGTTGTTAGTCATGTATTCCTATTATTTAGGAGTTATTTAGTGTATTTCTAGGTCGTATGTTATTATTATTTTTTATTTTCATTCTAGGTTCTTATATATGTAACCTGAAACATTAATAAAAGTCTAAGTCTTCTGCTTCTATTCTTTTCTCTCTCTTATCTTTTTTATTTCAACCACAATCTTTGATTCTCCTTAGCCGTGTTATTTAGCTTAACAATTTTAAAACCTTCAATTGGTATCAGGAGCTTTATTTCTTAAGGGACCTGTGTGTGTGCACGCCAATCATATTTTGTTAATACCATGAATGGAGAGGCAAATATTTCTTCAATGGCACCACCAACCTTTGGTGGAGAAAGTTATAGAATCTGGGTGGTTAGAATGCAAGCATTTATGGGAGCTTTGGATCTCTAGGAGGTTGTAGAAGATGAATACATCATTTCTCCCTTGCCAAAAAGTCCCATGATGGCGCAAATTAAAAATATCCAGGAAAGGAAAATTAGGAAATCAAAGGAAAAGGAATGTTTATTTTTGCAATTTCATCCACTATTTTCACTCGTATCATGTCTCTGAAGTCGGCAAAAGAGGTATGGGATTATCTCAAGACTGAGTATGAAGTAGATGAATGGATTCGAGGGATACAAGTGCTAAATATGGTATGTGAGTTTGAGCTGCAAAGGATGAAGGATAGTGAAACCATAAAGGAATACTATGACAGACTTCTTAACATAGCCAATCACATCAAATTGTTGCGTTCCACTTTTAACGAATCAAGGATTGTTGAGAAAATCCTTGTAACGGTACTTGAAAGATTTGAGGTGACCATTACAGCCTTAGAAAATACTGAGGACTTTTCCAGTATTTCACTAACAGAGCTCTTAAGTGCCTTTCAAACACAAGAGCAATGACGTGTTATGAGAAAAGAAGGAGCCATTGAAGGAGCCTTACCTTCCAAGCATCAAGATGATGGACGATATAAGAAAAAGATGAATAAGAAGTACCAACCAACAGATGGAGAAGGTGCAGTGTGGAACAATGAAAACAAAAAATGTAGCTTCAAAGGAAACTACCTTCCTTGTAAGTACTGCGGCAAGATCGGACACACACCTTCAAGTGTTGGAGAAGGCCTGAAACTAAGTACAGTAACTGCAATCAGTTTGGGCATGAAACAATAATTAGTAAGAACAAAACTCAGCAAAAGTATGTAGATGCTCGAGTTGTTAATGAACAGGAAAAGGATCAACTCTTTGTTGGATCATGTTTTGCAAGAAATGTTTCAAGTGAGTCATGGCTGATTGATAGTGGATGCACATATCACATGACTCGTGATAAAGAACTCTTCAAAGAATTGAAGCCTACTCGAGTTGCAAATGTTAGAATAGGCCATGGTGGTAACATTCCAGCAAAAGGAATGGGAACTATTGCAGTTGAGTAACAAGCAAGTATAAAAATAATAACAGATGTTCTTTATGTACCAGACATAGACCGAAACTTGTTAAGCATTGGTCAATTGTTAGAAAAAGGTTTCAAACTTTATTTTGAAGATAAATATTGCTTGATCAAGGATCCCTCGGGATAGGACTTGTTTAAAGGAAAAATGAGAGAAAAAAGTTTCTCATTAAATTCATTTGATGAAAAGCAGATGTTGTATTTAGCAAAAGCAAATGTCACTGAGTTATGGCATAAGAGACTCGGGCACTATCGTTATCAAGGGCTTGTCAAAATGCAATAGTTGAAGATGGTGGAGAACCTACCTGATCTGGAAGCAAATTCCATTGAATGTCATGCCTGCCAATTTAGTAAACAACATAGAAAGCCATTTCCAAAATCAACTTGGAGAGCCTTACAAAAGCTACAACTAGTTCACACTGATGTCGCTGGGCCTCAAAGAACTCCAACAATACAAGGTAGCATCTATTATGTTCTTTTCATTGACGATTTTACAAGAATGTGTTGGATTTGTTTCTTGAAATTCTTCAAGTCACAAGTTGCTGGTGTATTATGGAAATTCAAGAAAATGGTGGAAAATCAAAGTAACTGTAAGATTCAAGCTTTGAGGTCTGATAATGGGGAGGAATACACTTCAACAAAATTCGATTAATTCTGTGAGGAGGCTGGCATTGTGCATCAGCTTACAACACCATACACACCAAAACAAAATGGTGTTAGTAAAAGAAGAAATAAATGGATAATGGAGATGGCTAGATGTATGTTGCATGAGAAGGAGTTGCCTCAGATATTTAGGGTAGAAGCAGCAAATACCTTACTTTTTATGCAAAATCGACTTCCAATGAAAGCTTTGAACGACAAAACACCATTTAAAGTTTGGTACGGGTTTAAGCCTTCAATAAGTTTTCTTAAAGTGTTTGGTTGTGTGTGTTTTGTTCATCTTCCTTAGGTTAAACATGATAAACTTGACAAGAAGGCAATTATAGGCATCCTTGTGGGTTACAATGGAGTTTCTAAAGCTTACAAGGTCTATCATAGTCAAACAGGAAAGAAGACAATTACAAGAGATGTTCATTTTAGTGAGAATGAACAGTAGGACTGGAAGACTTCTCAAAAATCAGGAAAACACTCTCTAGAAGCAAACATCAGCCATCTTGAAGAGCAAAAAATAAAACACTGGCTGCAAGAACTAGAAGATGATCATCCAGTAAAAGGGAGAAGATTGTTGTCAGATATCTATCAGAGATGTAATGTCACCATCTATGAACCTTTTGGACCAGTAGAAGCTCTTCAAGACACAAAATGGAAGAAAGCAATGGAGGAGGAGATCTCCATGATAGAGAAAAATAAAACTTGGGTGTTAGTCGACAAACCTTAAGATAGAAAAGTCATTAGTGTGAGATGGGTCTTCAAAACAAAGTTAAATGTAGATAGTTCCATTCAAAAATACAAGGAGAGGCTTGTAGTTAAAGGGTACGCATAAATTTATGTTGTTGGTTACTCTGACACTTTTTCTCCTATTGCAAGATTAGACACAATCAACTTGCTACTCATAATAGTAGCACAAATAGAATGGAAGGTGTTCCAACTCGATGTCAAATCAGCCTTCCTAATGGCATACTGGAGGAGGAAATATATGTCGAGCAACCATCAGGATTTGTGAAATATGGGGATGAAGAGAAAGTCTATCTGCTAAAAAAGGCTTTGTATGGCCTAGAGCAAGCACCAAGAGCTTGGTATAGCAGGATAGATGATCATCTGTTAAGATTGGGCGTTGAAAAAAGCTTATCTAAATCCACTTTGTATGTAAAAAATAAAGACACTGATATCCTTATTATGTCGCTTTATGTTGTGATCTTCTGGTAACAACAAATAATACAAGATGGTTGAGGAGTTTAAAGAAGAAATGATGCAAGTTTTTGAAATGACAGATCTTGGTCTTATGACCTATTTTCTTGGATAGGAGTTCAAGCAAAGTAAAAGTGAAGTGTTCATTTGCCAGAAGAAATACGCAAAGGAAATTCTGAAGAAATTTCAAATAGAGAAATGCAAGTCTATGAGCACGCCGATGAATCAAAAAGAGAAGCTATGTAAAGAATATGGAGCCGACAAAGTTGATGAAGGTTATTATAGAAACTTGATTAGATGCTTAATGTATGTCACTGCAACAAGGCCTGATATTCTGTTTGTTATAAGTCTCTAATCTCGGTTAGGCACTGTGCAAGTGAAATATATTTAAGAGCATCAAAAAGAATATTAAGATATATTAATGGTACTGTTGACTATGGTGTAAAGTTTGAGAAGTGTCAAAGCTTCAAGTTACATGGATTCTCAAATAGTGATTGGGCTGGATCTATAGATGATATGAGAAGTACCTCTGGCCATTGTTTCAGCCTAGGTTCAGGAATAATCTCATGGTCATCTAAGAAACAGGAATCACACAATCCATTGCCGAAGCTGAATTCATATAAGCAACAAGAGCAGTAAACCAAGCCTTATGGCTTAGAAAGATCATGTCTGATCTACATTTGGAACAAAAGGAAAGTACTATCATTCTTCTCGACAACCAGGCAGCTATTGCAATCTCAAACAATCTAGTGTTTCACAAGAAGACCAAGCATTTCAACATCAAGTTCTATTTACTGAGAGAAGTGCAGCAAAAGGGAGAAGTGACTCTAGTCTACTGCAAGTCTGAAAACCAGCAAGCAGACCTATTTACTAAGCCTTTACCGATCAACAAATTTGAGCTTCTTAGACAGAAAATTGGAGTTTACAATATCCAAAGCAAGGACGAGTGTTAGAAATTGTCTTTTGAACTGCAATAAATTAGTTTTACTGCTTTTGTTTTAAGTAAGACTTAGTCAATTAGTTGTTAGTCACGTGTTCCTATTATTTAGGAGTTATTTATTGAATTGCTAGGTCGTGTGTTATTTTTATTTTTAATTTTCATTCTAGATTCTTATATATGTAACCTGAAGCATTAATATAAGTCTTCTTCTTCTACTTCTATTCTTTTCTCTCTCTCGTCTTTTTTGTTTCAGCCACAGTCGTTGATACTCCTTACCTATGTTATTTAGCTTAATAGTTTTAAAACCTTCACTTACGATCCCTCTTTTTCTCTATTAGAGATTGTCAAACTAAATGTAGTGAGATATGTGTCATTTTTGTAGTTGATAATGTCTTTTGAGTTGTTGTCTAGAGGCCCAGGGGTTGATAAATTACCTGCTTCAAATTTAGCTCCCACACTAATTGTAGAGGTTATTAATTTTTATTCTTAGTAGGTAAGCTAGTGTAAAGGTTTAAGATGTAGAAGAGTGTAAAGATATGACATAGGAGTCTAACTAAACCCCAAAATATAGCTTATAAGAGGAGAATTGCTCAAGCCCATATAAGGAGACCACTAGTCAATTTCCCAACCAACATGGTACTTTAACCCACTCTAACCTCCCCTTCACGCCTAGGACCAAATGGAGCATGGATTAGGAGCTCAAACGGGAATGGACTTGGCTATGATAACATGTAAAAATATGTCGCCTGGGCCTAACTCAACCCCAAAATATTGCTCATAAAGGGAGGATTATCCAAGTCCATATAAGGAGATCACTAGTCCTTTACAATGTAAACAAATGGCACTCGGATCTAACTCAACCCCAAAAGCTAGGTCATGAGGGGAAGATTGCCAAAATTCATATAAGGAGACCACCTGTTCATTCTCCAACTAATGTGGGACTTTATCCCACTCTAACACCATTCTTCATGCCAAGGCCCAACTAGAGTGTGGACTGAGATCCTAAACGGTGATGTACCTTACTCTGATACCATTTAAAGGTATGGATCCTGGGCCTAACTCAACCCCAAAAATAGCTCATAAGAGTAGAATTGTCCAAACCCATATAAGGAGACCACTAGGACATTACTATGTAAAACTAGGACACCTGGGCCTAAAACCCCCAAAAGCTAGCTCATGAGGGAAGGATGTCCCAAGCCTATATAAGGATACAAACAGTCCATTCTCCACCTATTGTGGGACTTCAACTCACTCTAACTGTCACGACCCGATCCTACACCCTCGATGTGGCCGGCACTCGAGAACCATTTCTAGTCCCCAAGCGAACCATCATCCTGGCTGACTATAAGCAGAAGACTAAATCAAGCAATAATAGGCTTAAAACTGTATTAAATCTGATAAACTTAAATACTCTACTAATAAAGTCTGGACAATACTCAATAGAAATACTTATAATATGTACAACAACCCAAAAGAAGTAAATACTGAAAGACTCCTCAACTCTATCTATATATGAAGCCTCTATAGTTCAACATGGATTTTGGGACAAGACCAGCAACACCCAAAAAAAAAAAGACTAAACTAAAAGGGGGAAAAAAGGGGAATCCTTCAGAATGCAAGGAGGCTCACCAAAGCTAACTGGAATGTCAAATGATTCTTAATGAAGCATCTGCTGATGATCCTAAACACAGTTATATGCATCATTATAAGATACAGGTCGAATGACACCAGTACATGGAATGAACGAGTATGTAATATGGCTAAAGTTGAATAAGTAACTGAACTGAAATTCTTTCATTAACTCAACTGAAATATAATATAAGTCATGACGGAAAACTCATTTAAACTCTTACCAAATGAATGCAATAATAACATATACTGAACTGACTAGACTGAAAGAAATACTCAACTCAACTCAATTCAACTCAACTCAACTCAACTAAATATAAAGCACAAATAGAGATAATATCATTTAAAGCTTCACCAAGTATAATATAATAACACAAAGAAAATTATATGTGAAAATAAAATGAAAGTACTCTTTACTCTATTTAGGAGTTTCTCTAACCGGCAACCATCACTATGAGTTACGTGATGATACATCGTCTCGCCCACGCTGCCAGAACTGTCCTATACCTTGCCGGGTTATAGGACACCTCAACTAAGAGGATCCACTAAGCTCTACCCGAAGGCATAAGGAAATCATCTAAAAAGTGTGAATTATTTACCCATGTTGGCAAGACACGGGTTATGGGGAATTTGAGTTGTATGAACTCATCCCTATATCGATGGCTAATACTGCTCCCAATAATATATATATACTCATGCTCAAATGTGTAAACACATACTCTTTCTCTGTTTTGAGATAATTATTCAAAATAACTTCTTAAAAGAGATGACTGCTTTGAAGTATCTCTGAACTCATAAACTCATTTAGAAATAAAATTTTCTTTCTCAATGTAAAAGTAAAACATTTGGGAATCAATTAGTTCCCTTAAACTTTACTAAAAATTTCTCTTTACACTCTACTCAAACTCTGCTTTATATTCTTAAAAAATAGTTTAAAACAATTGTTTAATGTGATCTGATCACTGATGACTCGGGAAGTCATACTACATAAACATTGATGGCATATTTAGATGTCATATTGCTTACACATTGATCGTATACTCGACTGTCATACTAATCATGAATCATAGTTATTTTCTCAATGTAACAAAATGATACATTGGGGACTACTTACTTCCCTTATACTCTTGCTCAAATCTTAGTTAAAACTTTTTCTCAAACTCCTCTTTACTTTCTCAAAACTCAGTTTAAAACAATTCTTAATTACAAAAGAATTCTAAAAATGACTCAAAAAGACCTCTTGAACTTTCCTCTTAAACTTACTTTAATTTTGAATTTAAATTAAGAGATGTGAGTGGGACATGTAGACTCTCTCAAGGATTAATGGAGCCATAGGAGCTAATACAAAGAGAAGAGCGTAGACACGATTCAAAGGAATACGTTCAAAATGAAACATGGAAGGAAAAAGGATAGATGACCCCTGTCACACTGCTGGCGTGGGGCACCATGCCCTAAACTACTGACAAGAGTTTGGGGCGTACTGTTTGTGTGGCGTGCTAGCCCCCTACCCAGGAATTCGACGAATTTTGTTGCTCAATTTCGGGTCCTAACTCATCTAGAATCGATTGGTTTCTTCAAAAATCTCTTTGATTCACAAAGCCAACATGAAATTATCAAAATCCCAGTCAAATTTTATTAAGAAACACCACTCACTCGCAAAACCCTCACCTTAAGAACTCAAAACTTCCATTGATAAAGAATGAAACTTAAAACTCAAGAACTCTTCAAGAATGTTTACATAAGCGATTATATGGATGAATTAAAGAAAGAATTACATGTTTTGCGTGAGGACAAACAATTCCATCACTATGGGAAGCCTCACATACAAGGAAAGAATGATGTTCTTGGTGAAAACTACAATTCTTGAAGAACGCTTGAACTTAGCCCTTTTTCTCTTCTTGAAATCTCGCTCTAAAACCCTAACTGTTTAGGAATGTGAATAGGTGATTTAGAATATGATTATACCCTTAATTGGGTAAGGAAAAACGTGCTAAGCCTAGTGGACAAAAGGAAAAGACCAAAATACCCTTTTCTAAAATGAATGAAGTGCCTTAAATAGAGAGGCTTCACTGAAACGGGAATAATGTTTTACTCTGAGATCGAAATTTAGCAAACTTTGTGGCGTTGGAAAGGGGAATCAAAGACCTTCGATTTGATACTTTATAGACCACCTAACTCATTATGTTCTGAGAGATACGATTGTTTGAAGTTTCCTTAAGTAGAATCTGAGGTCAAAACTCACTTTGCAGGGAAGCTTTCAACTCAACTTTGTGCTAGGGTATTCTAGTGGCCTTAATTGATATCCAAAATCATTCCCACTTTAATGAATTGACCTTAGAATCTAAGAACAAGTAAGAATCACTCGGTACGAGCTTATACGCAATTCAAGAATGGTTCGGTCTTAACTTAGAGATTTTCTGGGGTGTTACAATATCTCCCCCTTGGGATCATTCGTCCTCAGATGATGGTTAAACTGAGAATGGAGGGGAAAATAGTAACTATTACTACCTCTCTTGACTTCTGAGCTTGCCTCCCAACAAAGGCGGAACTGATTGATACTAATAGTTTTGAAATTGCACTAGAGCACATAAGTCATGAACGATATGAGTTTGAACATAGTTACACTCTATCTAAAATTATTTGACATGAAACAAAGATATCTGGTTACAAAGTAAGAATACGACTACTATGCCTCAAGTGATATAACTGGTAGCTTTTAAGCTTAGCAACACTTCTCAATTATGCTCTCCTTTCTGATTACTACACTTTATTAGCTGCAACTCATAGCTCCTACTAAACTATATGACTACTCTTTACAAACATCTAAGTTCAATCGCTTGCTCTTATTGTGTTCAAGCCTAATCTCTAAGTCACAAGGTGCTAAATATGAGATGATTATACTAATCTAAACCACAAGATTCAGGTTCTATACCTCTATAGGGAATCTCATCCCAAGAATACTTCTTCTTATATCCGCATTTAACCAACCTTGAGCCTATATCAAGAAGAACCTAATGCATCATGGTTTTGTCCATATGTTAACAATGCCACATTCAAGCCTAGTACCATAACCTCTCCATGGACTCCTACTAACCAATCCTTCTAAGAACTTCTCATTCTCTCATCATCTCTATCAACTGAAATTTCACGCATTACTACTAGGAACCGACTAATTGCTCTCATTTAACTTTTACTCAGAGTAAAACTTCATTCATCCTTCCTCTACTTTTATAACCTTAAACGGAATAAGCACACTACTACTACCAAATTAAGAAACATCAATCTTCTCATTCTATCATCACTCAACTGCTATCGTCAACATCACTCTCCTAACTAAAAAGGATCCTGAAAGAGCTTTAGGGCGAAAGATTATAAGCAGGATTCATTCGAGAATTCTATATAATAATATGCATGACATAACATTATGTTGCTAGCCATTGAGATCAATTTATGAATTTGTGATACTAAGCATACTAAGAGACATGAGTGCTTATCTGAATAGTTTCATATTATGAGAATGATATCCATAGCTTTATGGAGTAAGATTGAGATCAATGGGCTAAAGTATTTTCCCTCATTCTAGGAATTGAGCATAAATGTGAATCTGTCTGAAGTGTATGAGCATAGGTCTTGAACACAATTCTGATATTAAGGACATCGATAGGATGTTGTAATTACTGAACTTTGAGGGATACGCTAGATGGTGAATGGATTGATATATCACCAAAATTCTCGCGAACACATCACTATCTGATTCTCAACACTTGAATTGGTTTCTCATCTTATCATCTCCCCCTTAGGTCTGAAGCTGACACTTTAAAGCTATGGATATATTACATTTAATTTACTCTAATACTCAGGAAAGGCTTATCTCGTGGCTACTGAACTCTCTAAGTGCAAGTACTAGGGTTCCTTCTAAGATCTCTTTCTCAGATGCTTCTCTTAATCACTTCTCAATGGTTTTAAAGACACTTAGTCTAACTCTTAATAGTCCGACTTCTACTTCTTAGCCCACTAATACCGTCCTTCTAAGTTCATATCTACCTAACTAGAGGAAACTTGAACTATAATCGAAAGGCTCATCATTGACTATATATGATCTCTCCGACCAAGCTTTTAAGGGTATTAAATAATGCTTACATCAGCCTACTACACATTGGCAACTCAAATATGCTATCTAGGCATACCTGAAAAATCATTAACTTAATTGGAACCTTGTCGGACTACTTGCGATCTTCGGTTTACCTCTTGATGCTCTTGCTAATCTAATGGCTTAGCCACACTCCCTTTCTCTCATCTAAGAGTCTTAATACCACACTTGTACCAGTCACACTTATCAAAAGTAACACCTTAATTTTTCACCTAATTTATGTCAAACCTACAAGATTAGATGTCGTACTAACATCATCACCCTTATGTAGCCATCATTTTGATCACGACACAAAGCTCAAATTCAAACTTAGTGTTTATTACTAAACACAGATATCAATATAATTTCTCGCTTACTATACTAACTTACAACTACTAGATAAACTTAAGAAATACTCACCCACCAAGATCTCATGACAAGTAGTCCACCTTTCTCTCTCAGTCTACCTATTTAAAGTTTACTACCACACTTCCATTTCACCACTTAAGTACCACTTACTCATTCACTATACAACATTGCCTAATTAGTTCTATAACTCTCTGAATATCATGTGACTCTCTTTTTAAAAATCATAGGCCTAGCTTAAACCTATCGCATCACAAATACTTGACTCTTCTATTCAACACTTATACTTTGTCGATACTAATGCATTAATACCTCATATAAACTTCTCTCTTGTCTAGTAACTCGTACTCTACCTTCTATCATGAAGTCTACAGCAACGCATCACTTCTTAGTAAACCCATAAGGAAAAACTACTCATTAATAAGTTACTGGGTGCATGACTGCAACATTATAATTTTCCTCATCACTATCTTCCTTTCTTCGATTACTATATCTCCACATGCATTCTTCTAATTCTGGACACTTTTACTACTACTGTTTCTGAAATCGTAACTCATGCTATATTTTTGGGTGAAAATACAACCCAAGCTTTAGAAATTACTCTCCTCTTAAAGGATATCACCTGAAACAAGACATAGAGAAGAGAGTCTTGGAGTATATCTAGCTTTTAGCTTGAACATACAATTCATATGAATAAGAGTGCATTCTTTCGAATTTGAACACTTAAGCTTACTCACAGGCTTCTCTCAAGCCCCTCTACTGTCTCATGACTTTCGGAAGACTTTTGTTAATAGTAACTCACTGAGAAGGATCTAGCTTTACTATTTAAACCATCTTGAGTATGAGGGGTAGTCGAATGGATTTGAGGAACGCATGAGTACGAATAAGTTTCTTATGACACAGTTCTAGTGCATAATTTAGAGTATGAAAGAAAGGAAACTTTTCTTAAATGTCTGCAGACCCTCATTTATAGAAGTGGGGTCCTCACAACCATAAATACGATCCTACTGACACGACTTCATAGATACACTAGGACATTTGAACTCTGTGCTCTGATATCAAGTTTGTCACGACCCGAGCCTACACCCTGGATGTGGCCGGCACTAGAGAACCATTTTTGTTTCCCAAGCGAACCCTCATCCTGACTGACTACAAGCGGAAGACTAAATCAAGCAATAATAGGCTTAAAACTGTATTAAATCTGATAAACTTAAATACTCAACTCATAAAGTCTGGACAATACGCAATAGAAATACTTATAGTTTGTAAAACAACTCAAAAGAAGTAAATACTAAAAGACTCCTAAACTCTATCTATCTATGAAGCCTCTATATTTCAACATGGATGTTGGGACAAGACCCAGAACACCCCAAAAAAAAGACTAAACTAAAAGGGAAAAAAAGGGGAATCCTCCGGAATGCAAGGAGGCTCACCAGAGCTAACTGGAATGTCAAATGGTCTCAACGAAGCGTCTGTTGATGATCCTGAACACATTTATCTGCATCATTATAATATGCAGGTCGAATGACATCAGTACATAGAATGTACGAGTATGTAATATGGCTGAATTGGAATAAATAACTAAACTGAAACTGTGGCAGTAACTCAACTGAAATATAATATAAATCATGATGAAAAACTCATTTAAACTCTTACCGAACAATGCAATAATAGCATATACTGATCTGACCAGACTGAAGGAAATACTTAACTCAACTCAAAGAAAATTATATGTGAAAGTATAATATTATAACTCAAAGAAAATTATATGTGAAAATACTAAAAGTTCCCTTAAACTTTACTAAAAAATTCTCTTTAAACTCTACTCAAACTTCGCTTTAATTTCTTTAAAAAATTATTTAAAACAAATGTTTATTGTGATCTGATCATTTATGACTCGGGAAGACATACTGCATAAACATTGATGGCATATCTATATATCATGCTACTTACACATTTATGGCATACTCGACTGTCATACAAATCATGAATCATAGATATTTTCTCAATATAACAAAATGATACATTTGGAACTACTTAGTTCCCTTATACTCTTGCTCAACTCTTGGTTAAAACTCTTTCTCAAACTCTTCTTTACTTTCTAAAAACTCAGTTTTAAACAATTGTTAATTACAAAAGAATTCTCAAAATGACTCAAAAAGACTTCTTAAACTTACTTTAGTTTGGAATGTAAATTAAGACATTTGAGTGGGACATGTAGAGACTGTCAAGGATTAATGGAGCCTTTAGGAGCTAATACAAAGAAGAGAACGTAGTCACGATTCAAAGGAATAAATTTGGAATGAAACACTGAAGGAAAAAGGCCAGACGACCCCTGGCGTACTGCTGGCATAGGGCGCTAGGCCTTAAACTACTGACCAGAGTTTGGGGCGTACTGATGGCGTGGCGCGCCAGCCCCTACCCAGGAATCTGACGAATTTTCTTGCTCCATTTCGGGTCCTAACTCATCTAGAATCGATTGGTTTCTTCCAAACTCTCTTTGATTCACAAACCCAACATGAATTTATCAAAATTCCACTCAAATTCTATCAATAAACACCACTCATTCGCAAAAGCCTCACCTTGAGAACTCAAAACCTCCATTGATAAATAATGAAACTTAAAACTCAAGAACTCTTCAAGAATGTTTACATAAATGATTATATGGGTTAATTAACGATAGAATTACATGTTTGGCATGAGGACGAACAAGTCCATCACTATGGGAAGCCTCACATACCTGGAAAGAAAGATGTTATTGGCGAACACCACAATTCTTGAAGAATGCTTGAACTTAGCCCTTTTTCTCTTCTAGAAACCTCGCTCTAAAACCCTAACTATTTCGGAACGCGAATAGGTGATTTAGAATCTTATTAGACCCTTAATGGGTCAGGAAAAACGTGTTAAGCCTAGTGGGAAAAAGGAAAAGACCAAAATATCCTTTCCTAAAATGAATGAAGTGCCTTAAATAGAGAGGTTTTACTCAAACTGGTATAACTTTTTACTCCGAGCTCGAAATTTAGCAAACTTGATGGCGTTGGAAAGGGGACTCAAAGACCTACAGTTTGTTAGCTTATAGACCACTAACTCATTATGTTCTGAGAGATACGATCATTTGATGTTGACCTAAGTAGAATCTTAGGTCAAAACTCACTCGGTAGGGAAGCTTTCAACTCAACTTCGTGCTAGCGATTCTAGTGGCCTTAATTGATATCCAAAATTATTCCCACATTAATGAATTGACCTTAGAATCTAAGAACAAGTAAGAATCACTCGGTACGACCTTATACGCAATTTATGAATGGTTCGGTCTTAACTTTAAAATTTTATGGGGTGTTACACTAAGAAAGAGAAAGATAATTTTATTCTGGAACAACGTGCTCTTTATGTAGAGCAGATAAAACATAGAAGTACCAATCCTAAGAAACATTGTGATCTGATAAGATACAATGCAACTAAAATATAGTAAACTACTGGAAGTCCTAAATGAATAAAAATAATAGAATATGAAAAGCATATAGCTAGAAAATAGGAAATAATAACTAACTCCTAAACTAAAGGATAACAAATATTTTCTGTTAATACGCCGCTACAAGTTAGGGGTGGCGGAACTTGCCCCGACTTGTGAAAATGGAACAAAAAAGTTGTATGTGGAAGAGACTTGGTAAGAATGTTGGAAACTTGATCAGCGGAGTGAAAGTGATGAACTTCAAGTGCTTTTTGTTGAACTTGCTAAAAAAAAATAGAAATCAATAGCTACATAATTCATCCTACCGTGAAACACAAGATTAGAATAATTGTAAGTGGTGCTAACACTGTCACAAAGGACTGTTGGTGGAGCAGACAGTGAAAAAAGAAGGTCATGGTGTAATTTTGTGAGACAATTGACTTCAGAAATACTAGTTGCAATAGCTTGATCCTCAACTTTTGAGGATGAGCGTGAGATAGACTTTTTCTTTTCGGAAGACCAATAGATTGGTGCGTTACCAAGGTAGAAAAAAACATAACCTTGTTTTGAGGTTCTGTCTTGTGGATTTCTTGCCCAATTGGAGTCAAAATAAGATATAAGCGATTTATTGGTTGTCGACTTAGTTTGGATCCTATTGTGCTTGTGTATTAGAGATCGCACAACAAATGTTTGATGGCTTTCCAGCGAGACACTTCAGGATTATGCATAAAACTAAGACAACTTGCTAATAGAAAACCCAATGCCAGGCCTAGTGAAGGATAGATAGTGAAACGTATCGATGATTCTTTTGTAAAGGGAGACGTAAATTACAGAATCATCTTTTGAATCAGTTAAGGAGTAGGTTGATTTCATAGGTTTGGAACGCCCTTGCAATTAGCCATTTGCAATTCATCCATAAGATCCATGACATATTTGTCTTGAGATAAATGTATTGAAGTTGGCGTAATATAACCTCAACACCCAAAAATAATGCAAGAGCCCAAGATCTTTTAGAGAGAATTGTTGGGAAAGTAATGTAATTATCACTACTAAAAAAAGTAAATACCGACCTAAAAATTACCAACTTCAATTTTCGACCTCCGGAGGTTGGAATTGTTATAAGGAATAAAAGATTAAAAAAATTCAGAGAACTGTCTATATGAAGTTTGTTTTTATGCTAAAAAAAAGTGGGAGTGGAATTTTTCCCGCGAATGGAATTTTTTCCGCGAAAAATAAATTACAATAAAAACCGACCTCTTGAATTCAGTATTAAATGAATAAATAGATAATAATAATATTTATTTTTACTCAATTAAATATAAAAAACAAAATCCCAAAATATTTTGAATAAATTTTATTTAAATCGTCTTCCGGAGGACGGTTTTGTGTAAATTAAAAAAATTATAATACTGACTTCCGAAAGTCGGTAAAATTAAATAGTATGTAATTAAATTAATTTTCATTAAAATATTTATATAGTCACTTCCAGAAGTCAATATCTTTATTTTTATTTATTATTTTTATCAAAACTGACCTTAAGTGATCGGTAATACTTAGCAAATTAAGAATAAACTATAATCTTATCTGAACTTAAAATGTAGAAAATTAATAAATTAATATTGTCAATTAACTTTAAATAAATTGTCTTCCGGATGAAGATTTTATGTAAATTAAAAATTAAATTAAAATAAAATACTGACTTCCTGATGTCAGTATTATTTAACTTAAAGTGATTAATTTTTATTTATCTTAAAATTTAATGTAATACCGACCTCATGAGGACTGTAGATTTTATTTAATTTTATTACTTTTAATAAAATCGACATCCAGATGTCAATTTCTAAAAAATATTTCTATTAATCAGAATTTTGCTATTATGCATAATACTAAATTTTCATTTTACGCTTACAATTAATTGTTTTAAAAAGTGTAACAACTTTGTATACTTTTATTTTAAAAAGTTAGAATTCGTGGAATAGACAAAGAAACCTCAATAATCCATATTTAGAGTATGAAATTATGTTGATATTAATTAGGAGATAATTAAATAATTCTAGAGTAATATACAAATTCTATCAGTCTGTCGTCAAATCATAAACTTAATATCTCATGTAATGATGTAGCGTTTAAGAGCTACCATATAAACCATCCGAGTATGAAATGTGAGATGATACTTCTAGAAATGTCATACCAAATTAAATTTTATATTTATATTTAATTATTTAATTATTTGTACATATAACCTTCAATGTCTTATCTCGTTTTATAAAATAGACAACAGAACATCGTAAAGTATTGTACAAAGCAAGTTCTATCAAGATTTTTATGTTCAAACTTGAATGGATGTCTCGTGTAGTGATCATATTGTAGGCAATGAAAGGTAAAAGATAATTCATCGGAGTATGAAATACGTTGATTTTATACTCGTCGAATAGTATAACAAACTAAGTCTCTCTCTCTCACACACACACACATATATATATATACACACATATATATGTATATATACATATATATATATGTATATATATACATATATATATATGTTATATACATATATATATATGTATATATACATATGCACGTTGTTGGTTCTCATATTTTACTTCTCGATTGAATTTGTACATAAATCAAAGATAGTTATTTAACTTTTCATTTCTTTTTTTAATTGATAAACTATAGATTAAGCATAAAAATATATTCAATATGTGAACTCATATATATAATCATATGTTTACCTTACACCGAACAAAGATATTGTTCATATCTTTATAAAGAATTTTGAATTTATTCAATCAGGCATGATTCGTTCAAGGGTCAATTGTGGTTGCAAAATGAGAGGAAATCCATCTATTTATAGCCAACAAAGGGTAGTATGAATATGTGCTTATTGTGTGTTATGTTAAAAGTCACGACCCTTCGGAAAAGTGACAATCCTTTGGAAGAGTCACAACTTATCATTAAAGTGACAACTCTTTAGAAAACTCACAACTCATCTGAAAAGTCACAACCTATCAAGAAAGTTACAATCTTTTGGAAAATTCACAACTCATTAGAAAAGTTACAACTCTTTAGAAAAGTCACAACTCATAAGAAAAGTCACAACCCTTCGAAAAATTCACAACTCATTGGAAAAGCAACATCCTTTCAAAAAGAACATATGCTATTCAAATAGATATATATGAGTGTTTTAAATAGGGGTATTATAGTAATTTAACGTTCAAGTTAGGAAGTTCATATTTTTAAGGTAGTATATATATATATATATAAGTGTGTGCATATATATATATATGTTAATAAAATCAACTTCAAGAGGTCAGTTTATATTAAAATAAATTTATAAACACCGACCTCAAGATGTCATTGTATTTAAATTATTATTTTATTTAGGTAATATCGACTTCACGATGTCAGTATTTATTTAATATTTTTAAATATATATAATTATTTTTAAAAATACCAACATCCCATGGTCGGTAAGTTAAACACTTCTTTTAAAAATAGAATGAAAATTATTTTCTCTTTTCTCTCAAAACCCTAACTCTCCTCTCACACTCCTAATTCCCGCAGAAAACCACCTCTCTCAACCTAAGGCTCACCGCGCCACGCCACCCCTTCCCCGATCGATGCCGCCTCTTTCATGTCGACCTCCGTGCGCCTGAATAGCAGCAGCAGGTCGCAAGCGGACATCAACAGTAGCGCAGGCCGATCGGTCGCAATAGGTAAGTTTTAATTTTCAAAAATTCTAAGTCTCCATTCTCTTGTGAATTATTTTTAGTGCTTATTTAACACATATTTTTATCCTATGGGGTCGATAACTAGTTAGAGTTTAACAAATAGAAGAGGAAATTTGAAGTTACTGTCGAAAATTTGAAGTTGGTGAAGAGACCATTTTTTTTGAGTTTCAAGTGAACTAGGATAACCAACTTTAGCAAGTATAACTACACAAATATTTAAAAATAGAAAAATACTATATTTTCTTTTCCAAAAGAATGGAGAATTTTTAAAAACATTAAATTTAGCATTATGTATGATCAATTTTACGAACTTACTGATCCTAAACTGTCTGAGCCATTCTTGAATGTTATAATGACTTAAATCTCTCTATAATGACCGCTGAAGATATTTTAAATTGTATATTTTTATGCTAGGCAGCTGAGGAAGCTCGACATCTGAAGAAGTTATTACAAGATTATACCGCTTCTTTCATCAAAGTAGGAGATAAGGTTTGGTGTTTTTAAATTTCTAAAATTCAAGTACAATTCATTTTCATAATGTTTTTGTGTCAATCTAGTATTGATACTTAGCTTTAATTTTATAATAATTTATTTGTGTCCATCGAGTGTTGACACTTAGCTTTAAATTAGGTGATAATGTGTTTGTTTAGCATAAGTACCAACACTAGTTGATCCTATTGCTGAAAATTTGATTTTCTTGCAAAATCAATTTGTGTTCATCTAGTGTTGACACTTAGCTTTAATTTTGGAATAACGTGTTTGTTAAGAATAAGTACCCACACTAATTGATCCTATTGATGACAAAATTGATTTTCTTGCAAGATCGATTTGTGTCCTTCCAGTGTTGACACTTAGCTTTAAATTTAGGAATAACGTATTTATTAAACATAAGTACCAACACTAGTTGATACTATTGATGACAAAATTAATTTTCTTGCAATATCGATTTGTATCCATCTAGTGTTGACACTTAGCTTTAAATTTAGGGATAATGTGTTTATTAAGCATAAGTACCAACACTAGTTGATTCTATTGATGAAAATTTTGATTTTCTTGCAAGATTGATTTGTGTCCATCTAGTGTTGCCACTTAGCTTTAATTTATGAATAATGTGTTCGTTAAGCATAAATACCAACACTAGTTGATCCTATTAATGACAAAATTGATTTTCTTGAAAGATCGATTTGTGTTCATCTAGTGTTGACACTTAGCTTTAATTTAGGAATAAGGTGTTTGTTAAGAATAAGTACCCACACTAGTTGACCCTATTGATGATAAAATTGAAGTAAGGCCTTTTATATAGTTCTTCTTTAAGCCACAAATGTCATTTCATCTTATCTTCACACGATTACCATGCGTCAATTGCATTTGAATCCAATTATACGATGATATTGATAATAGGCCTTAAATACTTTTATATTTATATCTTGCTACATGATTCACGAGGAGGAGGATTTTTCATTTGATTTTGCAAGCATGGAGGCACAGGGAGGAAGGGACACGGGGAATAGTGGGGCTTTCATGACCTAAAGTACCCCTAGACGTGACATGGCGTATAAGACCCCAAAAGGCCCTATACAGGCAACTTAGCATACATCATACAAGATAATAGTAGTTAAGATTCTTAAAGACAGTTTTCACATCATAAGAGTTTAACAAAAGTGGTGGAAGTCTAACATAGTCTCAAAGCCATCTAATACATCAGTAGAACGAAATATTGGGACATAACCCATACAAGTTTCAATGTAAAATGACATAAAACTATAAGAGTGGCATTGTCCTTGAAGTATGAGGACTCACCAAGTCTTCTTAATCACAAGTACAACGATCTAGCCACGAATGGAGGGAGAGGAGTCGTCACGCCCTACATTAGTGAAACAATGTAGCCAAGAGTATGTGTTAGTACATAGAATGTACCAAGTATGATAACTATGCATAGAAGTTACAAAATCATGCTAAAAATGAGATATACATAAGATGCAATGACCAAGTGAAAATCGTAAAATAACATGATGGAAAGCATGAGTTAAAAACCATGGTCAATGCAAGTAAATCACCTTAGGCAAAACATACTTGAGATATGTTTTAGGAAGTAACCTTAGTTTATTATGTGGGAAATTAACCTTAACCAACATAGACCATGTGAGATATAACAAGGAATCCTATATCTACCCCATATCAAAAAGAGGGTTCCTTACTTGCAAAGGTAAGAACCATAACTTCTAACTTAAGTGGATCCACTAGCTAATGTCTAACTAAGACAATAATCCTACGGTGGCACATAATTTATGGGACATGGGTAATCGCCACTTGTCTACTCGGTGTTAAGAATAAATCCCACGGAATAGTCATAATTCATAACTTATCTTATCATTAGTAGACATGGGTAATCGCCTCTTGTCTTATCAATCATGGAAGGTATATTAAATAGTCAATCCAAGCTAAAGTTCATTAGAATAGCTCCTTAATTATTGATTCAAAGTTTAGATGAGAATACCTTCCAACCCTATGAATCCTTTATCTGAGAAAAGACTTTCACATTCATGTTTTGAGTAATGTATGAGAAATCCTTCCTCAACACAATAGCAACATTGATGCTTCATTCTCAACGCAACCTTAAATCATTTATCTCAATTTCATAAAGAACATGCATATCTTCACAATTCTCATCTTTCATAGTTTGAAACCTCATCATAAGATCAAAGTACTGAAATCATAGATCATGCATGGGTTCATGGTAATTCAACTTTAAAAGCATGTAATTAACTCAGTTCATGTATAGAAAGACTTAAATCAATCAATTAGATTATAATTTGAAAGAACCCATGAGATAGAAGAAAATCCTAATTTTAATTGGAAAATTCTACCTTGTAAAATTAGAGAATTTAGGAACCCTATGGAGGAAAGGACTCCACAAGTGAAAGCCATCGTATATTGATGTCAAAAGCCCACAATTTATGGTGAATAAGGAGACTTAAATGGAAAACCTAGATCTTCTTCTTCTTCAAGCTTTAGAAATCGAAATATTTGAGTGGATGAACTTTGATCAACTATGATAATTTAGAAGAATGAGTTTAATTTGGTAAATTTGGGGGTTTAAATGTTTATATAAGGTTTAGGAAGGAAGATAAAATGACATAGTATTGGTTTAGAATAATTAGGAAAAGACCCAAAAGCCCCTCATAAATAATTGCCGGACCCCATCGACGATTGGACATATGCTCCATAAGTCCAACTAAGGACCGTCCTGGCCAGCCGTGGGTTGGGTTCAGAGACTGATTAAATTGGGCCTTCAATCAACGGATCCTATGTACGTTCCGTTTGTCCACTTACGGACTGTACATACCTACCGTAACTCCCAACTTGATGTTCAAAATTTCACTAAGTCTGAGACTCACCTACGAGACATATCTATGACTCGTAAAAGGAGTGACAGATTGTCTTGTTGAACTGTCAAAAGATACTGGGACTTGATTTTGAGAAAATATTTTCCCCACCATATACGGTTGCCACCTACGGTCCGTAGGACCTCCTACCAATCGTAAGTGGGAGTCGTAGGTACAACCTGCAATCCAAAAATTTTATTTTCCTTCTTTTTCGAGTTCGAGGTGTTACAGGGGGAGAGTTAATAGGCAAGTCAGGGAGGGGGTGGGGGAAGGGAAGGCGACAAATTTCACTAGTATTACAAAATAATGTTGTTGACTACCTAAATGGAGACTCCTCAACATATCATTGCCTTAAACACATTAGATCTGAAACTCAAACAACTTTTTCTGCTCCCAACTTCCAATGTCATATCAATTAGACCATAACACAACATCAAACACAAATTCGATGATTATGCCGCTGCCATGAGGGTGCAAAAAGGTGAATCCATCTTTCTTTATCTGTCAACTTTATTATTCAATTCTCTGTTTATATGTTTTATGGAAGAGAAACCCTGGTCTTTCTAGCCAATTCCATCGACTAGTTGCATCATTTCATTAGAAAATCCAATGAATTACTGAAATCTGCTCGATTCAGTTGACCTTTAGAGTATCATCTATGGAGTAACAATTACTTTAGGGTGGGAAACAATTTCATTTACCCCAAATCATATAAGAGTGTGATATCAAAATCGACGACACCCTAGAAATCTTCGAGAAAACATAAGGCATTATCATCCTCACACATGGAGGCTGGGAAATGAATTAAACTCACTTATTCATGACCTATGCAACTGCATCTCCTATTATTTATCACCATCTCTATTCCCGCAGCTCTAGTGAAGATTTATATGTTTTCTTTTATATTTAGCAAACAAGTTGCTCATGGATGCATTTGCCAATTTATAGATTTATGTAAGACACTTTTCCCCAACCCTATAACTGTATATCGAGAGTGTGTTTGTAAGGCCTGATCCATCATTATTCAAAAGACATATTGTGTGGAGTCTCAAAAATTCTTGTTATACGTGATACTTTAAAATTGAGATGACATGACAAAAATATATGAATTTGAAAATTAGACCCGGGCTGATGTCATCCCGCCATAGCGAAAACTTTCATCTAATTGTAGCGTGACAGTCGCTATAGCAGGGCAAGTGTGGCAGAAACTCAAAAACATGAACTTTTAAAATTTTCCTCAATCTCTTTAGTGATAAAATAGATGAGGGTTACTCCAAAAATCCTCTAAAAATCTATTCCAAGCTAGGTGACAAAGGAGAGGATGGATTATAGTGCAAGGTGGGTCAAACCCATGAATTTTTGGTCTACGTCAGTTAGGATTCGTCCCCATATAGCCAAAAGCTCGTGTTTAGAGTTCTTCATTAATTGCTTGGCATCCAGGTAGGATGGGTTTTAATCAAGTAGTTGACCTATTTTCACTTATATTATATCTTGTAATTGTAAGAGATTGCATGTATAGACCTTCGGTCATGGAGTCTGGATGACTTAATATGGGGTTAGTTGTGGTTTAAGATGATAACAAATTTGATTAACTAATGTCGACCTTGTGATGGTTGCTAGGTGGGATCTTTACTCTTGAGGGTAAGTGAGTGGTGGGTAATCAGGTTCCAAGCAAAAAACTGTCTAGAAAGAGTCATCTTAGTGTAGGTTATAGTTGTTGCTTTCTAAGTTTATGTATGTATGCATGTTAAACGTCTCTATAGTGAAACTTCTATGACACATGTCAGGGGCATCATAGGGGCTTAATGTGAAGTAATTAATTTTGTTGATTATCTCATGCGACAAATGTGTTTTGTTTACTTGTTTTTACAAGTTTGCTTGTATTTTATTGTGATAGTGATTGTGTTTGTGTGATTAATGGTTGGCTCGAGTACCACTCTTGGTATATGATATTTGTATGCTTGGATTGGGTACCACCTGGTACGTACTAACGGTTGGCTCGGGTACCACGTCTGGTACAAGATATCTATATGGTTGGCTTGGGTACCATGTTAGTACAAATTACTAACTATTGGCTCAGACATCACGCCTAGTACATGTTTGATTATCCTTTTATATTTGGTTCCATGAGAGAACCAGGTTAACTTCTTTGTAATGTAATTGTTACATGTTGATCGATGAGTGGTCGAGATCTATGTTTAAATGCTGGGATGGTATTTGTATACCAGGATTGCATGTTAAACACTGTAGATGATGTCTTAGGGATCCTTGGTTGTCTAGGTTACTTAAAAGATGTGATGAGTCATATATGTCTTGTTGTCGTGTTATTGATCATGTTATTTGTGAATGTTAAATCTGTGTGGTGATTGGGATTTTGGCTTATTCACAAACATTGCATTGTATTGTTAGCCTGCATGGTCAGGGACATATCTGATAATGAGGATTTAGTCAATGTGGTTTAGTAAGAGTCTTGTAAGTGGTTTACCAAATTGGTCAAGGGCCAGGGTGTTGACATAAGAGTATGAGGGAGAGCAGTGGCCTGGTATGTAGGAAATCTCTATGTGATAGAAGGGTTAGGTTATGATCTTATGTGGGGGTGGAATGATCTAGATGATGTTGGCAGCATGTTAGCAGTGCATTTCCTTGTCCAGTTGTACTATTCCTTCATTTATTTAATTAGCTTGAAGTTCAATAAAATAGTATTATTTTGGTGCAGTTCATCTTTCCAAATAGTTTTAAACTTCATTGTAATCAGAGCCCTTATTCTTAAGGGACTTGTGAGGGACTAGAAAGGTTCTTTTCTGAGTGTTTTTACCCAAATATGTTTCTGCAAAACACCATTAAACAATGGAGAATACAGGCTCTTTTTCTGCTATGGCTCCACCAGTTTTCGACAGAGAAAACTACCAAGCATGGGTAGTGAAAATGGAAGCTTCTTTGGATACATACGATTTATGGAGGCTGTTGAGGAAAACTTTGAAGCGCTTCCTCTACTGGGGAATCCAACTATGGCTCAGATTAGAACCCACAAGGAAAAAAAGATAAGAAAATCCAAAGCTAAATCCTGTCTTTTTGTTGCAGTTTCTTCCACCATTTTCAGTAGAATAATGACATGTAATTCAGCCAAAGCAATTTGGGATTTCCTAAAGAAAGAGTACGAGGGAGATGAAAGAATTAGAGGACTGAAAGTACTGAACTTGGTTAGAGAATTTGAGATGCAGCGTATATAGGGATCTGAAACCATTAAGGATTATTCTGACAGGTTGCTTGGGATTTCCAATAAGGTAGGGATACTTGGAACTAAACTTACTGATAATAGAATAGTTCAAAAGATACTTGTAACCTTATCTGAGAGATATGAGGCAACTATTGCTTCATTGGAAAATACTAAAGATTTGTCACAGCTTAGCTTGGCAAAGTTATTGAGTGCACTGCTGGCACAAGAACAATGAAGAATGATGATGCAAGAGGGATCCATCGAGGGAGCCCTACAAGCCAAGTTGCAGCTTGATTCAGGCGCTGTCATGGGGAATAAATGAAAAGGAAAGAAAGGAAATTATGGAAACTATGAAGCTACTTTTGCAAGAAATAATTCTGCTACCACCAGTAACAACAAAGAAGGAAAATATCCTCCTTGTCAACATTGTGGAAAGAGACATCATCCTCACTTCAAGTGTTGGAGAAAGCCTGATATGAACTTCCAAAAGTGTCAAAAACTTGGTGATGTCAGATTATCTGCAAAGAAAAGAGTTTACAACAACCAAATGATGGACGGATTGCAGATCAAGAACAAGAAGAGCAATTGTTTGTGGCTACCAGTTACGCAAGCAAAAGTTCAAGTGAAAGCTGGCTCATTGATAGTCGTTGTACGAACCACATGACTAGTGATGAAAAGTTAAACACAGAGTCAGGATCAAAAATGGAGAATACCTCCCAATGCCAGGAAAGGGGACTGTAGCAATTGAGAGTTATAAAGGTAGAAAGATTATTTATGAAGTTTAATTTGTTCTTAACATTGATCAGAATTTAATAAGTGTTGGACAACTGCTAGTAAAAGGATTCAAATTATTATTTGAAGACAAGGCATGTCTAATCCATGATCCCATTGGTCAAGAAATGTTTAGAATTAAAATACAGAGAAAAGTTTTTCCTTGAATCCATTGGATGAGGAACACATAGCTTTCACAAGCCAGCTTGCAGTTGCAGAAACGTGGCTCAAAAGGTTGGGGCATTTTCATCACAAAGCCTTGTTTTTTATGCAAAGAAACAAAATGGTAAATAGTTTACAAAAATTGGAGGAGAAATCCTCAAGTTCTAAGGCTTGCTTGCTTGGCAAGCAGACTAGACTTTCATTTAAAAGTTCCACATGGAGAACTATAGAAAAGTTGCAACTCATTCATACCGATCTTTGTGGTCCACAGAGAACTCCATCACATCATGGAAGCCATTATTATTTTATCTTCATTGATGATCTAACAAGAATATGTTGGATTTATTTTATGAAGTTTAAGTCTCAAGTTGCTGGAATTTTCAAAAAAGTTCAAAGTATGGATAGAAAACAAGAGTGGCTGCATGATTCAGTTCATTAGATCAGATAATGGAATTGAATATACATCAGATATGTTCAATTCTTTTTGTGAAGAAGCTGGAATTGAGCACCACCTTACTATCCCTTTTCTCCACACCAAAATGGAGTGAGTGAGAGAAAGAATAGAACAACCATGGAGATGCCGAGATGCTTGCTTCATGAGAAGAATCTAACAAGGACGTTTTGTGCTGAAGCAGCAAACACGACAGGTTTCTTGCTGAATGGACTGTCCACACGGGCAGTGGAAGGAAAGACTCCAATCGAGGCATGGTATGGTGTCAAATCTGTTTTAAAAAACCTCAAGATATTTGGATTTCTATTTTTCTTATGTTCCACAGGTTAAGAGGGACAAGTCAGATAAGAAGATACATTTGGGAATCTTCCTTGGCGATAGCTTATTTTCTAAAGCTTATAGGATCTTTCAACCTCAATCAGGTAAGATTCTTATAAGTAGAGATGTTCATTTCCTTGAAAATGAGCAATGGGACTGGAATGAGGAGTATCGAGTTAAGAACAATAATTCATAGCTAGATTATTGTGTATTGGTGGATTATCAACCTATTAGGGGAACAAGGTCACTCTATGATATTTATCAAAGATGCAATGTCACTATTTTTTACTCTGCAGGATTTGAGAAAGCAAAAATGGATCAAAAATGGACAAATGCAATGAAGGAGGAGCTGGCCTTGATGGAAAAGAAGCAAACCAGGAAGCTCGTGGAAATACCCCGAGACAGGAAATTGATTGGAGTTCAATTGACTTTCGACCAAAGTTAAATCTAGCTGGTTCGATAAATAAGCAAAAAGCTAGATTGGTGGTGAAAGGCTATGCACAAGTTTGGAGAGTAGATTGTTGATACTTTTTCCCCAGTGGCCAGATTGGATACAATTCGGATACTTTTGGCTATAGCGGCATAGAAAAATTGGAAGATTATTCAAATGGACGTGAAGTCTGCCTTCTTGAATGGTCTACTACAGGAAGAGATTTATGTTGAACAGCCAGAAGGGTTCAGCGTACCAGGTCATGAAGATATGGTTTATCTGTTAAAGAAAGCTCTATATGGACTAAAGCAAGCTCCTAGAGCTTGGTACAACCGAATGAATAACCATTTGCTAGACTTAGGTTTTGAAAAACGCTTAAGTGAATCGACTCTTTATGCGAAGAAAGTTGACTCTAACATTATTATTATTTCTCTATATGTAGATGATGTACTTGTGACAAGAAATAATACAGGGCTGATAGAAGAATTCAAGGAGAATATAATAAAAGTCTTTGAGATGATTAATCCTGGCAAAATGACTTATTTTCTGGGAATGGAGATCAAGCAAACTCAAAATGAAGTCTTTCTTTGTCAAAAGAAATATATGAAGGATATACTAAAAAGATTTAGCATGGAAGAATGCAAGAGTTTGAGTGCTCCAATGAATAAAAAAGAACAGCTAAAAAAGGATTATGGAGCAGAACTAGTTGATGAAGGAGTGTATCGAAGATTTATTGGATGCTTGATGTATCTCAATACAACAACAAGACCTGACATCTTTTTTCCTATGAGTGTTTTATCTAGGTTTTTAAATTGTGCAAGTGAGTTGCACATGATAGCTTCCAAAAGAGTGGTTAGATATCTTAAAGGAACTCTAACCTATGTCATCAAATTTAGCAAAAGTTTGAATTTCAAACTCTATGGATATTCTGATAGTGATTGGGGCGGGTCAACTGGATATATGAAATGTACTTTGGGAATGAACCATTTGACGAGAAATGTCCATATCATGGATAAGCATGGCGGTGGGGCATTCCTTAACCACCATTTCAGACACTCCCAAAACAAACTTGCTCATCCTTGCCCTAGGATCGGCAACCATAGTAGGAGCATATCTAGACCATTGTGTGAATTTCAAAGTATACTCCTTCACACTCCTATTTCCTTGACGAATATTAATGAATTTAAGAACTTTTGTCTCCCATATCTCAAGGTGAAAGAACCTATCAAGGAAAGCAACCTTAAGCTTTTCCCAATCAACAGGACCCGCATCAACTGCCCTCTCTTCCTTCCATTGGTTGAAACAAACCTAAGCAACACCCTTAAGTTGATAAGAGGATAATTCCACCTTCTCCACCGACGTCACACCCTTAATCATCAAAACCTTGTATACCTCATCAATGACCTATTGAGGATCTTCCTCAGTTTTTGAACCATGAAACTTTGAAGGATTCATCCTAGTGAAGTCCCTCACTCTAGTTACAACCGTACCCACATTTGGGTTCACGGGATTCACAGCCTCCCTATTGGCTTGAGCCATCATGGCTTGGGCCAACACTTTAAAAGTAGCCCTAAACTCCACATTTGTCATTTGCTTGGCCAAAGGGTATATCAGAACTTGAGGAGCTTCTTGTCCCACATTCTCTCATGCCTTCCTTCTAACGTATGCTCTTTGAGGGGCCATATTCTAAAAAGCATCAAATAAGGATTAGAAGTGAGAAATATAGAGTTAAACTCTATCACATGACTTTAGAGTGATGAAAGAAGTGGAATTTCCTAAACATCTTATAGCCTCTCATTCATAAGTGTGACGCGCTTTGCACTCATGAACAAGACTCCATTTGACGTGACTTATGAGACACTCTAGGACCTTTCTAAAACCTTGTGCTCTAAATACAAAGTTTGTCACGACCTAAAGTACACCCTAGACGTGACATGGAATATAGGACCCCGAGAGGCCCCACACAAGCCACTTAGCATATATCATACAAGATAATAGAATTTAAAAAGAGTTCAAAGAAAAATTTTCATATAAAAGAGTTTGGAAAAAAGGAATTCTAAGCATAAGTCTCAATAAGCGATCTACTATATCAATAGAATGAATCTGGGACATAACCCATACAAAGTTTGAAATCTGAAATGACATAAAGCAATAAAAGAGTCTCGATCCTCGAAACATAAGGACTCACCAAGCCTTTGATTCTCTAAAATAATCACTAGCCATGAATACAGGAAGAAGTGTCGGATCCTACATTAGTTAAACAATGTAGGAAAAATTATGTGTTAGTACATGGAATGTACTAAGTATGAGGCAATATGCATAAACATGGACATGATAGTAAAATAGCTTAAATCAAATAGGCATGATCATAATGAGACATTTAAAAACTTTATAGTTAAGAAAGGACATGAAGTTCATAAGACATAGCCAAATACCTTAGTATACAAGACTTAAGAAAACTTTGAAGAAAACATAATCATTTTGTGGAACATTACCTTTAACCGACAATAAGACCATGAGAGCTATATCATGGAATTCGCTATATCTCTCAAACAGAAACAAGGGGAAACTACTTGCCAAAGGTAGAATCCGTACACATCATCATTAGCAAACGTGGATCCACTAGCTAGGTCATTTAAGACAATCCTATGGGGGCACACAGTTTGGGACTAGAGGTTGCTACTAGAGACTACCCTACTTGAGCCTCCACCTCAAAGCCCTCTCGGTGCTAAGTCTAAATCCCAACGGAATAGATAAAAGTGAAATAGCAATTTAACATAGGGAAATGCAATGGTAAATACAAATCAACACATGTCAAGATAAAAACATAGAATAGCTCCATAGAGATAATTCAACATGGATGAGAAAACCTTTCACCAATGTGAATTCATTTGTGAGAAATACCTTTCACAATCATGATCATCATAGTAAATGAGAAATTCTTTCACAATAACATTGATACTCTCCTCTCAAAGCATCCCCAAATCATTTATAATCATTTCATAAAAACATGCATATCTTCATAATTTCATAGTTCATATATTCGTGGGTTCATCATAAGATCAAAGTTATAAATCATAATTTAGGCATGGGGTCAATGCAATTTCAACTAAATATCATAGATTAACTTCAATTCACGCATTAGAATACCTTATTAATAAAAATAAATCATACTCGAAAGAAACTCATATTCATGCATTGAAACCCTAATTTGATCCATTAGAAATTGAGTTGAAAAATTGAAACCTTTAGGAAGCCCATGGAGGAAAGGACTCCATTGGTCAATACACACATACCTTGTTGCTAAAAGCCCAAAAAGAATGGTGGATTAGAAATTTGTAGAGAACCCTAACCTTCTTCTTCTTCCTTGAGCTTTACATGTTTTGGCGGGGGGGGGGGGTGAATTTGGTCAATCTTTAGGGATTTAGGAGAATGAGTTGAGAATGGGTGAATTGGGGGTTTAAAACATTTATATAGGGCTTAGGGTAGAAGATAAAATGACATAGTATAGGGTGAAAATAATTAGGAAAAGACCCAAAAGCCCATTCAAAATAATTGTTGAACTCGACCTACGGTTTGGACCTACGGACAATTCTGGTCAACAGAATATCCTGGTCAACCGTAGTTGGATTCAGAAACTAGATTTTTGGACCATAAAATGACGGGACCCATGTATGGTTCGTAGGTCTACCTATGGTCCGTAAATTGCCAACCGTAGAAACCAACTTTAGGCTTTAAATTTTAAGTAAGTCTTGGAGTGACCTACGAAACCTACCCAGGACTCGTACATAGAGTGATGGTCTGTCCTGGTGAACTGCCTAAAGGGGTTCTGAAACTTAATTTTTGAAAATCATCTCCCCACTACCTACGGATTCCATCTACTTTGCATAGGTAATCCTACCATCCGTAGGTGGGAACCCTAGGTCATGCCTGAAACCCAAAATCGGTATTTTTCCTCTTTTCCAAGTTTGAGGTGTTACACATATCCAAAGATTCTGTATTTTATGGAAGGACCAAGCACTCCAACATCGACTTCTATTTCTTGAGGGAAGTGCAGAAAAATGGTGAAGCAGTTTTACTCTATTGCAATTCAAAGAATCAAGTGGCTGGCATTTGTACCAAGTCATTTCATGTTAGTAGATTCCAATTTCTTAGAGAAAAATTGGGAGTTTACAGCTCCTGATCCAGGAGGAGATGTTGTTACGTGTGTCACGGGATCTGTTAAGAGTGGGTCAGAGAATTCAGGTGATTGTTAAGAGATCAGTTTGTCCTTTTAGTCATTATCCTAAAACTAGTTATAGTTGTTCCTATTTTTTAGGCATGTTAGCAGTTTTTTAGCAGTCTATTTCCTTGTTCAATTATACTATTCCTTTATATATTTAATCAGCTTGAAGTTCAATAAAAAAGATTCTTCGGGTTCAGTTCATCTTGCTATTCAGTTTTAAACAACATTTATTCTCCAAGTGTCATGTTTCTTTGATTAATTGCATGATGTTATGTGGTAGATTTGGGTCGACCGATGATGCCTATCAAATGCCTATCAATACATGTTGTTTGTACTGATACTACTCTTGCTATGCCACTTGACATAGTATGATTGTAGGATCAATGATGTTTCTTAGGTAAAGATGTTGATGGTCTTAGATAGCTTCTACACCTCTTCCCTTATGGTGGGTGTTGTATTGCATTTCTTTCATAATATTGTACTCTCTTAGAAACTTTAGTACCTGTTTAGACTAAATTCTTGGGGAAGAGTTTAGTGTATTTCTTTACAAAAGTACTTTATTTAATTAAGTTTGGGACTTATTATGTATTTACGATAAGATATTAGTTTATATTTGTTCACTTCCGCATTGCATGTTTTAAATTGGGCGTAAGGGTTCTTCTATCTACGTATTAGAATAGGTGCCCGCTCAGCCCGGTGGGTTGGGTGCTCCTCTACTTTTAGAGTTTTATAAACTTGTTAGAGGGGTAGCTGGTGTTCATGATGCTATTTATATATTTTTTTGTAGTAGTTTAGCGGCTATGGTGGAGTGGCATGGTGTTAGGAATGTGTTAATATTATAGGATATATTCAATTTGTTCACGAGTTTGAAACAAGTTTAATTGAGTGTGTGATCAGTTGAGTTTATAGGGTTATCAGATAGTGATATGCATGAGTTTATCAAGTTTATACATCCCGTGAAGTGTGCAATATGGCATCAAGAAGCATTAGGTTGTACGATTGGTTTCCCTTCATTGAAGCTAGGTAAGAATGAAGCAGGAAAGAAAATATTTGAGTTGAACAATTATGAAAAAAAAATAGATTGAAGGTGTGCATCGTGTATTTCGTAACTTGGACAAATTAGAGTTGTGTCTAATGAAATAGGAAAGCTAGATGGGTTTGATAAAAGATGAAGAGGTGAACCCATTGTAATTTATTGGTCTCAGTATCTTGTAATTATGAAATAGTTAAGAAGCATTTCAAAACTATATAAGGGCTTGGAGGAAATGTTTTGGGAGAAGATGAGACAAAGAAGAGTTGCATTCTGCTTTTTGATGGTTAGACTGTCAAAAATGTCTAGAGATTATCAGTGGATTCTTGGGCACATAGAGGTAAGTTAGTTAAATATAAGGCAATGTTTGGCCTTGAAGATCCTTTCAGATGGGAAAGACAATAGTCATATTCTATGTGGAAGTAACAGGAAAAATATTAACAAGAAAACATGAAGGCTAGTCAAATATCATCACATAAATTGGGACAGAAGGATTACTTAAGTACTATAATATATAGTACCTTTTGCTGTTTTATTTTGGGTTGGTTTAGTCCAACATCACATCTTGTTGAAGGGAAGTCAAAATTATTTTCATCAGAAGACTACACAAACACTGAATGCTTAGAAGGTAAAAAACGACAACCACATTTTAGATTTAGGGTTAAAAATAGACAACTTACTTCGATGGACGATTCATGAGCACTTCTATATTATATTGTTGATGGCCCAGAAGAAACACTTGTCCCCATATTCTCGATGACATTCTCTATAGTTTCTCCATGTGTAGCAGTTTCTTCAACATGGATGTGACCATCGAGAATAAAGTCATCTTGACTAGGACTCAAAGAGTTTCTATTGTTTTCTTCTCCTGTACAACAAAAAGTTATTACCATATCAAGAAAATATTTGGATTCTTCTTTTAAAAAAAGATATTAAATTCAACTTAGTCCTTTAACCTCTTTGTAGCAACTGAACATTCTTTGTCATACCACAATGACTAAATAGTGCGGATACTTTCTTGCGCCCGTTAAAAGTTGATATTAAAATTTGTATATAATATTTGCTATAACAACACAAAATGAAAGAGCTAGTCAGTTTATTGTTTTGGTATGAAACAAGTTGGCATTGGAACTAAAACATCAACACGTAAAAGTCTCAAGAAAGGAATATTTTTGTTAATTTCTTACCTTGCACGTCTGTAAAATTGATGTTATTCTATTGTCTAATGTCAGTACTAGCTTGCTCATTTAGGAAAAACTCAGGAAACTGTGACGACCCGCCATGTCATAATGCCACATAAGCACCACGTAAGTTCCACATGACACAAAGTTGCCCATGTGGAGGGCTTACATAGGAAGACGGGTAGTCCATAGTGAAAGGTTCTAGAGATATGTGGGAATTTATCATGTAGAACCTAGAATATCATGGATTTTACATGAAAGATCCTTAGAATATTTTACATATGTATAGAGTTCTAGAAATATGACTACTTTTTAAATATGTAGGGAATTATGTAATAATTATTATTTACACTTTAGACCCTAAGTTATTAGTATAAATAGAGGGGCATCCATTTGTAAATTAACCAAGCAAGAATCAAGCAATCTCCCAAGTAATATAAAAGCCTCTTAGAAATTCTCATGTGTCTTACTATATTCCCTTAGCAATCTAGTATTAAAAGGATTACTTGAGCTTGCAAAATCGTGAAAAATTCGTGAGTGAGTTTTAAAGTGCTGCACAGTGTCCTTAGTTGAAGTCCAAGGCCGTGAAAAAGTGGTATCAGAGCAAGGGTTGATACTAAGGGAATGGCAAACGAGGGAGACATCAACGTTGTTAGCACCACCAATGCCAGGGAAGATGGTGGAATGAAGCACGCAAAAAGGATGAAGTATCTTAAGAAGAATGAGGAATTGTTGCCCGACCCTATGGCAAGCGATGCACTAACAATTGAACTGGTTGGAACTGAATTGTCCTGATCAGGATGCAGCCCAACAAGATCCAAATCATACTGAATGTTGATCAGCCTCATTAAAACTTGTATCATTACATGACCAAGTTGAAGAAAATATATACCTAATGACTCGAACAACATTTGGATTGTCTGCACTATTCTGTGATGCATCCTGGAACAATCCACATTTAGACTTTGGCGCAAATCTCCTTCAAACTCTTGTTTCAATATAAACCTAACCAATCAAAATATATGGATTATCTTAGAATACAGCATTACAAGTCTTTCTTAGGGCATCTAGAAGGTAACACTCTTTTCTTTCACAAATGAAATAAGACGTTGTGCAAGCCAAAAAATATTAGTGTGCATAGGCTCGCATTTAACATGCAGGTCATCATGTACTATTTCATCTAGCACTAACTTACTCTAGCTAACAGCTTTTAGCTTAATCCCAAATGGCATGGTCTCTTCCTCTCTTTTTAGAGGTATGGGGATCTGTAATGTCATATTTTCTCTTCATTTTCTATTATTAGGAACAGAAAACAATATGAATGAGGTAAGAGGAATTGCATTCAATCAATCCTCTCCTTCACAAGGAATTCCAGAAGTTGAACAATTAGATAGAATGTTGTTGTCCACTAAGGATATGCTTCTAAATCAAACTTCACAGCTCTTTCTTGTAAGTGCTAGACAGATGTACTGAGCTAGCACTAACAAGAAAGAGCTGAATTTTGATATATAAGCATATCCCTAGTGGGGGACAACATTCTCTTTAATTGTTCAACTTCAGGAATTCCCTCTGAAGGAGAGGATAGATTGAATGCAATTACTCGTACCTCATTCATATTGTTTTCTCTTCCTAATAATAGAAAATGAAGAGCAAATATGACCTTACATATCCACATACCTCTAAAAAGAGAGGAAGATAACATACCATTTGGACCATATTCTCGTCTTATCCTATTAAGATATCGTGAAAATAAATTTTCTGCAATGTTAGGGATTTACCGCAACAATCAGACTAAGCTAAATTACCTAAATTACAAATTCCAAGAAAAATGTGTTAATATTTTGAACGACAGAATAATTGTAGGCAACCAGACTTATACTATTAGGAACTATAGGGATGATCGTTATGATAATATGTCAATGAACATTCTTCAATCTGCATCAACTTACCCGTTGAGTACCTAGCGAGATCCCATCAGTTCTTGTGCTATGATTCGCACTTGAGTTAGAGCTAGAGTAAGTAACTGCTAGCACAAATAGTACATGATGACGTGCATGTTAACTGCGAGCCTGTGCACACTAAATATTTTTTTTCTTACACAACGTCTTATTTCATTTGTGAAAGAAAAGAATGCTACCTTCTAGATGCCTTAAGAAAGACTTGTAATACAGTATTCTAAGATCATCCATACATTATGATTGGTTGGCTTTAGATTGGAACAGGACTTTGAAGGAGATCTGCAATAAAATCTTAATGTGGATGATCCTAGGGTGCGCCACAGAACAGTGCAGACAATCCAAATGTTGCTTTAGTCATTAGGCATATATTTTTTTCAACTTGGCCATTTAGTGATGCCATTTTTAATGAGGCTGATCATCATTCAGTATGATTTGTATCTTGTTGGGCTACATCTTGATCAGGACAATTTAGTTCCAACCAGTTCTATTTTTTTTATGACCTCCCTGATTTTTTTCTAAATGAACAAGCTAGTGCTGACATTAGAGAACAGAACAACACCGAACCTACAGACGTGCAAGGTAAGAAATTAAAAAACATATTCCTTCCTTATGACTTTTACGTGTTGATGTTTTAGTTTGAATGCCAATTTGTTTAATACCAAAATAATAAACTCACTAGCTCTTTTATTTTGTGTTGTTATAGTAAATATTATATACAAATATTAATATGAAATTTAAACGGCACAAGAAATTATCCACACTAGTTAGACATTGTTGTATGACAAAGAATGTTCATTTGCAACAAAGAGGTTAAAAGACAAAGTTGAGTTTAATATCTTTTTTTAAAACAAGATCCAAATCTTTTCTTGATGTGGTAATAACTTTATTGTTATAAAGGAGAAGAAAAGAATAGAAACGCGTTGAGTCCTAGTCAAGATGACTTTATTCCTGATGGTGACATCCATGTTGAAGAAACTGCTACACCTTGAGCAACTATAGAGAATGTCATCGAGAATATGGGGACTAGTATTTCTTCTGGGCCATCAGTTGTAGAATATAGAAGTGCTCATGAATCGTCCATCGAAGTAAGTTATCTATTTTTCACCTTAAATCAAAAATGTGGTTATCCTGTTTTACCCTTCTAAGCATTCAGTGTTTATGTAGCCTTTTGATGAAAATAATTCATACTTCCCTTCAATAAGATGATGTTGGACTAAGCCAACCCAAAATAAAACAGCAAAAGGTACTATATATTATAGTACTTAAGTAATCCTTTTGTCCCAATTTATGTGATGGTATTTGATCAGCCATCATGTTTTCTTGTAAATATTTTCCTATTACTTCCACATAGAATAAGACTATTGTCTGAGACTGAGGAGTAGTAATAAGAGTAGTTGTTTTTCTAGTTGAATCAGATTGAGGAGCTATAAAAGATGTTTATTTGTATGGCTCTTCTTTTCCTTATCTTCTCCCAAAAGAGTCCCTCCAAACACTTATACCATTTTGAAATGCTTTTAAACTCCTCCAGAATGACAAGATGCTGGAATTGAGCTTTTTAAGTATATTAGAAAATCTCTCTTGGTGCATGATAGAGTGACTTGCTAATGTGAACCCACTAACCTGGATGGCGAGGGAAAGGAAGAAGAAGGAAGTAACAAAGCTGGTGGTGACACCTACAAGGATGGAGAATGCAGATTCGGGGAATTTACAAGGAAAAGAGGTGAATCAGGGGAAGGAACAAATGGAACTGTGGCTACCTCTTCCTTCGAGGGAGGTAACCCCTAACACTAATGGAAAGGATAAGCTAGAAGTCAGCTTGAAGAGTGAAAATCAAGCTAAACTAGTAGGAATCCACCAGGTGAGCTTCAAGGAAGTGGTTTACTGGGAGATGCACTGAGAAAATTCGACATGAATACTGAACCAGATAAGAAGTGGGTGAATTTTTTCAACTCAAATCGGATGTCAGGTAAATAAATGAGTCTAAGCTACATCAACCCAATTATGAGAAACGGAGAACAGGTCATTCAATAAGAAAGAAGAAATTGAAAAAGTAACAGCAGAATGGAAGCAAGCTCTCATCCTCTATGTGGTAGGGGACTCTCCAACCATTGCTGCAATAGAGAGATACATAGCACTACAGATGAACATTGTTAGTAAGCCTAAAGTGTATTACCATAATGATTGGTACTTTTTAGTTAGGTTTGCTAGATTGGAGGATAGGAATGAAGTATTGTATTCAGGTCTTCATATGCTTAATAATAAGCCCATTATAGTTAAGGTTTGGAGGGCTGATTTTAACTTCAATAAGTAGGTTTTGCAGACATTGCCAATTAGGTGAAATACCCCAATTTGTCGTTGAATTGCTGGAGTATGGATTCTATAAGTAGAATTATTAGTGGGCTGGGGTTCCATTGTATGCATATGAGTGCACTACTAAGGTTGACATGATATCTTTTGCTAGAGTTCTAGTTGAAATGGATGTAGCAAGGGAATTGCCAAAGAAACTCAAGGTGGAGGACCCAAATGGTCTCGTCTTTGAGGAAGAAGTGAAATATGTATGGATTCCAAAGTACTGTCCTAAGTGTATGCACGTAGGGCACAAATGTAATACTAAAGATGCACCTCGATACAAACCAGCTCCTAGGATGGTAAATAAATTGGTTAAAGAAGATACTATCATAGAGGTAAGAGGGCAAAAATAGCAAATAGGGCAAATGAAAGTAGGAAGAATCAGGTAAGTGAGGAGGTAGAGACATGGTAACAAGTATCTCCAAGAATAATAGCTAAAGGAAGTTCAGTTATACAGAACAATGCACCAGGGGTGAGGATGACGAATGGCTTTGAAACATTAGTGAGAATGGAACAGGACTCAACTAGTGAAGCAAGACACAAAGGAGGAGGAGGAGAAGGATATGGAGGAAAATTACCTCAAATGGTTACACTGTAAGTGTTTAATAAGCAAAAGGCAGATAACTCAATGAAGACAATGTTTAGTCTGCAACAGAAAAGAAAGGAGAATAGAAGGAACTAAATGTGAAGAAGATGACTTAGTGAAAAGCTTATGCAGAGAGTTTTAATTAATTCTACAGAAACAAAGATACATAAAAATACAGGAAAGAAACTGAAATAGATCATAGTCGTACTTTAAATCGTGGTGCTAACCATGGTAACTACCTCCTAAAATAATTGAAAAAAGAAATACAGGAAACTTAAAAATTGACACTACAGTCCTAAAGCAACTAACTAATACTCTTCCTTGCATTAGCAGCTGCAAATTCCAAGTTGTTGCCTTAGGAACTCGAACTTGCTGATAGGAAGGGACTTTTTAAATACATCTGCTAGCTGATCTTTAGATTTGTAATAAACAAGAATCACTTCTCCTTTTTTCTGCACATCCCTCAAGAAAAAAACTTGATGTTGAAGTGTTTTTTCTTTCCATAGAATACCGAATTATGCGAAATAGCTATTGCAACTTGATTATCAACATGAACCTCAGTATTAACTTTTTGCTACATAGGCAAATCAAAAAATATTTTTCTCAGCCATAAGGTCTGATTTGATGTAGCAGTTGCTGCAATGAATTCAGCCTCCGCCGTGTATTGTGCCACAATTTCGTGTATTTTAGAACACCAAGAGAAAATCCCAGATCCCAGACATAAGCTATATCTTGATGTACTTTTCATGTCGTCAATGGATCCAGCCCAATCACTGTCTGAGAATCCATACAACTTGAAAGTCTCACACTTCTAGATCATGACACCATATTCAACAGTACCTTTAATGTATCTTATAATTCTTTTTGGTGATCGCAAATTCATTTCCGTAGCACAATGCATAAATGTAGATAAATGACTCATAGCAAATAGAATATCCGGCCTTGTAGCAGTGAGATACATCAAACATCCAATCAAGCTTCTGAAATTTCCTTCATCAATTTTATCAGTTACATCCTCTTTGTTTAACTTCTCCTTTGGATTCATTGGTGTGCATGTTGCCTTGCCATTTGCCATGTGTTTCTTAAGTATCTCTCCTGCATACTTCTTTTGGTAGATAAGAATTTCATCACGGCCTTGCTTGATTTCCATTCCCAAAAAGTATGTCATTAGCACCAAGTCTATCATCTCAAAGACTTGGATCATTTCCTTCAACCAGCCACACATTGTTTCCTGTCACCAGGATATCATAAACATAAAGGAAAACAATGAGAAGATCAGTTCCTTTATGCTTGACATATAGAGTAACTTCAGATACACTTCGTACAAACCCCAAACTCTACATGTGATCATCAATCCTACGATACCAAGCCCTTGGAGCTTGTTTTAAGCCATAAAGAGCCTTTTTAAGCAGACACACTTTTTCTTCTTTTCCTTGCTCAAAGAAACCCTCGGGCTGCTCTATATAGATTTCTTCTAGTAGTACACCATTTAAAAAAACAGATTTCACATCTAGCTGGAACACTTTCTAGCCCTTTTGTGCTGCTATTGCTAGCAACAATCTAATGGTATCCAATTGGGCTACTGGAGCAAAGGCGTTCGAGTAATCAACACCAAATATTTTCGCATATCCCTTGACAACAAGCCTATCCTTTTATTTATTGATAGAACTATCAGAATTGAGCTTGGTTCTAAACACCCATTTTACACCAATGACCTTCCTATCTTTCGATCGGTCAACTAACTTCCAATTTTTATTTCTCTTGATCATTAGCATCTCCTGCTCCATGGAATTTCTCAAATGTTTATCTTGATGAGCTTCCCCGTGCCCTGCAAGCTCACAAACTGCCACATTACTTTGTTGGTAGATGTTAGAGAGTAGTGTTGTACCTCTAATTGGAAGATTATCCACTAACGCATTTTGCCAGTGATCAGATGCTTTGCTCTTCTGAAGCTTGGATTGAAGGTTGATTGTCCTTCCATTCCCATTTATCTTAATCAGAAAATGGCACATCTCTACTGACAATCATCTTCCCTGTTTGTGGATTATAAACTTTGTAGGCTTTGGAAGATGAACTATAACCCATAAATATTCCAGGAGTTCCTTCTTGTCAAGTTTGTCTCTTTTAAGCAGTGGAACATGAAAGAAACAAACACAACCAAATACTTTAATGAAGCTTAATGATGGTTTGAACCCATTCCAAGCCTCGAATGGAGTTTTATCCAGCAATGCTTTAGTTAGAAGCTGATTTGGAAAAATACTACTGTATTAGCTGCCTCAACCCAAAAACTTTTGGGAAACTCTTTTTCATGCAACATGCACCGCGTCATCTCCATTATTTATTTGTCCCTCCTTTCACGAACTCCATTTTGCTGCGGAGTATATGGAGCAGTAAGCTGATGAGTAATACCCGCTTCCTAAAAAAATTTGTTAAATTCTTCAGAATTATACTCTTTTCTATTGTCAGACCACAGGGATTGGATTCTATAACCACTTTGATTTTCCACCATCTTCTTGAACTTCGAGAAAATTCTAGCCACTTCTGATTTATATTTCATAAAAAAATCCAGCAGAATCTTGTATAATCGTCTATGAATATAACATAGTATAGACTACCATTAAGAGACGGTGCTCTTTGTGTTCTTGCAACATCTGTATGAATCAGTTGCAACCTTTGAGAAGTCTGCCATGTTGCTTTAGGAAATGACTTCCTAATCTGCTTACCAAATTGACATGCTTGACAACTTGGTAAGTGATCAGCTAGAGTTGGTAGTCCTCTTGTCATATCTTCCTTCTTCAGCGACAATAGTGCTTGTAGATGACAATGGCCAAGTCTCTTGTGCAAGAATTCTGTTAATTTGCCTTCATGGAAGAAGCTAGTTGCTCTTTCTCTGTTGGATCAAAGGAAAAACTACTTCCTCTCATTTTCACCCTGAAAATTTCATTTCCAGTAGTGTCACTGATTTGACAGTGATGATCTTCGAAGAAAACTCTGAATTCTTTTTTCATCAGATGTCCTACGCTTAGCAAATTCTGATCAATTTCAGAAACGTAAAGAACCTATGAATGTTTCTTTGTGCTAGTGCTTGTCTTGATAGCTATGGTTCCAATTCATTTGACATGAAGGTGATCTTCATTTCCTATCCGAACTTTGGAAATTTTACTGGGCTTCAACTCCTTGAATGGACATTCGTCATAAGTCATGTGGTTAGTGCAACCATTATCAATTAACCAAAAATCTGTTAAGCTCTTACTTGAAAAGCGTGTTGCAACAAAAAGATGATCCTCTTCTTCTAGATCAGCAACTTGAGCATCTGCTTCCTGCTGCGGGGCCTTATTCTTGGAAATCACTACCTCATGTCCAATTTGATTGCACTTCTTGCATTTAGCATTAGGTCTCCTCCTGCACTTGAATGGTGGATGGCCTTTTCTTCCATAGTGTTTACAAGGGAGATAACTTTTCTTCACGCTTCCTCCCTTACTTTTGCTGCTGGCTGATGTTTCTCCTTCATACAATGCCTGATTCTTTTTCTTCTTCTAAATTTTGTTAACATGATGCTTACTGACAAGAGCCCCTCCTGTTGTAACCTCTTGTCTCATGAATCTTCTTTGCTCTTGAGCTTTCAGGGAATTGAGCAAGTCTGTCAAACTAATTTTTGACAAATTCTTAGTATTTTCTAAGGTCGTAATTGATGCTTTATACCTTTTAGGAACTGTTACAAGAATCTTCTCAACAATTCTTGAGTCTACAAATGTAGAGCCGAGTAGCCTCACCTTATTTACAATACTTAGAAATCTATCTAAATACTCCTGCAATGTTTCAGATTCCTTCATTTTTTGCAATTCAAACTCCCTAATTAAGGTTAAAACTTGCATACCTTTTATTCTCTCATCTCCAGAATACTTTTCCTTGAGATAATCCCATACTTCTTTAGCAGTTCTTAGGGACATTATTCACGTGAAAATTGTTGACGATACATCAAGAAATAAACATGCCTTGGCCTTCTATTTCTTTTTCTTCTTTTCCTTGTGTGCTTTAATCTGAGCAATGGTAGGATTATTCGGTAGGGCTGGGATATGGTAATCCTCTTCCACAACTTCCAATAGATCCAAAGCATCCAAGTACGTCTCCATTCGTATTGCCCAGATCTGATAATTATCTACATCAAACACTGGCAGAGCAATTGGTGAGAAACTTGCTTCAGCATCCATTACTTCTCCAACTCGATCACAGATCCCTTAAGATGAAAGCTCTGATACCAACTGTAAGTTTTTAATAAGCAAATGACCGATAACACAATGAAAACAATGTTTAGTCTGCAACAGAAAAAAAGCAGGAGAATAGAAGGAACTAAAAGTGAAGAAGATTACTTAGAGAAAAGCTTATGTAGAGAGTTTAATTAATTCTGTAGAAAAATAGATACATAAAAATACAGGAAAGAAACTAAAATCGATCATGGTCCTACTTTTAAGTCATGGAGCTAAGCATGGTAACTACCTCCTAAAATAACTGAAAAAGAAATACATGAAACTAAGAAATAGACACTGCAGTCCTAAAGCAACTAACTAATATACATGAAGCTGGTCACATGGAACACAAGGGGACTAAATACACTTCATAAACAAAAAGAACTCAAATTGTTTATGAAGAAGAATAATGTTGGTATTATAGCAATATTAGAACATAAAGTAAAGGTAGACATAATAGGAAAAGTCATATTACAAAAAAAAGGCTCAAGAATGGAAATGAGAAGGAAATTATGAGCATACTGATAAAGGTAGAATTTGGCTACTGTGGAATCCTCAGGTGATTGATTGTTTGATTTTCAGTAAGTCAGACCAATATATTGAAAGTAGGGTGGTAGTGAAGAGAAATAACATGGTGTTTTGTTTGGTGGCAATCTATGGATTACATACTATTTATGATAGGCTACAACTATAGGAATATCTAAACCAGATGGTATCCAATTCACAGGAATCCTTGATATGTATGGGTCACTTCAATGTAGTGTTAATAGGTGATGATAGAATCCAAGGCAATCATGTTCAAGAGGTTGAAATAAGGGAGTTTAATGAATTTATGATTGATACTGGCATGACATAAATGAAGGCAGTAGGAAGGGATTATACCTGGTCAAATGGTTCCATATGTAGTAAGATTGATAGAGCAGTGGTAAATGCAGAATGGATGATGAATATGAGCCAAGTAGAGATTAGTGTTATGCAGCTAGGAACCTCTGGTCATTCTCCATTGAGCGTGGAGTTAGACAATAATGTAGGAGCTAATCATAAGGCCTTAAAAATTTTAAATTGTATTGTTGCTCATCCCGAGTTCTTTCAAAAGGTGAAGAAAGCATGGAAAGGTGGACATAAAAGGGATATGAAAGAAGTATGGCATAAGCTCAAAAAAGTTAAAGAAAGCCTTAAGCACCTCAATAATAGAGAATTTATAGGGGTGAGAAATAAAGTGATAGACATCAAAGGAAAATTACACACCATACAGGAGAAAAGGAGGGATCCATCAGCAGTAGCTCAAATTAGACAACAAGAAAAGGAACTACAAGCTCAACTTGAGAAATGGAGTGTGATTGATAAGAGTGCTATGCAACAGAAATCAAGAATTCAATGGTTGAAGCTAGGTGATGCAAACACTGATTATTTCGATGCACAAAAGAATAATAGGATGGCCCAAAACACAATCACTAGTCTCAAGACATCAGATGGTATTACAACCCAGTCACAGGAAGAAATAGAACTTGAAGTGAGTACATTCTATAAAAATCTGCTTGGGGAGGCTGCTCAGGAATTACCTAGTGTTAATACTGCTATTATGAGGAATTGTAAGGCTCTTGATAAAGAACAACAATTACTATTAGCAGCTAGGGTGTCACGGGAGGAGGTGGAAATAGCACTTAAAAGATATACATGATATGAAGGCTCCAGGAATTGATCGCTTCAATGCTTTCTTTTTTAAGAAGGCTTGGACAATGGTAGGAGAAGATATCATGAATGCAATATCAAAATTCTTTGACACATGACACATTTACCTACCCATTAATTGTACAGTAGTGACTCTCATTCCAAAGATTGCCAATCAAACAAAAATTGGGGAGTATAGACCTATTTCATGTTGCACAACTTTGTACAAGATTATTTCAAAAGTGGCTACAACAAGGTTTCAGAAGGTGATGAGCTCCTTAGTTGATCCTAATCAATCAGCTTTTGTGCCAAAGAGAGCTAGAAATGACAATATTATTCTAAGCCATGAGCAAGTGAAAGGGTACAATAGGAAAGGTATTCCCAAGAGATGTATGATAAATGTGGATATGAAAATAGCATACGTCTCAATTGAATGGAGTTTTTTGGAGCAAATATTATGTGAGATGAAATTCCCAGCAAAAGTGGTCAAGTGGATATTGCAGTGTGTCACCACAGTAACCTATTAATTTCTGGTTAATGGAAAAACTACAAGACCATTCAAAGATCAAAGAGGGGTTAGGCAAGGGGATCCCTTATCCCCCTTTCTATTTGTATTAGCTATGGATTATCTCACAAGAACCTTAAAAAGTCTACGTACAAACCCAGAGTTCCAATATCATTCTAGGTATAAGAAGCAGAGAATTATTCAGCTGAGTTTTGCTGATGATTTGCTGATGTTCTGTAGGGGTGATATCAAGTCAGTAAGGAAATTATATAAAAGCTTTAAGGATTTTTCTAGTGCATCAGGTATGGTGGCAAATGTGGACAAAAGCAGTGTTTATTTTGGAGGGATAAAGCAATCTATACAAGATCAAATATTACAGGAGCTCTAGCTTGTGAAAGGTGAGCTACCATTCAGATATTTGGGAGTACCCTTGAGTACTAAAAGAGTGTCTGTTGTCCAATGTAAGCCTCTTATTGATAAAATGCTGAATAGAGTTACTAGCTGGACAACTAAATTCCTCTCCAATGTTGGCAGAGCTCAATTGGTGAAGAGTGTCCTATTTTCTATTCAAACGTTTTGGGCACAATTTTTTTTCCATACCTAAGAACATTCTACATGCTATGGAGAGTATATGTAGGAAGTTTTTTGTAGACGGGGAATTAGGAGGCATCAAAGAAAGTATTAATTGCACGGGAGAAGTTATGTTGGCCCAAGGCACTGAGGTCTGAATTTTGTTGATGTTTTCATCTGGAACAATGCTACTATTGGAAAACTCCTATGGAACCTTTGCAAGAAGAAGGACAAACTATGGGTTGAATGCATACATAGTTATTATGGGCAAAAAGGAATATGGGGCATCCAATCTAAACAAGCATCTTGGCTTGTACAGAGAATTCTTAAAGCACATAAAAAACTTCAAGCTGCTGGATACAATGAACATAGTTTGAGGCATATGGAACAATACTCTATTAAAAAGGTTTATGAAAAAATGAAAGGAGATGGGGTGAAAGTGGAGTGGAGGAAATTGATATGGTCAAACTATGGTTCACCAAAGTGGATTTTCATATTGTACATAACAATGAATAGGAGGCTCTCAACAAAGGATAAAATGGTGAAATGGGGATTAACAACTACCTTGACATGTCCCTTGTGTCGATTGGAGGATGAAGATATTAATCACCTCTTCTTTAGCTACTCGTACACTGCTGGAATATGGAATAAGATGCTAGCATGGAAAGGAATACAACATACATGCATGAAATGCATGAAGAAATTCAATGGGCAACTAAATACATGAAAGGCAATAACAGTAAAGTACAAGTGTATAGGATGACCTTGGCTGGAACCATTTATCACCTGTGGATAGATTGTAACTGCAGAATTTTTCAGTCCAAATAGAGAAATGAGGTGTTCATGATTAGGCATATCATTAGTGACATACATTGAAGAGGATCCCACCAAGAGAAAGGTTAGGTAGTAAACTTCGAGAACTCAATGTTTATCCCTAGCAAAGGTATCCAGGTAGAATTTTGATAGCTAAACTGTAATGTTTTAGCAAGTCTTTGAGCAATGAGGCCCAAATCTTCTAATTTTTTTTTCAAAATGATATGTAATGTTGACTTTGTTAAATAAAATGTTTACTTACAAAAAATAAAAACAAAATCTGTAATTAGGTTTTTTGTTCTCGCTATGTATAGAGAACTGAAAGTTTAGATACTACAAAAGTATATACTTTATTCATAGTGTTTGTAGAATATTTATAAGAAAACAAGTAAAGACAAAATAAACTAATCAATCCCTAATTCTTAGGATATCCTTGAATCAAGGGATTTCCTCTAAACTATTTTCTGAGAATAACATATTCTAATCCCATATTTACAGGAGTAGATTCAAATCAAATCTGCCAGCTTTATTTGTGAAGCAGATTATAATCAATTCTGCAAGCTCAATGGTGGAGCAGATTATCACAAAATCAGTCAACTCATTCAACACTCCTCCTCAAGTTGGCATGTAAATATAAAACATGCCTAACTTGCTCACAAACGACTCAAAAGTAGTTTTGAAAAAACCTTTTGTGAAAATATTTGCAACTTGTTCAGTTGTTGGAACAAAAGGAATGCACACACTTCCATCTTCAATCTTCTCTTTAATGAAGTGTCTGTCCACTTCAACATGCTTTGTTCTATCATGTTGAACTGGATTATGAGCAATGCTTATGGCAGCCTTATTGTCACAATACAACTTCATTGGAAAAATCACAGGTCTTCTTAGTTCTTCCAAATATCTCTTCAGCCACAATATTTCACAAATCCCGTGTGCCATGGATCGATATTCAGCCTTAGCACTACTTCGAGCCACCACATTTTTCTTGTTACTTCTCCATGTCACTAAATTTTCCCCAAACCAATGTACAATATCCAAATGTAGACCTCCTATCTATAGATGAACTAGCCCAGTCCGCATCCATATAAGCCTCAACACTTCCTTGCTCATTATTTTTGAAGAACAACCCTTTCCCAGGAGAACTTTTTAGATACCTTAGGATTCGACACACAGCTTCTTGGTGTTCTTCTCGTGGAGAATGCATTAACTGACTGACTAGGCTCACAGCAAAGGAAATATCAGGTCTAGTATGTGACAAGTAAATCAACTTGCCTACCAATCTCTGATATTGGCCCTTATCAATCAATTTTCCTTCCTTTACAAACTTTTGATTTGGATCAATTGGAGTTTCAGTTGGTCTACAACCACTCATTCCTGTTTCTTTTAACAGATCAAAAGCATACTTCCTTTGTGACTCTATAATTACTTTCTTCGATCGTGTAACCTCCATGCCAAGAAAGTACTTTAGTGGGCCTAAGTCCTTTATCTCAAATTCTGAGGCAAGACATTCCTTTAGATTTTTTATTTCAACCACATCATCTCCTGTAAGGATAATATCATCAACATACACTAAAAGAATTGTTATTTTTCCTTGTAGTGAATATCGAGTAAACATTGTGTGATTTTCTTGTCCTTGCACATACCCTTCCTTCTTTAACAATTGAGTAAACCTTTCGAACCAAGCCTTTGGAGATTGTTTTAGACCGTAAAGAGATCTTCTACTGGATATCTTTGACTTGTATTTCCCTTCAAATCCTAGTGGGGGATCCATATAGACTTCTTCCTCTAGGTGCCCATTCAAGAAAGCATTCTTCACATCCAAGTGTTGAATAGACTAGTCGAGATTTTTTACGATTGTCAAAAAAACTCTAATTGGGTTTAGCTTAGCTACTAGAGCAAACGTCTCGAGATAGTCAATGACATATGTCTATGTGAATCCCTTAGCTACAAGGTGGTCCTTATACCTTTCCAAGGATCCATCTGATCTACATTTTGTGGTGAACACCCATTACCAGCCCACGGGTTTCTTTCCCTCATGTAAATCAACTAACTCCCATGTCTCATTTTTTTCAAGAGCTCGCAATTCCTCCAAATTAGCCTCCTTCCACTCAGGAACTTGTAGAGCATCCTGTACATTTGTTGGAATCTCCACACTAGAAAGTTGTGAACTAAAGGTTGAATAACTAGGAGAAAAGTTTTTATAGGATACAAACATAGAAATAAGATATTTAGAAACATTTCTGACACCTTTGCATTTCACAATATGTAGATCTAGATCTTAGGAGTTAGAAATAGAATTAGTTGGAAGATTACCTTGAATTCCAGTAAGGTCTTGCGGAACTGACTTTTGGCAGTGTTGAGAATCTCCAGTCTTTTTTTCTTAAGTTCGGTTCCTTCACGAATACACCTGTATTTCTTTATTTTGTTCTCTATTCCCATTTTTATTTTTTTCATTTGAAGGCGCTACAGGTTCAATTTTTGAATATTTATCATTTAAGTCACTTTGGTCCCTATCATCTCTTGGATCATACTTATTTATATCTTCTCCTACATCCCTCAAATCAGTATTTATTATAATATTAGGCTCCTCGTTTGCTTGATATCTAGTTTCCTCAATATTACAAAAAGACGAATCTTCACCTACATGATACTCCCTCTGAAGATGAGTAGTAAAATAGAATAAAAAAAAGTTAGATCCATTGTTACAATTATCTTCCTAGCATGTGGATCATATATAACACTTATATCCCTTTTGATTTGGAGCATATCCTACAAAATACACTTCTTAGCCGGCGGTTCAAGTTTACTATGATTATGAACATGAACAAATGATGTTCAACCAAAAACTCTCAGAGACAGATCTGTAGTTAACCTAGAACTAGGAAAACTCTCTCTGAAAACTTTAAAAGGTATCTTAAATTCAAGAGGACGAGATGGCATCCTTTTAATAAAGTAAGTGGTAGTGAAGAGAGCCTCTCCCCAAAGGTGTTGTGGAACTTTACTAGTAAAGGTGTCTATTCTTTCTTTCGGTGATACCATTTTGAGGCATATTTGGACAAGAGCTTCGGTGTACTACCCTAGTTTTTCTGAAAAAACATCCTAATTATTCATTAAAAAATTCATGACCGTTGTCACTCCGAAAAATCTTGATTTTCTCATAGAACTGTGTTTCCACCATGACATGGAAAGTTTCAAACACAGTTTTAACCTCAGATTTATCCTTCAATAAAAAAACATAACTCAATCTAGTATGATCGTCAATAAAAGTTATAAACCACCATTCGCCAAACATTGTTGAAATTCTAGACGGTCTCCAAACATCACTATAAATCATTGTAAAAGGTTTTGAAGCCTGATATCTTTGAGAAGGAAAAGAAGATCGGTATTCTTAGCCATTTCATAGAATTCACATTGGAATAAGGACAGATTTTTATTTCTAAATAAGTGAGGTAAAAAATGTCTTAAATAATAAAAACTTGGATGTCCAATCCTATAGTGCCAAAGCATGAATTAATTCAAAACAAATGTAGAGTTCAAACAAATAGAATTCAGTTGTAGTGAGTTACTCCCGTTGTCAAGGAAATAAAGACCTCCTTATTCTCTAGCATTGCCAATCATCTTCCCCGAGACCTTTTCCTGAAATTCACGCAAATCAAAATCAAAAATAGCACGACAATTAAGAGAACAGGTTAATTTAGTGACAGAAACTAGATTACAAGAGAGATTTCGAACATGAAGAGTATCATGAAGTGCAAGAGCTGATGATAGTTTAATAGTTCCCTTTCCAGCAATTTCAGAGAAGGAACCATCATCTATCTTGATTTTATTGTTCCCGGAGTGTAAGTGGTGAAAAAATGAGAACTTCTAGTCATGTGGTCACTAGCTCCTGAATCTATGATCCAAGAATCTATTTGGTTTGAATTGGCACTAATAAAAGCATATGATACAATACCTGTTTCAGCAAAAGAACATGAAGGATTAGAAGAATTTGGTGCATTTGGATGAAATTGTGGAGATTGAAGGAGTTTGTGCAGAATCCAAGTGTTCCCTTGTAAATGGAGATGTTTCTGGAGAAGGTTGTTGCCCCTGATCAAAGTTGTTTGGAGTGCCTGATCATTTTGAGATTGAAAGTCATGATTATCACCCTGCTTAGCTTGCCATAGTTTAATTTTTAAATAAAAAACTTGAGAGGCATTTTTTACATCAGAATATGTCTCCCTAATGGCTTCCCATACATCCTTAGAAGTGGGCAAAAAGAGATGAGATTTATCTATGACTGGTTCCATGGAATTTATTAACTAAGCAATCACGAGTGAATTTTCTGATCTCCAGGAGTTCATGTTTGGGTCTCCAACTCTTGACTTTTTTGTCTCTCCGGTCAGGTGTCCTAGCTTTCCACGGTCATCAATTGCAAGCTTTACGAACTGTGTCCATTCCAGATAGTTCTTCCCATTTAATCAATGAGAAGTTAACTAGAAGGGTATATGAGAAGCATTGCCTCCTTGTGTCATCAGATTTTCTGTAGAGGCTCCCAGAGAAGAACTTCTGTCTTCTGTTGATGTTTCAGAAAGATGCTCTCCGTAGAAGGTTGTTTTATCCATATGATATTAGGGGAAAACGTTCCGCTCTAATACCATGAAAGTTTAGATACTGCAAAAGTATATATACTTTATTCATAGTGTTTGTGCAATATTTATAAGAGAACAAGTAAAGACCAAATAAGTTAATCAATGCCTAATTCTTAGGAAATCCTTGAATCAAGGGATTTCTCTACTAGAATAACATATTCTAATCCCATATTTTATAGAGTAGATTCTAATCAAATCTGCCAGCTTTATCTGTGGAGCATATTATTATCAAATCTCTCAGCTCAATGGTGGAGCAGATTATGACTAAATCTGTCAACTCATTCGACAAGAACAATTGTATATTCTTCTTCCATTTCTTTGTGTTTGTTTTAAAATTGAAAAAATCGCCCCTTGTCCAAAATGCCATGGAAAACAACTCTCAGCAATCGGCAATGAATGTAGTAGCGATGGCTCAGTTCGCTGAGTACCCTTACAACCATCTCATTGAGCGTCAGCAAGAGCAGTTGGAGATGCCCAAGACAGCAGGTTCTATGCAAACTAATCTTGGTCTCGTGCTCCAATGCAACTGGCATTTTGTTCTATTATTTAGTGGTGATGTAATTTTTTTCAGTCGGTCACTTGTTTTACTCTCCATGAAGCCAGGAGCGAATGGTGACATTCAGAATAAAGAGCTCACAAGCCTTGGAAAACTAAACTATTAACCCATTTGATTTCCTGCAGCTGGTAAATCTAGAACATCTCCAACTGCTCTTGTTGAAGTTCAAAGAGATGGTCGTAGGGGTACTCAGCTGACTAAGCCATCGCCACTACATTCACCGCTGATTGTTGGGAGTTGTTTACCATGGCGTTTTGTATGAGGGGTGACTTTTTCTATCTTAACAATGACTTAGAGAAATTGAAGAAGACTAATAAACATGTTCTTTAAAAAAAGTAACTTCAAATTTTCAAAATCTAATGAAGGTATAGGTGTTGATGCTTGAGGTGTAGTACAACTGCTAGCTGGAGGCAAATTAGGGGAAGAGTGATTGTGGATAAGATGGAATGCATATATATTTCCTAGTTATTAAATCTCTAACTGAAACTCACAGAGTACCTTTTTTTAATCAAATACAAGTGTCTTTCCAGCAAGTTACAATAAACATGATGCACCTCCAATCTATTTGTTGTAATTGTGCATCTCAAATCTTTCCCTTCCCGCTTTGCTGTTACCTTGCTTAAATGAAGGGAAACTAATTTGAAAACTAAATTCTTCTTAACGACATATTGCACATGACTTTATGGGATGCATCAACTTGATAAACTCACGTGCATTGCTACCTGATAACCCCATAAACTCAGTTGATTGCACAATTACCTTGTTGCCAACGCGTGAACAAATGGAAAAGCATCTTGCAATCTTAAAACATTCTTAACATCATAGCCACTAAATTACTCTGGCAAAATATATAAAACAAACATCATTAACACCAACAGCCCCTCGCAGAAGCTTACAAAAATCTAACAATATAGGAGCACACTGCCTCTATATGGTTATAGGGTATGAGAAAAGTGGCTTACATGATCTAGAAATTTACAAATGCACCCATGAGAAGCTTGCTTACTAAACATAGAAGGAGACGCATTAAGCTTTACCTGCAGAGCCACATGAATAAAGAGGTGAATAAATATTAGGAGATATTCCTCAGATTTACTAGTGTGAGAAACATAATAAGCATCTTCATCATACGAGGGGCATTAGTATTAGTATAAGTCTGGAATTAGTTCTGATAACAACTTTGTGTGGTGTTCCTCAACTGACATTTTATGTTATTGTTGGTCTTTTATTTTGTGAAATTTTCTCAGGTGGTCAATCGGTTTGGCCCTCTCTATAATTCTAACTTTGAGCTTGCCTCAAGTAATTGATAAACTTGATCAGATTATGTGGTATTTGATTGAATTTGTAACGGTGAGATTTATTTAGGTGTTCGCTTTTAATCATTATCCTAATTTGATATGTATGTTTTGTGTATGCTAATCTAACCTTTATGCTTTTGGTAGTGTATGTACTAGTGTTATATTGGGTGGAGGTGAGGATTAAACTGAACAAGAGTCTAGGTACGTCGGATAATCTTGCTTTTTTACTTTAATGTTACCTCTATGCTTTTTTTGTAGTGTGTGTAAAAGTGTTATACGGGGTGGAAGTGAGGATTTAAGTGAAGAAGAGTTTAGGTGTGTCTACTAATCTTGCTTTTTACTCTAATGGCTCTTAAGATTTTTTTTCCGAAAAGATTTATACGATGAGATTTTTATTTTTAGATGAAACTCTTGGACCCAACAAACCAGATTTCAATGGAGAACTGATTGAGAGACAATCTTCAAACTTAAAGGAGTGTCTGATAAGAAAGGTGAGTCGTTCTATATGTGGATGCATTTATGTTTCTTGTTTCACCTTTATCCCACGAATACATAATTTTTTGTTTTAACATTATGTACACATATATTAAAGGGAGGTGCATATATCACTGCAATGAATCTGTTCTAGTTTAAGAGAATACATGTACTACTGAATGTTATAATTTATTTATGTACTTGTTTTATGGTCTAAATACATTTATGGTGTTTTCCAACTTGATCTATAAACTAATCATTGATTTTGAATTCTCCTACAGGCGAGAGGTTTTTTCCTTTTTAGCACAATACAATTTCAATCGGCATATATTCTTACTTTTACTTCACATAGAATATTCATGATTTTATACAACCTTGAAGGAGTTGTCTACAAAGAGGTTTACAATATCATACCAAAGGACATTTTCTAAGGTGTTGTTGGTTGTCTTCTTCTTCCAGTATACTTTTTATATATTTGAGCACCAAGTTTTTTTAAAAAGAAAAATTTAAGCCATAACCCTAACTCTGTGTGGGGAGGGGGGGGACCTCTACCATGTGTATAACATACTTTTTATATCTTTGAGAATCCCTGATGATTCCTCCTATGCCGACGCTAGAGTTTTCATGGATGAAGCTCCCATCTGTGTTGACTTGGATCTTACCTATCTCACATTTCATCCACCTAACTTGTCTCCTCCTCATAATAGGTTTGTACCTTTCAATTCTTGCACAAAGTTGAGCCAATGTACTTATAGTGTCACTGTTTGGGAAGGCAATGGAAATGGCTGCCTTGATATTCTACCGGGATATGTACTTCCATACATGAAGTCAATTTTTTTAAAAAAATTAATAACAAGTTCAATAGACTTACTATTGCCACTACTGAAGATAACAATATCATTAGCATAAGCAAAGTGATTGATTTGGGGGCATCGTTTATGCATGGAGAAAAGGAGTAAAGTTATTGTTAGTGAGCAAACTGTTTAGCGTACAAGAAAAAGCTATATCTTGAGTACCAAACAATAGAAATAAGATTACACATAAGAGTAATCCATTTATCTGAAAAAAACAAACTATTGAATATCATTTCTATGAGACGTAATTTGCTAATGAACAACTTGGTTAAACACATGCCAGTTTTATGTACAGATATATGCATATGTCAATACCCCAACTAAACACATTTAGACTTTATGATCATAGGATTTCAAAATTTAATTAACTAGAGCAAAATTAATTTATAACATAACTTCTATAATTTCTAGATTTACACTAAATGGAGACAAACATTCGTTAAATTTAAATTTTTGATCCACAACTAGTGGTGATTATGAATCTTTTCATAATTGTTATATGGAAGTTACAATTGTGACTATCATTTCTTTCATAGTTGTAATTATGAAAGTTGTAATTGCGACTATGGCTTTTTCCATAGTTATAACTTGTGGCTATGAAAATCGTAATTATGACTAGTTTTTTAAATACTTGTGATCATGAAAATTGTAGTACAACTATGACTTTTTTCATAATTGTAATTATAAAAATCATAGTTATTACTATTATTTGTTCTATAGTTGTGGCTATGGAAATTGTAATTGTGATTATGACTTTTTTTTCATATTTTATGTTACATCGTTATAGTCGTAGATGTGTCTATAATTACCATTGCCATTTCAAAAGACCGGCCGAAGGCCAAAGCCAACTCAAGTAAAGGGTTTAGGCCTCTTACATTTTGAGGCCCCATTTTTTAATGAATTGTTGGTTTTGTATTTAATTATTTGTTTTGTATAAAATAATTTACTTTCATTAGGAAATAAAGAGCAAGTTCTTTATAGGAAAAAAAGTACTATTAACCATGTGATTAATGATGACAGTTGAATAATTAAATTTTATCTTGATATTCTCTTTCTTTTTTTTCTTTCTTGTAATAAAGTTTGTACTCAATATTTTTTTAAAAACTGATTTATTCTTAAAAAGACAAGGGCGAGGGCATTGAAAAATTAAATTAAACATTTTTTTTTCAAACATTGCAGTAAGAAATTCAAGTAGAAAATTCAACTTCTAGAAATATGTTTATTGTTTTAACTTAATATTATATTTTCAAATTTGGAATTTGTTAATTTTAAAAAAATATTTTTTCACATATATGTATATACTATCTTTTAATTATATATTAGAATTCAAATGCATAGAAGATATGAATAACATTGTGCAAAATCAAAATAAAAAAGAGAAATGAATTTGAATACAATCAAAGAAGGAGATCCTTAATTAGATAATGTTTAAAGGAAGATTTAATAGCTATAATGTGAATAGTAAAAGAATTATTAGAGAAATAATTATATTAAGCAAAAAGACGATTACTAACTTTTAGCTCAAAACGCTAGAAAAAAGTAAGGTCTCTTATAAAAAATTTCTTTAGGCCACAAATGTCATTTCATCTGATCTTCACATGATTACCATGTGTCAAGTACATTTGAATCCAATTATACGATGACATTTATAATAGGTCTTAAATACTTTTATCATTGTATTTTGCTATATGACTCAAGAGGAGGTGGATTATTCATTTTATTTTAACCGCATGGAGGCAGCCGAAGGTAATCCAAAAAATGCCATGTGCTCACCCTAGTTTCTTGAAAAGACAGCCCCAGACCCGAACTCAACGCTGATAACTGGTGCTCAGACCTGCATCACGAAACAGATGCAGAGTGTATCATGAGTACCAAAACAACAGGTACTCAGTAGGTATCATAGGCCGACGGAGAAAGAAAGGTAAAGACAGGCAGACAAGATAGAATCAACAACAACAATAACAGAGGTCAACAGAACGGAAACAGAACGAGTGGAAAGTAAAATGAGGATCACTAACTAAACCCAACTGGCCCCCCCATATGACCCGCTGGGCACACACGTGCGCAAGTTTAAATAAAACCTGAACAGACCCCCATAAGCTCGACAGGTGCACTGAAAAACTAGGACTACAATATCCAAGGAACTGAACTCTAAATTGATTGACCAACCAATACTCAACTGGTCATTAGTCTGACTCTCCCAGCCGTTATATCAATCTTGCAATTGCTTCGGGGGCATGGGCACAGCCAGTCAAGTGCTGCAAAAAAGGCGGGGTACGCCGACCCGTCCAAATCAACTGATATTCATCTATCCGACTAGGCTATCACTTCGAGGGCATTGCCCAGGGCCCCGCCCATGCCAGCCAAGTAAGCCATCTAACACTCCGGGGGCATTGGGCCAGCCAGACGAGTGCGCCATATAACACTCCGAGGGCATTGCCCCAGCCAGACGAGTGTACAGTACATCACTCAGGGGGCATTGGCCCAGCCCGACGAGTGTGCAACAAATCACTCCGTAAAGGCCCTCCAATAACTCATATACCATGGATTGCCATCCACACCCCATGTATGCTCAATACCGAGCCGATTACAACAATCTCAACATAACCACATCACTCCGTCGAGGCCTTACAATAACTCATATACCGTGGATCGCCGTCCACACCCAATGTATGCTCAATACCGAGCTGATTACAAAAATCTCAACATAACCACGTCAGACTAAACATCACGGGCCGCCGCCCTCACAAGTATATCAACCGAGGGCTCCCAGCCAAGCCCAATCCAACCGATCATCGGCGTGAAGGCAGCATCTTTCGACAGCATCCCAAGAATCGCAGTGATAAGGGAGAAAGGGTCGAAAGGTTTGAAAGCCACAAAAACGCCTATACTAAGGCTCATACTATCAGACCCAAGTCTGCTATACTAGTCTACAAGGATCTAGTCCACCCGAATTGACGTTGGATACATACTCAAGTCACCCAGGTACATGGGACTAAGTCATCATCACAACAACCTATTCTAAGGCGTAGCCACAATAATCAGCCAATCACAGAGTGAAATAACCCGGACCCACTCAAGCAACATCAGATAACCACCAACAGATACCCCAGAACACAGATACCATCAATCCAAGTCCACAACTCAACCTACAACATGATACTAGTCCATAACAGCCCAATAGTCAATTCCAAACTAAGGAATCAGGGAAATAAGGGAAACAACCCTAGTCAACCACCTTAGATTCACAAATATCAATCAGCATTTACACATTCAACCTCAATCTAGAAGGAAGGGAAGCCATAACCTACCAAAAAGCCGATCACGACTGCTCAAAGTCACTCAGCCGAAGATTTCCCCTTTCGAACGGCCTTAGACTGCTACCACACTATCAATAATAGAATCACAGAGTCAATACGGTCATTTAGACACTAAAATCAACAAATTTGGAGACAGACCAATTTTGGAGTCATATCGGGCAAAGTGGGACCCGCTCCAGATTTTCTTGAATTGACTTCGTGAAAAGGTCCCAAATCCTTCCCCAAACATGAATCCCAAAATGGATCGCCCATTAGCGGTCGGATCTGCTCCTAACAACCCATGACAACAAATCATAAAACTAAACAAAATAAGCCAACAAGGAACTTACCCCGAATGGTCACCACACAGGACCTGCAAACCCGATCCACTACTAAAGAATCCCCTACTGGGGTTGAAAAAGACAATGGAATCGATAAGGGCTCAGGACTCACTCCCAAACTAGGCACACAGTAATCCGACACATAAGAATAGGTAGAACCAAGATCAAACAAGGCTGAAGCGGGCTGATGGCATAAGAGAACTGTACATATGATCACGTCATCTGACACCTCGACCTCTGCACTGGCTGGAGCTGCATAAAAGTGGCCCTGGGCGCCTCTACCCAGCGCATCTACTCTGCCACCAGTCCTACCTCCCCTGGGGCCTCCCCGAGAACCCTACTGCTGACCCCTCCTCGAGCTGAGGGTGCGACTGCTGACACCGGCCTCACTGCCTGAGGAGCTGGTAAAGCTGATCTAGATGAAGGGCACTCCCTGTCCCAATGACCCAGCTCCCCACAGGTGAAGCAACCCTGAGAAGACCTGCTAACTGCTAGAGGTCGGCCACCTCGACCTAATGCACCTGTCTGAAACCCGCCTCAGCCCTGACTCGGACTGGCACTATAACCACTCTGACGAGGTTGATCTCCCTCTGAGGTCGCAATGCTGCATGAAATGGGCGACTGGACTGCCTTGGCTAGAATCCCTAGATAAACTGGTCCCGAGTGACTCTCGGCCTGGAATGGGGCCCACTAGTCCTGCCATCCTTCCTGACCCTCTTGCCGCTGCCGGCTTAGGCCTCGCTACAAAGGTGTTCAATTGTACGACCATGGTCTACCACCTCTTGAAAGGAACAGCCCATTGCCAACAATGATTGCGACTCAATCCTCAGCTGCAGTCTCAATCCTCTAACGAAGCATTGAACCCGCTCCCCCTCTATGGGTAGAATCATAGTAGCATGACGGAACAACTCTAGAAATCTGGTATTGTACTCAGTCACCGTCATGGAGCCTTGCTCCAATCTTGAAAACTCATCACGGAGGCGATCCTTGATGATCCGTGGAATAAACCTAGCCAGAATAGCCTCAGAAAACTTCTCCCACGATACTGGTAGTGCTCCGACTGGTCTGGTCACAATATATGAATGCCACCACTATCTAGCTGGTCCGTCTAGCTGATAAGCAGTAAAGTCAGCTCTTCTGGACTCCACTAAACCAAAGATTTGCAACCTCTCACGGCAAGTACTCAAGAACTCGTGGGCATCCTCCCCCGCAGCACCCGAGAAACTCGGCGGTGATAGTCTAAGAAACACCCTGAGCATCTTCTGCTCTCGCAGAGGCATAATGCCGCCCAACGGGTCCAGCTGAACCATGGCTGGTGTTGGTGGTTAGAACCTCTGGGGCCACTATTGCAGGTTGGTCCTGCTGTGCCTGAACCGGCTCTGGGACTGGTGCTGGCGCCGGTTGCTGCTGCTGCTGCATACTCCTGATAGCAGCTAGAATCTGGGCAAGCATGCCCTGAAGATCAAGAGCCACATCTGGTGCTGGTGGTGGCTGGGCTAGTCCCGGCCCCACTGGCTGAGGAGGAATCTACTCTGCAGGAGGCTCCGGCTTCAGAGTCTTCTCTCTCTCTCGGCCTGGTGCCACAGCACCACCTCAGCCTCCGCTGCGTGTACAAGCCATCCTTGCGACAAGAGGACACAAGTGAGATTTCAAGAAACCAACTGGACAGCAACGCACGAAAAGGATACAAAGTAAGAAAACATGCTAAGGACATCTTGTAGCCTCCATAAGATAAGTCACCGACGTCTCCGTACCGATCCGCAGGACTCTACTAGATGCTAGTTCTGTACAAGTGAAACCAACGAACCTAGGCTCTGATACAAATTTTTCATGACCCGATTTCTCACGTACTGATGGCGCCTACAACCCATCGGTAGGCAAGCCTAACTCTATCCTGGAACATAACAGTAATGGGACTAAGAGTGGAAACTAGTGTAAACTAAGTGGAAGCATACAACTAAAACATATACAAGGAAGCTGATGCGAAACCAACCCAAAATGATATATACCATACCTCCCAAAATCTAGAAGTCACATGTACAGAACTACTAACCAGAATACAAGTCCCAAAAGTGGACCACAGAAACAACTATCTCGAAAACAAAAGACAACCCAAAAAATATATATACAGAAGGAGACAGGTAATCCCAGAACGCAATGTGCTCAACCAAGTCTTCTGAAAAGACAGCCCCAGGCCCAAATTCAACGCTGATAACTGGTGCTCGGACCTGCATCATGAAACAGATGCAGAGTGTAGTATGAGTACCAAAACAAGAGGTACTTAGTAGGCATCATAGGCTGACTGAGCAAGTAAGGTAAAGACAGGTAGACAAGATAGAATCAGCAACAACAATAACAGATTTCAACAGAACGGAAATAGAATGAGTGGAAAGTAAAATGAGGATCCCAAACAAAACCCAAATGGGCCCCCCATAAGACCCACTGGGTATACACGTGCGCAAATTTAAATAAAACTTGAACGGACCCCCATAAGCTCGACAGGAGCACTGAGAAACTACGACCATAATATCCAAGGAACCGAACTCTGAACTGATCGACCAACCAATACTCAACTGGTCACTAGTCTGACTCTCCCACCCGTTATATCAATCCTGCAACTGCTCTGGGGGCATGGGCCCAGCAAGTCAAGTCCCATAAAAAAGGTGGGGTACGCCGACCCCTCAAAATTAACTGATATTCATCTGTCCGACTAGGCTATCACTCAGGGGGCATTGCCCTTGGCCCCGCCCATGCCAGCCAAGTGAGCCATCTAACACTCCGGGGGCATTGGCCCTGCCAGATGAGTGCGCCATATACCACTCTGGGGGCATTAACCCAGCTAGACGAGTGTAGCGTACATCACTCCGGGGCATTGGCCCAGCCAGACGAGTGTACGACACATCACTCCGTAGAGGCCCTCCAATAACTCATATACCGAGGATCACCGTCCACACCCCATGTATGCTCAGTACCAAGCCGATTATAACAATTTCAACATAACCACGTCAGACTAAACATCACGGGCCGCCACCCTCACAAGCATATCAACCGAGGGCTCCCAACCAAGCATAATCAAACCGATCATCGGTGCGAAGGCAGCATCTTCCGACAGCATCCCAAGAATCGCAGCGTTAAGGGAGAAAGGGTCGAAAGGTTTAAAAGCCACGAAAAGGCCTATACTAAGGCTCATACTATCAGACCCAAGTCTGCTACACTAGTCTACAAGGATCTAGTCCATCCAAATCGACGTCGGATACATACTCAAGTCACCCAGGTACATGGGACTAAGTCATCATCACAACAGCCTATTCTAAGGCGTAGCCACAATAATCAGCCACTCACAAAGTGAAATCACCCGGACCCACTCATGCAATATTAGATAACCACCAATAGATACCCCAGAACACAGATACCATCAATCCAAGTCCACAACTCAACCTGCAACATTATACCAGTCCATAACAGCCAACCAGTCAACTCCAAACTAAGGAATCGGGGAAATAAGGGAAACAACCCTAGCCAACCACCCCAGATTCACAAATATCGACCAGCATTTACACATTCAAGCTTAATCTAGAAGGAAGGGAAGTTGTAACCTACCAAAAAGCCGATCACGAGTGCTCCAAGTCACTCAGCATAAGATTTCCCCTATTCGAACTGCCTCAGACTGCTGCCACGCTATCAACAATAGAATCACAGTGTCAATACGGTCATTTAGAAACTAAAATTAACAAATTCGGAGACAGACCAATTTTGGAGTCAAATCTGGTAAAGTGGGACCCACTCTGGATTTTCTGGAATTGACTCCTTGAAAAGGTCCCAAATCCCTCCCCAAACATGAATCCCAAAATGAATCTTCCATTAGGGTTCGATCCGCTCCTAACAGCCCATGACAACAATTCACAAAACTAAACAAAATAGGCCAACAAAGAACTTACCCTCAATTTTACAGGAAACGAGGAACACCCAATGAGCCCCAACCTAAAACCCACGAAGCCATTGAGAATACGAGCACTTGGGACTTCGATTTGCCGAAAACCGACCACCAAGGATATTTTTATGAAGATTTGAAGCTCTCCAAAATGGGAGATTTGACCTCATTAAATAGACACTGACAGGCCCCTTCTCTCCGCGAACGCTGTCAACGCTCCGCGAATGCGGACCTCAGGGAAACAGACCTCACAAGCCTCTGTGAACGCGGAGCACCTCCTGCGAATGCGGACCTTAGGGAAACAAACCTCCACGAACACGGATCATAAGAATACACCCATCCTCACAGACCTCCACGAATGCGACCTTTGGCCCGTAACGCAGAGAGCAAATTGGTCTGTAGTTTTGACAGCTGCAGCAGCTAAGTTTTGGACAATTCCAAAACTCCGACGGAATGCTCGGTATTCGTTCGGTACCCCGTACACGCAAATGAAATATTATACCCCTTCCAATTCGACGTTTCGAACACAATGACGCAGTCAAAATTTCCATACGAGGTCGTTTTGACAAAAAGTGGGTCCCACACCCAATAAGCCATTTTAGCCAACTTCTACCAGAGGTGTCAAAATCAGGTCGGAAGCACCTAGTAATTCTCGAATGATCGTTCTAGACCAAACTCGGCATTCTGAAACTAACCGCGCTGTTGGAATTTCCATCCGAGTGCGTTTTCCAAGAATGTTGACCGAAGTCAACCTTAAACCAAATTTCAAAGACCAAAGAGCTAATTGCCCCCAAAATCAAACTGAAAACCTCGGGACTTGGGAAAACCATGCTCCTAGCCTAATTTGGCCGCTCCAGAGTTGATGGAATCGTCAGAATTATCATCTGAGGTCGTTTATGTGAAGCTATGACTGAAATCAGCTTTTCAAGGTTCAAAAGCTCCAAAACAGAAAAACAGGCATAAAACCCAAACGAACGACCAGGCGACCGAACAGTCAGTGCCAGCAAGTCCTAAATGGCTTAGGGTCGCTACAAGAATGCTCTAAACAACAGAAAGAAGGCATCAACACAGAAATGACCTGGAGGGTCATTACAATATCCACTACTAAGGATCTAGTCCATCTGAATTCACGTCGGATACATACTCAAGTCACCCAGGTACATGGGACTAAATCATCTTCACAACAGCCTTTTCTAAAGTGTAGCCACAATAATCTATGAATCACAAAGTGAAATAACCTGGACCCACTCATGCAACATCAGATATCCACCAACAGATACCCCAGAACACAGATACGATCAATCCAAGTCCACAACTCAACCTACAGCATGATACTAGTCTATAACAGCCCAACAGTCAACTCAAAACTAAGGAATCGGGGAAATAAGGGAAACAACCCTAGCCAACCACCCCAGATTCACAAATATCAACCAGCATTTACACATTCAAGCTCAACCTTGAAGGAAGAGAAGTCGTAACCTACCAAAAAGCCGATCACGAGCGCTCCAAGTCACTCAGCCAAAGATTTCCCCTTTCGAATGGCTTCAGACTGCTGCCACGCATTCAACAATAGAATCACAGCGTCAATACGGTCGTTTAGACACTAAAATCAACAAATTCGGAGACAGGCCAATTTTGGAGTCAAATCGGGCAAAGTGGGACCCACTTCAAATTTTCCAAAATTGACTCCGTGAAAAGGTCCCAAATCCTTCCCCAAAAAAAAATCCCAAAATCGATCGCCCATTATGGGTCGGATCCGCTCCTAACGGCCCATGACAACAAATCACAAAACTAAACAAAATAGGCCAACAAAGAATTTACCCTCGATTTCACGGGAAATAAGGAACACCCAACAAACCTCAACCTAAAACCCACAAAGCCAACGAGAATCCAAGCGTCTGGGACTTCAAATCGCTGAAAATCGACCACCGAGGAGATTTTTATGAAGGTTTTAAGCTCTCCAAAATGAGTTCTTCGACCTCATTAAATAGACAATGCCAGGCTCTTCCTCTCCACGAACGCGGTCAATGCGGAGCACAAAAGCACCCTCACCTCACAAGCCTCCGTGAATGCGGAGCACCTTCCGCGATTGCAGAGCTCAGGGAAACGGACCTCCTCGAACGCGAAGAGCAAGAATACGCCCATCTACACAGACCTCCACGAAAGTGACCTCTGGCCCGCGAACGCGGAGTAGACTCTCTCACATCTCCGAGAACGCGGAGCCTATCCCGCGATCACAGAGAGAAAATGGGTCTGCAGTTTTGACAGCTGCACCAGCTAAGTTTTGGACAATTCCAAAACTCCGATGGGGTGCTCGGGATTCGTTTGGAACCCCGTGCACGTAAAAGAAATATTCTACCCACTTGAATTCGACGTTCTGGACTCAATGGCGCAGTCGAAATTTTCACACGAGGTCGTTTCGACAAAAAATAGGTCCCACAACCAATGAGCCATTTCAGCCAACTTCTACCGGAGGTCTCAAAATTAGGTCGGAAGCCCCCGGTAATTCTCGAAAGGATCGTTCTAGACCAAACTCGGCATTCCGGAATGAACCGCACTATTGTAATTTCCATCCGAGTGCGTTTCCAAGAATGTTGACCGAAGTCAACCTTAAACCAAATTAAAAAGACTAATGAGCTAAGTGGCCCCAAAATCACACCGAAAACCCTGGAACTTAGGCAAACCATGCTCCTAGCCTAACTTGGCCGCTCCGGAGCTGATGGAATCATCAGAATTCTCATTTGAGGTTGTTTACCTGAAGTTATGGAAGAAATCAACTTTTCAAGGTTCAAAAGCTACAAAATAGAAAAATAGGCATAAAACTCAAACGAACGACCAGACAACCAAACACTCAGTGCCAGTAAGTCATAAATGACCTGGGGTCGCTACAAAAATGCTCTAAATGATAGAAAAAAGGCATTAACACATAAATGACCTGGAGGGTCATTACATGGTGTTTCTCTAATTTTTATCTTGAAGTGCTTCCTCATGCCCTGCAGGCTCACAAACTGCCATTTACTTTGTAGATATTAGAGAGTAGTCTTGTACCTCTAATTGGAAGATCATCCTCTAACTCATTCTGCCAGTGATCAGATGCCTGCTCCTCTGAAGCTTGGACTGAAAGTTGATTATCTCTCCAGTGCCGTTTCTTTTCCTCATAACGTGCGCACCTCTACTGATGATCATCTTCTCTATTTGTGGATTATAAACTTTGTAAGCTTTGGAGGATGAGCTATAACCCACAAATATTCGAGGAAGTGCCTTCCTGTCAAGTTTGTCTCTTTTAACATGTGGTACATAAAAGAAACAAATACAACCAAATAATTTAATGAAGCTTAGTGATTGTTTGAATCCATTCCAAACCTCGAATGGAGTTTTAACCAGCAATGCTTTAGTAGGAAGCCGATTTTGGAGAAATATTGCCGAATTAGCTGCCTCAGCCCAAAATATTTCAGAAACTCTTTTTCATGCAACATGCACCGTGTCATCTCCATTTTGTTGTGGAGTATATGGAGTAGTAAGCTAATGAGTAATACTTGCTTCCTCACAAAATTTGTTAAATTATTTAGAATTATACTCTTTTCAATTGTCAGACCACATGGATTGGAATCGGCAACCACTTTGATTTTCCACCATCTTCTTGAACTTTTGAGAAAACTCCAGCCACTTATGATTTATATTTCATAAAATAAATCCAGCAGAATCTTGTATAATCGTCAATGAATATAACATAGTATAGACTACCATTAAGGGACCGTGTTCTTTGAGGTCCTGCAACATTTGTGTGAATCAACTGCAACCTTTGAGAAGTCTTCCATGATGCTTTAGGAAATGACTTCCTATTTCGCTTACCAAATTGACAAGCTTGAAAACTTGGCACGTGATCAACTAGATTTGCTAGTCCTCTTGTCATATCTTCCTTCTTTAGAAACAATAATGCGTGTAGATGATAATGGCTATGTCTCTTGTGCCGGATTTCTGTTACACTTTCCTTCGTGGAGAAAGCTAGTTGCTCCTTCTTTGTTAGATCAAATGAAAAACTCCTTCCTCTCATATTCACCCTGAAAATTTCATTTCCAGTAGTGTCACTAATTTGGCAGTGATGATCTTCGAAGAAAACTTTGAATCCTTTTTCCATCAGCTGTCCTACACATAGTAAATTTTGATCAATTTCAGGAAAATAAAAAACTTCTGAAATTTTCTTTATGGCCGTGCTTGTCTTGATAGCTATGGTTCCAATTCCTTTGATAGGAAGATGATCTCCATTTCCTATCCTAACCTTGGAAATTTCAGTGGGCTTCAACTCCTTGAATAGACTCTCATCATGAGTCATGTGGTTAGTGCACCCAATATCAATTAACCAAGACTTTGCTGAGCTCTTACTTGAAAAGCATGTTGCAACAAAAAAGATGATCCTGTTCTTCTTGATTAACAACTTGAGCATTTTCTTCCTGTTGTGGGGCCTTATTTTTGCAAAACACCACTTCATGTCCAAGCTGATTACATTTCTTGCATTTAGCATCAGGTCTCCTCCAACACTAGAATGGTGGATGGCCTTTTCTTCCACAGGGTGGCAAAGGGGATAGCTTTTATTCGCACTTCCTCCCTTACTTTGGTTGTTGGATGATGTTTCTCCTTCACTCAATGCTTAGTTCTTTTTCTTCTTATGAATTTTGTTAACCTGGTGCTTACTGACAAGAGCCCTTTCTATTGTAACATCCTGTCTCATGAGTCTTCTTTTCTCTTGAGCTTTCAGGGAATTGAGCAAGTATGTCAAACTAATTTTTGACAAATCCTTAGTATTTTCTAAGGTCATAATTGTTGCTTCATACCTTTCAGGAACTGTTACAAGAATCTTCTCAACAATTCTTGAGTCTACAAGTGTAGAGCCGAGTAGCCTCACCTTATTTGAAATATTTAGAAGTCTATCTGAATACTCCTTTACTGTTTTAGATTCCTTCATTTTTTGCAATTCAAACTCCCTAATTAAGTTTAAAACTCACATACCTATTACTCTCCCATCTCCGGCATACTTTTTCTTGAGATAATCCCACACCTCTTTAGTAGTTTTTAGAGACATTATTCGCGTGAAAATTGTTTACGATACAGCAGCAAATAAACATTCCTTGGCCTTCGATTTCTTTGTCTTCTTTTCCTTTTGTGTTTTAATCTGAGCAATGGTGGGATTATTCGGTAGGGTTGGAATATCCTAATCCTCTTCCACAGCTTCCCAGAGATCCAAGGCATCCAAGTACGTCTCCATTTGTACTGCCCAAATCTGATAGTTATCTCCATCAAAACCGGCGGAGCAATTGGTGAGAAACTTGCTTCACCATCCATGACTTTTATAACTCGATCACAGATCCCTTAAGATGAAAGCTCTGATATCAACGGTAAGTTTTTAATAAGCAAATGAAAGATAATACAATGAAGACAATGTTTAGTCTACAACAGAAAAGAAAGCAGGAGAATGGAAGGAACTAAAAGTGAATAAGATGACTTAGAGAAAAGCTTATGCAAATAGTTTTTAATTTAATCAGTAGAAAAATAGATTCATAAACATATAGGAAAGAAACTGAAATAGATCATGGTCCTACTTTTAAGTCATGGTGCTAACCATGGTAACTACCTCCTAAAATAACTAAAAAGAGAAATACAGGATACTTTGAAGTAGACACTGTTGTTTTAAAGCAACTAACTAATAACCAACATACTGGTAATAAAGCCATATCTGGAGAAAGCATAACATTTTCATTAATCAACCTACCATTAATAAAACCACTTTGATTAATAGAAATGAATGTATGTAGGTTAAGATTAAGTCTTATGGCTAAAATTTTAGAAACAATTTTGCTGGAAAAATTGCTTAGACTAATAGATTGAGAGATGAGAGAAACTAGAAGGAGAATAAGTCTTAGGAATCAAGGCCAAAATAGTGTGAGTGAAATTTACATATATCATATATAATAATATCCCAGCAAGTGTGAAAAAACTTATCGTTAAAGCCATTTGGTCGTACTGCTTTTAGCACTCATGTTGAATATTGCATCTTTTATTTCTTACTCAATTGGAGTTTTGTGAAGTGCTTCATTATCATCATCAATATTCAGGCTTAGAATACACAATAGGAAGTTGTTATTCATAGCAGGCTGCTCCAAATTGAAAAAGTTTCCTATAATGCCTAATAGTGGCTTTGGCTCTTGGTCCTGTGAATATAAAGTTTCTTCCTCCTATCTCTAATAACATTGTGAAAATGCTTGCTATTACTATCTTCATCTTTAAACCTACTGATTCTAGCCTTTTTCATAAGAAGAGCCTCGAGCATACCAAGCCATTTCACATACTCCGCATGCTCCTTGTTCAATATCTTCCTACCTTGTTAAGTGTTATTCAGAGGATCTAGCTCTTCCAGAGGCTACACCTTAGATTCCCAAGTGATAATCTGATCATAAATATCCCTAATGGTGCCACTGGCTGAGATTTTTGCTTTGAGCTTTAACTTAGTTTGTATAATCTCCACATAACATTACCAATGACACTCATATTCCAAGAACCTTGCAATACCTGAATTATGTTCTGCTGCTTAGTACAAAGGTTTATAAACCTAAAGATATGATGAAATCATTCCTATTAGAGTGGCTTTTCATCAACAAAGGTTTGTTATCCTATCTAACTCTAGTCAGATGCTTTGTTGAATATTTGCTTTAGAATTGTAAAGTTTTACTGCAGTAGTTTTATTAAAATAGACCTAGTCAACTAGTTAGCACTTTTACTTACGAATTAAATTCTATTTGAATTTTGAATAAATAGTATTTTATAGACTTTAGGAGTTTGAATTTTAGTAGATCTCTTTTCCAATTTTGACGATTTCATTTGCTCCGGAAGGTTCATTTTAGGCTAGTGGCGTGGTCGTCATGACTCCCGAGGTTTTCAGTGTGAGTCAGTGTGATTAGGCATTTTATCTTTAATGTTTAAGCCTAAGTTTGAATTTAGTCAACATTCTAAGTAAACGCGCTCGAATGAGAATTTCGTCAGTGTGGTTAGCTCCAGAATATCAAGTTTAGTCTAGATTGATCCTTCGTTCTTGTCCTGAGGCTTCTGAGCTAATTCTGAGCCCCTTTGTCGATTTTGACTTAAAATGGCAGTTGGATGTGGGACCCACTTTCTGTCAAGATGACCTCGTATTGAAATTTAAACTGCGTCATTGAGTCCGGCATATTGAATTTGGTATGGTTGCATATCTCATTTACGTGCATGAGGCTCCGAACTAGTTCGAAACACCACGTCGGAGTTTTTAAGTTTCTGAAAAAAAAACAAAAATTTTGTGCATATATAGCAGAAATATCAACTCATTAGGGAAACTTCAAAACCCCATATCTCTATCATTTCTAGGCCAAATGAGGTTATTCAAAGTGTGGAAGCTTCATTTTGATGGTGACTTCGCTGTAGAGTGATTGGAAGTTGTCAGATGCATGTCGTTTGAGGTAAAATTGCGATAAACCAGAATGTTGTAGCTCTTTTTGATTTCTTGATTTTGGCTATACTAATTTGGTGGTATATTGCTCATTTTAGCTCAGTTTTGTGTGATTCAAAGTCCCACGTGTCGTAAATTATCGAGGCTACGTCGTGGAGTGTTCAAGAAGTGATGGGAAACCTTCAAATTTTTATAAATTCCGAGTTTCACCTGCTGCATATTTTTTAAAAAATTGATTAAAATGTGATTTATTTGCATGTTGGGTTTTCGTTGCGTTTCGAGCCCCAAATTGTGTTCCATTTTGGAACATAAGTTTAGGGTACGGTTTTGGATCTTTTGGTGGAGTCAAATTCGGAAAGTCCGATGCTGGTCCCATAATTTTCGTTTGACTCTAAAAATTGGTCTGGCTGCATTATGGGTCATTTTTGTGTCTAAATGAACATATTGATGTTGTGATCTTATTTTTTATGGTGTGGCAATGCTAGAGGCCGTTCAGAAGGAAAAAGCTCTGGCTTTGTTATTTGGAGAGCGTGCGGTCGACCTTCGGGTAGGCTATGAATTCGTTTCTATCTAGATTGAGCCTGAATGTGTGAACTCATGTTGATTAGTGTGAATTTTTGGCGGGGACCTAGTATTCTTACATGTCTTCTTAGATACCATATTTTAGGTTTGATCGGCATTATTTTGGGCATAGTATCTTGCTAGTTGGGTGGTTTGGGTTTGTCCATGCTATGTGAATTACTTGAATTTACTTACTTTCTGATGCATGTCCAGCCTTAGCCTATGATAGACCAGTGTTGCCTTAGACTCTCGAGCTTTGTGCTTTAATTCATCTCCGACGGCATTTTGGACAGACTAAATCCTTCTAGACTAAAATAGCAGACTTGAGTCTAATAGTATGAGCTTTAGTTTAGGCTATTCACGGCTTATTTGATCTTCTATCCTCTCTCTCTCCTTATTTTTGTGATTCCAAAGTGTTACCAGATGTTTATGCTATTGCAACGATTGGAGATTGAGTTGTACTAGGCTAGGAGCCTTCTGTTGATACCTTTGGGTGGGCGGCATCCCACGGTGACTGACTTGACGTGATATTCTCCTTGGAATTGACACACTTGTTCGTTAGGTTATGAGTTGGTTGGTTGCAGTGATTATTTATGGTTCGAGGGTGTTATTCTAGTTCGAGTCTGGCATTTTATGGTTCGAGGCCATTATTTCAAGTCTTGTGCTTCAGGCCTTAGTGGTCATTCTTCTGGGGGCAGATCATCATCGAGTTGCTTTGATTGTGGTGAGTTTGGTCAGTTGTCTAGAGATTGTCCTATGCATAGGCAGATTGCTCCTGCTCCACAGATAGCTCCCCTAGCTCTAACAGCTCCACCAGCAGCACCTCCAGCTAGGGGTCGAGGTCAAGGTCAGGATCGTCGTGATGGTTATCATGGTATTCGGGGTGGTCCTCGGGGAGGCCAGTCAGGCAGTAGGACTGATGGCCAGGGTAAAGGCAGACAGGGCCATTTTTATGTTGCTCCAGCAAGGGTGGAGGCTAAGGCATCAGATAATGTAATCACAGGTACGATTCTATTATGCCATCAGCCCACCTCGGCTTTATTTGACCCTGATTCTACTTATTATTATGTGTCTATGTATTATGTTTCTCATTTGGATATGAGTTCTAAGCCTATGGCAGCATTGTTGCCTGTGTGGACCCCTTTGGGTGGGTCTTTAGTAGTGGATCAAGTGTTACGGTCTTGTTTAGTTACTATCCAGGGGCGTGACACCTGGGCTAACTTTATTGTGCTAGATATGCTTGATTTTGATATGATTCTAGGCATGGACTATTTATCCCCCTATCGTGTCGTTTTAGATTGTTTCTTTAATACCGTTACCTCAGAAATGATTAGTATTCCTCCGGTGATGTGGCAGGGCTCCATTAGTAGCACACCGGTTGGAGTGATCTCTTTTATTCAGGCTCGGAGGCTAGTGGCTAGCAGATGTCTGTCCTATTTGGTATATGTGTGGGATGTGAGTAGGGAGGTCCCTTAAGTTGAGTATGTGCCTGTTGTCTGAAATTTTATAGATATGTTCCCTATTGACCTACCTGGCCTACCCCCAAAGCATGATATTTATTTTCCAATTGAGCTTGAGCCGGGTACTCAGCCTATTTCTATCCCACTGTATCGGATGGCTCCTGCAGAGCTCAAGGAGCTCAGTGTTCAGCTTCAGGACCTCTTGGATAAAGGGTTCATTAGGCCTAGTGTATCACCTTGGGGCGCTCCCATTCTATTTGTGAAGAAGGACGGTTTGATGCGCATGTGTATTGCTTATAGGCAGTTGAATAAGGTGATGGTGAAGAATCGTTACCCCATGCCTAGGATTGATGATCTGTCCGACCAGCTTCAAGGTGTCACAGTGTTCTTAAAGATTAATCTGAGGTTTTTTACCATCAGTTGAGGATTACGGCAACGGACATCCCTAACACCGCATTTAGGAATCGATATGGCCACTATGAGTTCCTAGTGTTGTCTTTTGGGTTGAGTAATGCCCCTACCGCCTTCATGGACTTGATGACGCGGGTGTTCAGGCTGTATCTGGATTTGTCGTCATTTTGTTCATATATGATATTTTGGTATATTCATGAAGAAGGAGTGATCATGAGCAGTATCTGAGGATTGTGCTCTAGACTTTTAGAGATCAGCGGCTTTATGCCAAGTTCTCAAAGTGTTAGTTTTGGCTTGAGTCTGTAACATTCTTGGGGCATGTGGTATCCAAAGATGGCATCAAGGTGTTTCTGACAAAGATTGAGGCTATTCGTGATTGGGCTAGGCCCACTTCAGTTACTGAGGTTTGGAGCTTCATCAGTTTTCCAGGCTACTACAGACGGTTTACAGAGGGCTTCTCAACCATTACTGCACCTTTGACCCAGTTAACTCACCTCGATGTTCCTTTTGAGTGGTCTGAGGAGTGTGAGTTGAGCTTTCAGAAGCTCAAGGAGTTGCTGACTACTGCCCCTGTATTGACTCTTCTAGTTGAAAGCAAGGGCTTCACGGTCTATTGTGATGCATCCGGTGTTTGTTTGGGTTGTTTTTTGATGTAGGGGGACCGAGTCATTGCTTATGTGTCGAGGTAGCTTAGGTTACATGAGCGCAACCACCCAATTTATGACTTCGAGTTGGCGGCGGTAGTTTTTGCGCTTAAGATCTTGAGGCACTACTTGTATGGAGTTCATTGTGAAATCTATAGTGATCACAAAAGTCTTCAGTATATTATGCGCCAGAGGGATCTTAATTTGAGGCAATGTCTCTAGATTGAGCTTCTGAAGGATGATGACCTCTCTATTCTCTACCATCCGAGAAAGGCGAATGTAGTAACGGATGCCTAGAGCCGAAAGGCAGTGAGTATGAGAAGTCTAGCCTTCCTATCTACGGTCGAGCAACCTTTAGCTTCAGACATTTAGTCCTTAGCTAATCAGATGGTTCGGTTGGATGTTTCAGATTCTAGGCTTGTTCTAGTCTATGTGGGAGTTCACTCCTCTCTACTTGATAAAATCTATAGCCGTCAGTTTCAGGATGAGGCCTTGGTGGCATTTCGAGATCGTGTGTTAGCAGGTGATGCCAGTCAAGTTACCTTGGATTCAGATGGGGTTTTGAGGTTTGCAGGCCATATTTATGTTTTGAGAGTTGGGGGTTTGATTCAGTTGATACTTTGGGAGGCCCATGATTCTAGATATTCTATCCATTCGGGCACCGCAATGATGTACCATGACTTGAGGCAGCATTACTGGTGGAGCGATATGAGGAGAGATATTGCAGACTATGTATCTCGTCTCCTTAGTTGCCAGCAGGTGAAGGCCGAGCATTCGAGACCTGGTGGTAAGTTTCAGTGATTACCCATTCCAGAGTGGAAGTGGGATCGCATCACCATTGATTTTGTAGTAGGTATGCCTCAGACTTCTAGAGGCGTTAATAGCATTTGGGTCATTGTTGATCGATTTACCAAGTCAGCGCACTTCCTCCTTGTGCAGTCTTCATTCAGCATCGAGAGGTTAGCCCTATCTACATTTGTGAGGTGCTTTGTCTTCATGGTGTGCCGATCTCTATTATATCAGATAGGGGTACTCAGTTCACTTCTAGCTTTTGAAGGACTTTTCAAGATGAGTTGGACACTTGTGTTGACCTTAGAACAACCTTCCATCCGCAGACTGATGGTCAGTTGGAGTGTACTATTCAGGTTCTTGATGAAATATTGTGGGATTGTGTATTAGAGTTTGGCGGTCAGTGGGACCAGTTCTTGCCTTTGGTGGTGTTTGCATACAACAACAACTACAATTCTAGCATTCAGATGGCCCCGTTTGAGGCCTTATAGTAAGCGTTGTCGCTCTCTTGTTGGTTTGTTTGAGACTACAAAGCCTAGACCGCATGCCACATACTTGATTTAGGAGGCTTTAGAGCAGGTGAGGGTGATTCAGGATAGGCTTTGGATAGCTCAGAGTAGGCACCGGAGTTATGCGGATCGTAGGCGGCGACATTTGAGGTTCTCAGTACGTGATAGAGTTTTTCTCTGCGTGTCACACATGAAGGGCGTGATGAGATTCGGGAGGTGGGGCAAGCATAGCGCCCGGGTATATTGGGCCTTTCAAGATCCTCCTAACGGTTGGGGAAGTTGCATATGAGTTAGCTTTGCCTCTGATGTTCTCAGCTATCCACCCAGTCTTTCATGTCTCGATGCTGCACCAGTATGTTCCAGATGTGGCGGTTGCGTTTGAGAGCCATTCTTGTGGTTAAGGTCCGTTGGAGGCATCGTCAAGTTGAGGAGGCTACCTTGAAAACCGAGCATCATATGTGGGAGCAGTTTCCTGGCTTGTTTGAGCCTTTAGGTACTTCTTGACTCTTACATTCGCGATTGAAAGTCTCTTTTAGTAGTGGATGTTGTAATGACCTTCAGGTCATTTCTGTGTTTATGCCTCCTATTCGTCATTTAGATCCTTTTTGTAGCGGTCCCCAAGTCATTTATGACTTGCTGGGACTGACAATTCGGTCATCTAGTTGTTCATTTAGTTTTAATGTGAGTTTTAGTGTTTTGGAGCTTTTGAACTTGAACGATCATTTTCGATCAAAAAAATAAGAAGATGACATTTGAATCAAATTCTGACAATTCCATCACCTCCGGAAGGGTCATTTTAGGCTTGTAGCACGGTCGGCATGACTCCCGGGGTTTTTAGTGTGAGTCGCTACGATTAGGCGTCTTAACTTTAAAGTTTAAGCCTAAGTTGAACTTTAGTCAACATTCTAAGTTAATGCGCTCGGATGAGAATTCTGTCAGCGTGGTCAGCTCCATTATATTAAGTTTTGTCTAGATTGACCATTCGTTCGTTTTCCGATGCTTCCGAGCTAATTCCAAGCCCCTTTATGGATTTTGACTTAAAATGGCGATTGGGTGTGGGACCCACTTTTTATCTAGATGACCTTGGATAGAAATTTTGACTGTGCCATTGAGTCTGGTATATCGAAGTTGGTATGGTTACATATCTCGTTTGCACACACGGGGCTCCGAACGAGTTCAGAACACCCCGTCGGAGTTTTTAAGTGTCCGAAAAAAGTGCTGAAATCTGGTGCATATATTGTAGAAATAACAGCTTATTTTTGAACTTCCAAACCCCATATCTCTCTCATTTCTTGGCCAAATGAGGTGATTCAAAGTGTGGAAGCTTCTTTTTGACGGTGGCTTCACTGTAGAGAGATCGGAAGTTGTTGGGTGCACATCGTTCGAGGTAAAATTGTGATAAACCAAATTGTTGTAGCTCCTTTCGAGTTCTTGATTTTGGCTATATTGATTTTGTATTATCTTGCTCACTTTAGCTCGGTTTTGGGTGTTTCGAAGTCATACGTGTCTAGAATTATCGAGGCTACGTCGTAAAATGTTCAAGAAGTGTTGGGAATCCTTCAATTTTGGTAAATTCCAAGTTTTACCTGCTGCATGTTTTTTTAAATTGATTAAAGTGTGATTTATTTGCATGTTGAGTTTTCACTGCGTTTCGAGCCCTAAATTATATTCCCTTTTGAAACACATGTTCGGGGTACTGCTTTAGGTCTTTCGTGGAGTCAAATTTGGAAAATTCAATGCGGGTCCCATAATTTTCTTTTGACTCTAAATATTGGTCCGGCTCCATTTTGGGTGATTTTTGTATCTAAACGACTGTATTGACATTGTGATCCTATTTTATATAGTGTGGCAATATTCAGAGGCCATTCGGAAGGGAAAAGCTCTGTCTTGTCATTTGGAGCGTGTGTGGTCGGCCTACAGTTAGGTTACAGCTTCCTTTCTATCTAGATTGAGCCTGAATGTGTGAACTCATGTTGATTTGTGTGAATAGGGGGCGGGGACCTAGTATTCTTACCTCTCTTCTTAGATACCATGTTTTAGCTTTGATCGGTAGTATTTCGGGCATAGTTCCTTGCTAGTTGGGTGGTCTAGATTTGTTCGTGCTATGTGAATTACTTGAATTTACTTGCTTTCTAATGCATGTCCAGCCTTAGCCTAGGATAGACAAGTGTTGCCTTAGACTCTCGAGCTTTGTGCTTTACTTCATCTCCAACGTTGTTTCGGACAGACTAGATCATTGTATACTGGAATAGCAGACTTGAGTCTAATAGTATGAGCCTTAGTTTATGCGAATTCGTGGCTTATTATATCTTCTATCCTCTCTCTCTGTATTTTTGCGATTTCGAAGTGCTATCGAATGTTTATGCTATCCTTATGATTGGAGATTGAGTTGTACTAGGTTGGGAGCCTTCTGTTGATACCTTAGGGTGGGTAGCGTCCCACGGTGACTTGACTTAACATGGGATTCTCCTTGGAATTGACACATCCTTGGCACTCTTGTTGGTTAGGTTATGAGTTGGTTGGTTGCAGTGATTATTTACGGTTCGAGGCTGTTATTTCCAGTTCGAGGCTGACATTTTACGGTTAGAGGTCGTTATTTCCAGCTGTAGACTGATGTTTTTGGTTTGAGGCTCAGATTCTATTATTTTGGGTTCGAGGCCCAGCTTCTACAACTTAAAGTTTGAGGCCCAGATCCTATCACTATGGGTTCGAGGCCCGGTTGACTTCTTTTGGACCTGGGTTTGAGTATTTTATTATTGTGATCCTCACTATCTTGCATGATTTTTGTAGTAACATTATATTCAAAGACATAATCAACTACTATTTCTGATCGATTCAGATTAGTTTCAACATCTCTTGAATTTATGGACAGTTGAAGCTCATTGATTCCTTCATGGATATCAGAATTATTCAAATTTTGAACTTCCATATGAGATTCTTTCATAATGTCATCTTGGCCTTAAACTTTTCTTTTTTCTAAGATTTCGATCCTCAGAACCCAATGGTCTACCATGCTTTAGGCGTGCTTTTGACTTATTAGCTATGACATTAGTGGATGGTCCTATAGGGACATTAGTTTGAATTGGGACATTCTCTGCAGGAATATGTGATTTAGTAATTCTTTTCAAATCTGTAAATGCGTCTGACATTTGAATTGCAATTTTCTGCAGGTGAATAATCTTTTGTACTTCTTGCTCATAAATAGAAGAACATGGATCAAGATGAGACAATGATAAATTTTTCCACAAAATTTCTCTTTTTATTTCACTATTTTCTCCCCCTAATTTTGAGAAAACTGTCTCATCAAATCAACAATCTGCAAATCGAATAGTAAACATTTCTCTAGTTAATGGTTCAAGATAGAGAATAATTGAGGGTGGTTCAAACCCAACATATATTCCTAACCTTTTTTGAGGGTCCATCTTAGTGCGATTTAGTGGTGCCACAGACACATGTACAACACATCCAAAAATTCTTAGATGGAATTTATTTGGTTCTTGACCCATAATCAGTTGCAATGGAGAAAACTTATAATAATTTATCGGTCCAACATGAATAAGTGTTGCAGCATGGAAAATTGTATGACCCCACACAGAAGTGGGCAATTTAGTTTTCATAAGCAATGGTCTTACTATTAACATTAAACATTTAATTAATGACTCAGCGAGCCCATTCGGGGTATGAAAATGAGCAACAGGGTGTTCAACTCTTATCCCAGTTGACAGGCAATAATCATTAAATGCTTGGGATGAAAATAATTGTGCCAACAATTTTGCTAATGTCAAGTTACAAGATGACAATAGACACAGTGAGACCATCTAGAAGAAGCATCTATTAGGATCATAAAGTATCTAATGACCCACTAGGTGGGTGAATAGGTCTACAAATATTTCCATGTATATGTTTCAAGAACGCAGGGGACTCAACCTCAACTTTCATTGGTTATGGTCTCACAATTAACTTGCCTTGATAACAAGCAGTACAGGAAAACTCACCATTTAAAAGAATTTTTAGGTCCTTTAATGAATGTCCATTTGAATTTTCTATAATTCATCTCATCATTAGACCCAAGATGTCCCAGATGATCATGCCAAAGTACAAAAGTATTGGAATCAGTAAACTTCTTATTTACTATAGAATGTACCTCAATTGCACTAATTCTTGTCCAATACAAGCTAGAAGATAAAGCGGGGAACTTTTCTATAACACATGTCTGCCGAGAGACATTTTTGGTGATACATAGATATTCAAGATTTAATTTATCCATTGATTTGATATGAGAACCATTTTCACGGATATCTTTAAAACTCAACAAGTTTCTACGAAACTTGGGAGAAAACATAACATTATTTATGATGAGTTTAGTTCCCTTAGGCAAAATTATAATGGCTCTTCCAAAGCCCTCAATCATATTAGTACTATAAAAAATTGTAGTAACAATTATTTTGTTCATACTTAAATGAGAAAAATATTTCTCATTTTTGAATATTATATGTGTTGTACAAGAATTTAGGTTGGGCTGATTTTCTGTGCAGGTTGTAGTTATCAGAGGTTCGATTGGAATTCAGGGTTTTGTGATTCTATTAGATTTGCCATGTTTTATTAGTTGATTTGCTGGGTACCGTGTTGTTTGGTACTCACCCTTGCTTCTACACTTGTGAAGGTGTCGAGCTCGGACCGTGATCTGGCCTTCTTCTCCTTCTCCGTGGCTTTTTGAGGGCTTTTGAGAAGTAGTCGTTCGATGTTGGCGATCTCTCTCGTCTTTTTTACTTTTCTCTTTGTTTCTATTTGAGATACAAGGATTGGAGACCTGTACTTTCTTTAAACTTCTGTAATAGTAACTTGTACATGTGACAACCAGTCTTGGGTTGGTTTTGTTTAAGTTGAAATACTTCCGCTTGATTCTTCTCTTCTTTATTTATGCTATCTTTCCGTATTGTTGGGTTTAGCCTGACTTGTCCTGGTGGGATAGGACAAGTGCCATCACACCCGGTTTTTGGGTCGTGACAAATGGTATCAGAGCCCAGGTTTCATAGGTCTCACGTGTACAAGCCAAGTCTAAGTAGAGTCTCGCGCATCGATATGGAGACGTCTGTACTTATCTTCGAGAGGCTATGAGGACTGTTAGGAAATTTCTTTCATTTCATTCTTTCTTATCGTGCGTGGTTCTTCTCATTTGTTCTGAGTGTCACGTGTTGTTTTGGCAGATGCCGAGGACTAGAGCTTATGTTTCGAGCGATGGAGGGGAGGTAGTCCCCGAGGTAGTGGTGGAGGCCCCAGTCAGAGGTAGGAGTAGAGCTCAAATTAGAGGCCGTGCTCATGGAGCAGCACGAGCGAGCGGTCATGCCCGTGAAGCGGCACCTACTAGAGGCCGTGGAAGAGATGCTTCTCCAGAGCCACAAATTGAGGTTGGTGAGGACTAGGTTTCTCTAGGGTTCTCAGCACCATTCTTTCAGGAGACCTTATTGCGGATGCTGGGAGTTATGGAGAGTTTTACTCAGGGTGCTGCAGGCATGCCATAGGGTTCACAAACCAGAGTAGGGACACAGACCCCAAAGCAGCATCGGGGTCCAGGTGTTCAGGATCCGGTGGGTCAGCCATCATTGGTTCCCATGCCAGTTGTCGGTGCAGAGGATACTCCAGATGTAGTTCTTACAATGGAGGACCAGAAGTTTTATGAGAGGTTTCAGAGGATGAAACCACCCAAGTTTTAGGGTTGAAAGAGTGAGGATGCTCATGAGTTTCTGACCTTGTGTCATGAGATGCTTGAGACGGTGAGGATGGTGGATGCTAGGGGTGTCTGTTTTGTTTCTCTCCAGATCAGTAGGCCACCCAGGGAGTGGTGGAGGTCTTGGGTAGAGTTAATGCTAGTGGGATCTCCTCCCTTTGAGTGGGATGCTTTCTCTAGTGCCTTTCATGATTGCTTTATTCCTTGGAGTGTGCGTAAGGAGAGCAGGCTAAGGTTTGAGGCTTTGACTCAGGGTAACATGTCATTTGCGGAGTATGAGGCACGTTTCTGTCAACTGTCTCGTCATGCCACGTATGTGGTTCCAGATGAGGCGCAGAGGGTCCGTAGATTTGTGAGAGGTTTAACTTTCTCCATCAGATCTTATGTGTTCAGGTCATCCCGTGAGAGTGCTTCCTTCCAGTCCATTGTGAGTATCGCTAAAGAGGCAGAGTTGTTGGTTCGAGAGGATTGTGGGGATTCCAAGAGGGTCCGTTCTAGTGGCCAGTTTTCTAGTGCCTCGTCTGGAGGTAGGGGTTCTAAGAGAGGTGGTACATATTTTAAGCATTAGAGGCCAGTACATGCTTCCATGCCAGCGGCCGAGGGTGGACAGGTGTCCCGTAGGTCTCACAGTTCTGGCCAGGGTGGCCGTGGTACTTTATCTGGTACATCACAGCAGATCACCATTTCGAGGTCATGTTATACTTGTGGGGATCCAGGTCATTTCATGTGACAGTTTCCTCTACAAACTCATTCAGGGCCCCATCGTAGTTACTCAGCAGCTCTAAAGAGAGATCCAGCACCTCCAGCTTGAGGTCGAGGTAGGGGTCAGAACGCAGGTAGAGGTGGCAGAGCTTCGGGTGGTGGTGTTGTGGCTTAGTGTGAATGTAGAGGTGAGGCTCAGACAGGAGGTGGTAGAGGAGACCAGTGTTATGCTTTTTTGGGGATACCTGAGGATGAGTCTTTTGATGCAGTCATCACAGGTATCTTCCCAGTCTGCCATCGATCTGCGTCTGTGTTGTTTGATCGAGGGTCTACTTTCTCCTATGTGTCGGCCTACTTTGTATCTGGGTTTGATTTGATATGTAATCGTATGCTTGTGCCTATTTCTACACCCGTGGGTGAGCCCTTAGTGGTGGATCGAGTGTATCGATCCTGTACTGTTTCTTTTGCTGGGTATGACACTTGGGTAGACTTGATTTTTTTAGGAATGGTAGATTTTGATGTGATTTTGGGTATGGATTGGCTTTCTCCCTATCATGCGATTCTGAATTGTCATGCTAAGACTGTCACTCTAGTGATGCCTGGTGTTTCGAGGGTAGAGGGGAAGGGTACTAGTGGTTCTTACCCTAGTAAGGTTATCTCCTCAGTCGAGCCCAGAGGTTGATTGATAAAGGGTGTTTGTCCTATTTGGTTTTTATTGGGGATATTAGTGTTGAGTCACCTCCCATGGAGACCATTCCTGTGGTTCAGGAGTTTGCTGATGTGTTCCCTACTGACCTTCATGGTGTTCCTCCGGATAGGGACATTGATTTTGCTATTGACTTGGAGCCTGGCGCTAAGCCCATCTCTATTGCCCCGTATCGTATGGCTCCGGCTGAGTTGAAGGAGTTGAAGAATTAGTTACAAGATTTGTTGAGCAAATGGTTTATTCGCCCTAGTGTGTCACCTTGGGGAGCACCGGTTCTCTTTGTTGAGAAGAAAGATAGCTGTATGAGGATGTGCATTGATTATAGGCAGTTGAACAAGGTAACTGTTAATAACAAGTATACTCTTCCTCGCATTGTTGATTTGTATGATAAGCTTCAGGGTGCTGCGTTGTTTTATAAGATCAACTTGAGGTCCAGTTATCACCACTTGAAGATTAGGCCATGTTCTTAGTGATGTCTTTTGGGCTGACTAATGCCCCTGCAACGTTTATGGAGTTGATGAACAGAGTGTTCCATCCTTACTTGGATTCCTTCGTGATCGTGTTCATTGATGATATTTTGATATATTCCCGAACTGAGGAGGATCATGTCCGTCACTTGAGGTTGGCACTTCAGACTTTGAGGGAGCACAAGTTTTATGCCAAGTTCTCCAAGTGTGAGTTTTTGCTTGATTCTGTGGCATTCTTGGGACATGTGGTGTCCTAGGAGGGTATTAGGGTTGATCCGGCCAAGATTGAGGCAGTCAAGGGCTAGACGAGGCCTACTTCTCCTACCGAGATTCGGTGTTTCGTGGGGTTAGCAGGCTACTATCGGCGGTTTGTGTAGGGTTTCTCCACCATTCCAGCGTCATTGACTAGATTGACTCAGAAGACTGTGGATTTTCATTGGTCTGATGAGTGTGAGGCGAGCTATCAAAAGCTAAAGACTTTGTTGACTTCAGCTCTTGTGTTGACCTTGCCTAAGGAGGCTATGGGTTTTACCATGTATTGTGATGCCTCCGGAGTTGGTTTTGGAGGTGTGTTGATGTAGAAGGGGAAGGTTATTGCCTATTCTTCTAGACAGTTGAAGACTTATGAGAAGAATTATCCCACTCATGATCTAGAGCTTGAAGCGGTGGTGTTTGTACTTAAGTTATGGCGGCATTACTTTTATGGGGTTAATTGTGAGGTCTTCACCGATCATCGAAGTCTTCATTACATTTTCAGTCAGAGGGATGTGAATTTGTGACAGAATCGATGGCTTGAGTTACTGAAGGACTACAATATGACTATCTTGTATCATTCTAGGAAGGCTAATATGGTGGCCGATGCTTTGAGTAGAAAGGCTCCTAGTATGGGAAGTCTCACCGCGATCAGTGTTCATATGAGGCCCTTGGCTAGGGATGTTCAGAGGTTAGTCAATAGCTTAATCATGTTGCAGGTTTTTGAGGAGAGCGGTAGTTTGATTGTATTCATTGAGGCCCGTTCTTCCTTAGTTGAACAGATTCATGAGCGCCAGTTCGAGAATGAGAAGTTGTGCCTCATTCGAGACAAGGTGATAAGAGGCGAAGCCAAGGAGGCTGCACTTGACTCTGATGGAGTTCTGAGGACTGGAGGTCGGATTTGTGTGCCCAAGGTGGGCGAGCTTATTAGACTGATTCTAGAGGAGGCCCATTGTTCTAGATATTCCATCCATCCGGGAACAGTGAAGATGTATCATGATCTTATTCAGCATTACTATTGGTGTGGTATGAAGAGAGATATTGCAGACTTCGTATCTAGTTGCTTGACCTGTCAACAGGTCAAGTGGGAGCACCAGCGGCCTGGAGGTGTGTCTCAGAGGATGTCCATTCCTACTTGGAAGTAAGAGCAGATCACTATGGACTTTGTTGTGGGTTTACCTACCACCATGGGTAGTTATGATTCTATTTGGGTGGTAGTTGATAGGCTGACTAAGTCCGCTCTTTTCATCCCAGTTCAGGTGAAGTATACGGCGGAGAAGTTAGCCCAGCTCTATATCAGTCAGATTGTTAGACTTTATGGGGTGCCGATATCTATAGTCTCGAATCGGGGTTCTTTGATCACCCCACATTTTTGGAGAGCTTTACATCATGGTTTGGGTACTCGGCTTGATATGAGCATAGCCTTTCACCCTCAGACAGATGGTCATTCCGAGCGGATGATTTAGGTACTCGAGGATATGCTTCGTGCTTATGTGATTGACTTTGGTGCTAGGTGGGATCTGCATTTGCCCCTAGCGGAGTTTGCCTTCAACAACAACTATCATTCCAACATTCAGATGGCCCCTTTTGAGGCGTTGTATGGCAGACGATGTAGATCACCGATTGGATGGTTTGATTCGGCAGAGATGGATTCCTTAGACACTGACTTGCTTAGATATGCCATGGATCAGGTTTGTGTGATTCAGAGTAGGTTGTTGACTGCTCAGAGTCGGCAGAAGAGTTATGCCGATCAGAGAGTCCGAGACTTAGTGTTCATTGAGGGAGATCATGTATGACTCCGAGTATCACCCATGAAGGGTGTTATGCGGTTTGGCAAGAAGGGCAAGCTTAGCCCTAGATTCATTGCCCTTTTGAGATTTTGGATAGAGTGGGAGAGGTGGCCTATAAGTTGGCCTTACCACCTAGCTTGTCAGCTGTGCATCATGTGTTTCATGTTTCTATGCTTCGGAGGTACATCCTGGATAAGTCTCATGTGATTACACTCGATTCTGTGGAGTTGGATCCTGATTTGACTTATGAGGAGAAGCCTACAACTGTTCTTGATAGACAGGTCCGTAATCGTAGGACTAACTAGATTGCTTTAGTGAAAGTGCAGTGGGGTCACCGTTCAGTTGGAGAGGCTACCTAGGAGTCTGAGTCTGACATGCGTGCCAGATATCCTTAGCTCTTTGAGGCTTCAGGTACTTTTGTTACTTTATGTTCGAGGACGAACATGGCTTTTAGTGGTGATGATGTAATGACCCTGAAGGTCATTTTTTTTATTTTTGTAAAATGACCATTTTATCCCTCCCGAAAGTTACCCCGAGTCATGTTTGGCTGATATCCGATGTTAGTTTTGTGAAAATTCTTGTTAAGATATGGTTTTGGAAAGTTTTGAATTCTAAAGGCTTAAGTTGTCAAAGTGTGAATTTTGAGATCATTCGGAGTTTCAGGACTCGGATGGGAATTCCGTCGATTCCATCTGTTTTGGAATGTGGAAATTGGTCAAGGAGAGTTGACGGAATCAGTTTTAAAGCTGTACCATAGATTTGAGGTCTTAAGTTGTAAAATTGTGAAAATTTGATCATAGAGTTGACTTTGGTCAACATTCGAAGATCGGATGCTCGGAATTTGATTCTGACAACTCCGTTGGATTCGGGGGATGATTTTAGGCCTAGGGGTGGCCTTGGTTGAATTTTTAGAGGTCCCGAGCTTGTTTTGAGTTTTTGATACTTAAGTTAGTTTCGTTATGCTTTGTCAGGTTTTGGGTCAAGGAGACCTCGAATCCAAATTCCTACAGTTCCATTGAGTCTGGAACGTCGAATTTAGTATGATTTCATATCTGGTTTTTGTGCTTGGGGTTCCGAACGAATCCCGAGGGTCCATTCGGAGACTTGTTGAAATTGCTATTTTTGCTGTATCTGGTGCCAGTCGTTTTGGCCTCCGCATTTGCGAAGGGTTGATGCCCGCATTCGCAGAGGGTAAGGCTGGTGGTCTCCGCATTCGCAAAGTGGGTCCCTCGTTCATGGAGGGTTGAGTGTTGAACCTCCGCATTCGCAGAGCTTCTGGCGCGTTCGCGGAGAAAAAATTATGCCTGAATAGTGTTAAGTCGAGATTTTGCCCATTTCTTCCATTTTTAACATTTTGGAGCTCTCTTAGGCGATTTTTGAAAAGGATTTTCTTGGGAATTAGTGTGGGTATGAGATCTTAAACCTTGGCTTTGATTACCCATTGTTTTGGACATGATTTTAACTTGGAAATTGGGTTTTTAAAGAGATTTTTTGGGGTTTTTGATGGAACTCCGAATTGGTGATCAATTGGTGATTGTGGGCTGGTTTGGATTCCGTTTTCAAAATGGTTTCACTAATGGTTTTCTAAATCTTCGGGTTCACTTTCATGTAAGAATTTCCAGATTCAAGCCCCATTTTCGAAATCGAATTTTTGGGTTTTTTTACCTTTTCTTTCCAAATTTTGTGTTCTTGTCATTGTTAGACCCGAATTTTGATTGGGTTTCATAATTTGTATAGATTGTGTTTCTTTGGATTGCTTTTGGAAAGGAAAAGCTCCGGTGGTTGATTGATTGCGAATTCGATTAAGGCAAGTGAACTCTTAAAACCTTGTGAATCTTTTAGAATTCCGACTTCCTTTCTTGATTGCATTGGGGAGTAATTGGATTGAGGTATGGGTGAATTCTGTATGAATCACTCTAAAATTGAGGTAATAAAATGGCTTTGTATGCTAAAGTGATAGGACAAAGTGTGATGGGCCATGAACTTGATATTGTTGTGTAATTGATGAGTTGCTATGATAGCCTCGAGGCGATTATGAACGTGTTGAATATGTCTTTTGCTCATTGTGAACTATGGGACTAGACTTGAAAGCTCTTGCTTAGTGATTGATCCTACTTGTGATGAAAGAAGTAGTGAAATGGAGAATAGGCAATTGATCTTGCTTTGGTTGTTGTATTTGATGATGTTGATATATTGTTGATAGTGTGACGTGATTTGCATTGATATGAATTGCATTGTGACTGTGAGCACTATCATTCTTCTCATTATTTGTGTGAACATGCTTGTGTGCATTGGTTCTGGAAACACTATGATGAGACATATTGATGAATATGCCAATGGGAAATGGTTCCGACGAGTGATGATTTATGCCGATGGGAAATGGTTTCGGCGATGCCGATGGGAAATGGTTCCGATGAGTAATGATTATGCCTATGGAAAATGGTTCCGATGGATACATGGTCCATGTGTGGCCCCCATGGGTTACGATATGAGATTCAGCGGTTGTGTATCGTAGGACAGACATGCATTACTCTACTTGTCATTGCATTGCATTACATTGTCTGATCCTTGTAATTGTGGTGTTATGTTTATACATTGTGACTCTGGGATTGATATATTGATACTGATATGAGTTCTTTCGTTGATGTTCTTGAGCTGTTGTGACTTTTGTACTATTAGAACTGTGGATTGGAATCTGTTAGGTTGGGCTAATTTTCTGTACAGGTTGTAGATATTGGAGGTTCGGTTGGAAGTTAGGGTTTTGTGATTCTATTAGATTTGCCTCATTTTATTAGTTGATTTGTTAGGCACCGTGTTGTTTGGTACTCACCCTTGCTTCTACACTCAAATCAAATATCAACAAGTCATCTCAGAATCATAAGGCACCACAATAGCAAGGATCAGACAATACAATGCAATGCAATGCCATATCATGAATGCATGCCTATCTTATAATACACATTCTCTGAATCTCAGATCTGAACCCATGGGGACCACACGTGGACCATGTATCCGCTAGAAAAGACCTCGGCACCTCATATCGCTGGCAAAAACCTCAGCCTCACTTATCGCCGGCAGAAACCTCAGCATCTCATATCGCCAACAGAAACCTCAGCATCTCATATCGCCGACAAAAACCTAGGCATAACACACCGCCGGCAGAAACCTCGGCATAATCATCACTGGCCTCACATGGACCATATATCATCAGGAGTCTCATCATAGTGTCTCAGAACCAATGCACACAAGCATGTTCACACAAATAATGAGAGAAGGATAGTGTTCACAATCACAACACAATTCACATCAAGATAAATCACGTCACACTATCATCAACATATCAACAACAACAGTCAATATCTTAATATCCTCAATATATATATCAATGATGTCTATTGCCTAGTCTCCATTTCTCTACCCCTTTCATCCCAAGTAGGGTCAATCGTTTAGCAAAAGTCTCAAGTCTGGCCCCATAATCCACAATGACCAAAAGACATGTTCAACACAATCATAATCACATCGAGATTGTCATGGCAACACATCAATCTATCAACAATATCAAGTTCATAGCTCAATCACACATTGGCCTTTCACATAGCACACAAGCCATATTATTAACCCTGCCGGTTATTATTAGATTGATTTATCCAAGAACTCACCCAACACCTCAATCCCATTCCTCCCCAACACAATCAAGTAAGGAAATCGAGATTCTAAGAGATTTACAAGGCTTAATCGAATCGGAATCAATCAACAATCGGAGCTTTTTCCTTCCATGAGCAATCCAAATCCACACAATCTATTCACAAACAAAAACCCAATCACAATCCGGGCCTATCAAGACCAAGAACACAAAATTCGGAAGGAAAAGATGAAACAATCCCAAACTCCGATTTCAAAAATGGAACTAGAATCAAAAATTTCTTTCATAAAACTCATCCTCAATACTGTAGAAACTCAATGGTGAAAACCCATTTGAAAAGGAAGCTCAAACAGCCCAAAATTTACATTTTTTCTTAAATCTTTGGAGTTTTATCAAAACCCCCAAAAACACACTTAAAATCCCAAATTCCAATTCAAAATCATGATATAAACATTAGGTAATCAAGGCCAAGAGTTAAAATTACTTACCCATGCTGATTCCCAAGAATTTACTCTTCAAAAATCGCTGAAGAGAGCTCCAAAACCATGAAAATGGCCAAAATCCTGATTTTACACTGTTCAGGTCCAAAATGACCTCCGCCAACGTGGACCACATACTCCGTGAACGCGAGGACCAGGTTCTCAACTCTCCGCGAATGCGAAACACCCCTCGCGAACACAAGGACAAGGTTCTCAACTCTCTGCAAACGCGGAACACCCCACGTGAACGCGAGGACCAGCTCCCTAACACTCTGCGAACGCGGAGGCCAAAATCTCATGCACTTGGTACAGCAAAAATAAAATTTTCTCAATTCTCCGAATGGACCCTCGAGATTCGTTCGGAACCCCGTGCACACTAACAAGATTTGCAACCCCACTAAACTCGATGTTCCGGACTCAATGGAACCATCGGATTTTGGATTCAAGGTCTCCTTGACCCAGGACCCGATAAATCACCACAAAACTAACTCAAGTCTCAACAAGACAAAATAAGTTCGGAAAACCTCTAAAATTCAACCAAGGCCACCCCTAGGCCTAAAATCATCCCCCGGATCCAACAACGTTGTCGAAAATGACATCCGAGCATCGAATCTCCGATTGTTGACCGAAGTCAACCATATGATCAAATTTTCACAATTTTCCAACTTAGGAATATAAATCGTCAAAACAGCCCCAAAACTAACCCCGTCAACTCTCTTAGGACAAAATCCACATTCCGGAACTGATGGAATAGACAGAATTCACATCCGAGTCCAGAAACTCCGAATGACCTCTAAAACCACAAATTGACAACTTGAGCCATTAAAATTCAAAACTTTTCAAAAACTTCATTTTAACTCAAACTTTCACACAACTAACTTCGAAAACATTTCAAACATGAGCCGGGGCAACTCTCGGGAGGGGCAAAATAGTTATTTTACAAAAATTACCAAAATTGACCTTCAGGATCATTACATTATCCACCACTAAAAACCTTGTTCGTCCTCAAACATAAAGTAAACAAAAGTACCTAAAGCCTCGAAAAGCTGAGGATATCTGGCACGCATGTCAGACTCGGTCTCCTAGGTAGCCTCTCCAACTGAACTGTGACCCCACTACACCTTCACTAAAGCAATCTCCTTGGTCCTAAGCTTATGGACCTATATATCAAGAATAGCTATAGGCCCCTCCTCAAAAGTCAAATCTGGACCCAGCTCTATAGAATCAAGGGCAATCACATGTGACTCATTCGGGATGTACTTCTGTAGCATAGAGGCATGGAACACGAGATGTACCACCGACAAGCTAGGTGGTAAGGCCAACCTATAGGCCACCTCACCCACCCTGTCTAAGATCTCAAACAGGCCAACGAACCTAGGGATAAGCTTTCCCTTCTTCCCGAATTGCATAACACCCTTCATAGGTGATAATCAGAGCCAAACATAGTCTCCCTCCATGAACACAAGATCACAAACTCTGCAATCGGCATAACTCTTCTGCCGACACTGAGCGGTCAACAACCTACTCCGAATAACACGAACCTGATCCATGGCAACTCTAAGCAAGTCGGTGTCTAAGGAATCCATCTCCGCTGAATCAAATCACCCAATAGGTGTTCTACACCGCCTGCCATACAAAACCTCAAATGGAGCCATCAGAATGCTGGAATCATAACTGTTGTTATAGGCAAACTCCGCTAGGGGTAAATATTGATCCCACCTAGCACCAAAATCAATCACACAAGTACGGAGCATGTCCTCAAGCACTTGAATAGTCCGCTCGGACTGACCATCAGTCTGAGGGTGAAAGGTTGTGCTCATCTCCAACAGAGTACCCAAACCATGTTGTAAAGCTCTCCAAAAATGTGAGGTGAACAAGGAACCCCGATCCGAGACTATAGATACCGGCACTCCATGAAGTCTAATAATCTTACTGATATAGAGCTGGGCTAACTTCTCCGCTGTATACTTCACCTGAACTGGAATGAAATGAGCGGACTTAGTGAGCCTATCAACCACAACCCAAATAGAATCATAGCCACCCACGGTGGTAGGCAAACCCACAACAAAATCCATAGTAATCCGCTCCCACTTCTGAGTAGGAATGGGCATCCTCTGAGACAAACCTCCTGGCTGCTAGTGCTCACACTTGACCTGTTGACAGGTCAAACATCTAGATACAAAATCTGCAATATCTCTCTTCATACCATACCACCAGTAGTGCTGACTCAGATCATGATAACTCTTTGTTGTTCCCAGATGGATAGAATATCTAGAGCAATGAGCCATCTCTAGAATCAGTCTAATAAACTTGCCCACCTAGGACACATAAATCCGACCTCCGATCCTCAAAACTCCATCGGAATCAAGTGTAGCCTCCTTGGCTTCACCTCTCCTCACCTTATCTCAAATGAGACACAACTTCTCATCCTTGAACTGGTGCTCACGAATCTGCTCAACTAAGGAAGATCGGGCCTCAATGAATGCAATCATACTACCGCTCCCCTCAGAAACCTGCAATTGGACAAAAGTATTGGCTAACCTCTGAACATCTCTAGCCAAGGACCTCATATCAACACTGATCGCGGCGAGACTCCCCATACTAGGAGCCTTCTTACTCAAAGCATCGGCCACCACATTGGCCTTCCCAGGATGGTACAGAATAGTCATATCATAGTCCTTCAGTAACTCAAGCCACTTGCGTTGTCTCAAGTTCAGATCCCTCTGACTAAAATGTACTGAAGACTCCGATGATCGGTGAAGACCTCACAATGAACCCTATACACGTAATGTCGCCGCAACTTAAGTATAAACACCACCGCTGCAAGCTATAGATCGTGAGTAGGGTAGTTCTTCTCGTGAACCTTCAACTGTCTAGAAGCATAGGCAATAACTTCCCATTCTACATCAACACACCTCCCTAACCAAATTCAGAGGAATAACAAAATACGGTAAAACCCACACCCTCCTCAAGCAAGGTCAATACAAGAGAAGAAGTCAACAAAGCCTTGAGCTATTGAAAGCTCACCTCACACTCATCGGACCAATGAAAATCTACAATCTTCTAAGTCAATCTAGTCAATGGCGCTGCAATGGTGGAGAAGCCCTGCACAAACCACCAATAGTAGCTCTCTAGTCCCACGAAACTGTAAATCTCAAAAAGGAGTAGTAGGTCTTGTCCAACCCTTCACTGCCTCAATCTTGGCTGGATCAACCCGAACACCCTCCTTGGACACCACGTGTCCCAAGAAAGCCACAGACTCGAGCAAAAACTCACACTTGGAGAACTTGGCTGTGCTCCCTCAAGATCTAAAGTATCGATCTTAGATGACGAACGTGATCCTCCTCTGTCCGAGAATATACCAGGATATCATCAATAACCACAATCACGAAATAGTCCAAATACGGACGGAACATTCCGTTCATAAACTCCATAAACGTTGCAAGAGCATTAGTCAACCTGAACGACATCACCAAGAACTCATAGGGGCTAAAACGAGTCTAGAAAACTGTGTTAGGAAAATTAGATGGCCTAATCTTCAACTGATGATAGCCGGATCTTAAATCAATCTTAGAAAACAATGCCGCACTATGAAGTTGATCAAATAAACCATCAATGCGATGAAGAGGATACTTGTTCTTGACAGTTACCATGTTCAACTATCTATAATCAACACACATCCTCATAGAGCCATCTTTCTTCTTAATAAATAACACCGGTGCGCCCCAAGGTGAGACACTAGGGCGAATAAACCCCTTACTCAACAAATCCTACAACTGATCTTTCAAATCCTTCAACTCAGCTGGAGCCATACGATACGAAGCAATAGAGATAGGCTTAGTGCCCAGCTCAAAGTCAATAACAAAATCAATATCTCTATCCGGAGGAACACCAGGAAGATCAGTAGGGAACACATCAGCAAACTCCTGAACCACAAGAATGGACTCCATGGGAGGTGGTTCAACACTAGTATCCCGAATAAAGGCCAAATAGGACAAACACCCTCTATAAATCAACCTCTGGGTTCGGATGTAAGAAATCACCTTACTAGGGTAAGAACCAGTAGTACCCTTCCACTCTACCCTCAGAACACCAGGCATCACTAGAGTGACAGTCTTAGCATGACAATCAAGAATCACATGATAGGGAGAAAGCCAATCCATACCCAAAATCACATCAAAATCTACCATCCTAAAAAAATCAAGTCTACCCAAGTGTCATACCCAGCCAAAGAAACAGGACAGGATCGATACACTCGATCCACCACTAAGGGCTCACCCACGGGTGTAGAAATAGGCACAATCATACGATCACATATCAAATCAAACCCAGATACAAAGTAGGCAGACACATAGGAGAAAGTAGACCCTGGATCAAATAATACAGAAGCATCTCGATGGCAGACTGGTACAATACCTATGATGGCTGCATCAGAAGACTCAGCCTCGGGTCTCCTTAGAAAAGCATAAAACTGAGCCCCTCTACCACCAGCAGTCGTAGCCGCAACTCTACCTCCACGCGGAACCACAGCTCCACCACCTGACACTCTACCACCCCTACCAACTGCCTGACCCCTACCTCTACCTCTAGCCGGAGGTACTGAATCTCTCTCTAGAGCTGCAGAATAAGTACGCTAGGACCCTGAATGAGTCTGAAGAGGACACTATCACATCAGATGACCCGGATCCCCACAAGTAAAATAAGACCTCGAAATAGTGATCTGATGTGATGATCCAGATGAAGTACCATGGCCCCCACCCTGGCCAAAACCATGAGAACCACGGGACACCTTTCCCCCCTCGACCGCTGTCATGGAAGCATGAACCGGCCTCTGACGCTGAAAAGAAGTACCACCTCTCTGAGAACCCTTGCCTCCAGACGAGGCACCAGAAAACTGACCACTAGAACGAGCCCTCTTGGAGTCTCCAAGCTCCTCTCGAACCATCAACTCTGCCTCCCTGGCAATACTCACGATGGACTAGAAGGAAGCACCCTCACGGGATGATCTGAACACATATGATTTGAGGGAGCAGTTCAAACACCTCACAAACCTGCGGACCCTCTCCTCCTCATCAGGAATCGCAAATGCGGCATGACGAGACAGCTGACAAAAACGTGCCTCATACTCGGCAACTGACATGCTGCCTTGAATCAAGTTCTCAAATCTCAGCCTACTCTCCTCACGCACACTCCAAGGTATGAAACGATCATGAAAAGCACTGGTAAAAATATCCCACTCAACCAGAGGAGACCCTACCGGCATGGGCTCCGCCCAAGACCTCCACCATTCCCTGGCTGGCCCACGGAGTTGAAGAGAAACAAAACGAACACCCCTAACATCTACCATCCTCACTGCCCCAAGCATCTCGTGGCACAAAGTTAGAAACTCATGAGCATCTCACTCTTACCACCCTGAAATAGGGGTGGTCTCATCTTCTGAAACCTCTCATAACACTTCTGGTCCTCTACCGTCAAAACCATATCTGAATCCTCTTATGCACCAACAATCGACACTAGAACCAAAGGCGGCTGACCCACCAGATCCTGAACAACGAAAACCTGCTGCTGCTCCTGGGTCTGTGCCCCTGCTCTGGTCTGTGAACCCTGAGGCGTGCCTGCAGCACCCGGAGTAAAACTCTCCATCACTCCCAACATTCTCAATAAGGTCTCCTGAAAGAATGGTGCTGAGAAACCTGGAGAGGCCTGAACCTGACCAACCTCAACCTTTGGCTCTGGAGAAGCCTCTCGACCAAGGCCTCTTGCAGGTGCCACTCTTCAGGCACTACCTCTACCACATGCTGCTCCACGAGCATGACCCCCAACTCGAGCTCTACCCCGACCTCTGACTGGGGCCTCAACTGCTACCTCGGCGACTGCCTACCCTCCATCGCTCAAAACTGAAGCTCTGGTCCTCGACATCTACCAAAAATAGCACGCGACACTCAGCACAAGCGATAGAACCACGCACGATAAGAGAGAATGAAATGAAAGAAGTTTTCCTAACAGTCTTCATAGCCTCCCGAAGATAAGTACAGACGCCTCCGTACCGATCCTATAGACTCTACTTAGACTTGGCTTGTACACGTGAGACCTATGAAAACATGGGCTCTGATACAATTTGTCAGGACCCAAAATCGGGTGTGATGACACTTATCCTATCCCACCAGAACAATTCAGCCTAAAACCCAACAAGCGGAAGAAAGTAACTGAAAAAGAGAAAGAAATAACTGAAAGGCAGAAGACTTCATCAATTAAACCAAACCTAAAACTGATTGTCATATGTACAAGCCTCTATTATAGAATTTTAAACAAAACTTCAAGTCTCAATGTTTGTGTCTCAAATATAACAAACATAAGTAAAAGATCGAGAGAGGAATCGTCGGCATCAATAGCTACCTCTCTAGTATCCTCAACGAGCCTAGGAGAAGGGAAGAGAAGCTAGATCACGGTCCTGGCTCGGGTCCTACACAAGTGTAGAAGCAAAGGTGAGTACCAAACAACACGGTACTCAGAAAATCATCAAATAAAACGAAGCAAAGCTAAAAGAATCACGAAAGCCCGGCTTCCAACCAAACCTCCAATAACTACAACCTGCACAAAAACTCAGCCCAACCTAACAGATTCTCAAGTCATACATCAACTGATACAAATCAACAATAAATCCTCCTCAAATCAATAACATACCCAAACACGGTCCACAACAGTTCGATAACAGTCCACTAACAAATCAACTAGGAAGTTCAAATCAAATATCAACAAGTCATCTCAGAATCATAAGGCACAACAAAGCACCACAATAGTAAGGATCAGACAATACAATGCAATACAAAGCCATATCATGAATGCATGTATGTTCTATGATATACATCCGCTGATTCTCAGACCGGAACCCATGAGGGCCACACGTGGACCATGTATCCACTGGAAAAGACCTTGGCACCTCATATCGCCGGCAGAAACCTCAGCATCACATATTGTCGGCAGAAACCTCAGCATCACTTATCGCCGGCAGAAACCTCAGCATCTCATATCGCCGACAGAAACCTCGGCATCTCATATCGCCGACAAAAACCTAGGCATAACACACCGCCGGCAGAAACCTCGGCATAATCATCACTAGCCTCACATGGACCATATATCATCAGGAGTCTCATCATAGTGTCTCAGAACCAATGCACACAAGCAATTTTACACAAATAATGAGAGAAGGATAGTGTTCACAATCACAATGCAATTCATATCAAGATAAATCACGTCACACTATCATCAACATATCAATAACAAACATATCAACAACAACAGTCAATATCCTCAATATATATATCAATGATGTTAATTGCCTACTCTCCATTTCTCTACCCATTTCATCGCAAGTAGGGTCAATCGTTTAGCAAAAGTCTCAAGTCTAGCCCCATAATCAACAATGATCAAAAGACATGTTCAACACAATCATAATCACATCGAGACTATCATGGCAACACATCAATCTTTCAACAATATCAAGTTCATGGCTCAATCACACATTGGCCTTTCACATAGCACACAAGCCATTTTATTAACCCCGCCGGTTATTGTTAGATTGATTCATGTAAGAACTCACCTAACACCTCTATCACATTACTCCCTAACACAATCAAGTAAGGAAATCGAGATTCTAAGTGATTTACAAGGTTTTAAGAGTTCACTTGCCTTAATCGAATCGGAATCAATCAACAATCGGAACTTTTCCCTTCAGTGAGCAATCTAAATCAACACAATATATTCACAAATAAAAACCCAATCACAATCCGGGCCTATCAAGACCATGAACACAAAATTCGGAAGGAAGAGATGAAACAACCCCAAACTCTGATTCGAAAATGGAACTAGAATCCAAAATTTCTTTCATAAAACTCATCCTCAATACCATAGGAACTCAATGGTGAAAACCCCATTTGAAAAGGAAGCTCAAACAACCCACAATTTCCATCTTTTTCACAAATTTTCGGAGCTCTATCAAAACCCCCAAAAACACACTTAAAATCCCAAATTCCAATTCAAAATCATGATATAAACATTGTGTAATCAAGGCCAAGGGTTAAAATTACTTACCCACACTGATTCCCAAGAATTTCCTCTTCAAAAATCGCCCAAGAGAACTCCAAAACCATGAAAATGGTGAAAATGGCCAAAATCCCAATTTTACACTGTTCAGGTCCAAAATGACCTCCGCGAACGTGGACCACTTACTCCGGGAACGCGAGGACCAGGTCCTCAACTCTCTGTGAATGCAAAACACCCCCCGCAAACGCGAGGACAAGGTTCTCAACTCTTCGCGTACGCGGAACACCCCACGCGAACATGAGGACCAGCTCCCCAACACTTCGCGAACTCGAAACACCCCACGCGAACGCGATGACCGACTCCCCAACACTCCGCGAATGCGGAGGCCAAAATCTCATGCACCAGGTACAGCAAAAATCAACAATTTCTCAATTCTCCGAATGGACCCTCGAGATTCGTTCGAAACCCCATGCACACAAACCGAATATGCAACCCTACTAAACTCGACGTTCCGGACTCAATGGAACCATCAGATTTTTTATTCGGGTCTCCTTGACCCAGGACCCGAGAAATCACTTCAAAACTAACTCAAGCCTCAACAACACAAAACAAGTTCGGAAACCTCTAAAATTCAACCAAGGCCACCCCTAGGCCTAAAATCATCCCCCGGATCCAACGGAGTTATCGGGATCGACATCCGAGCATCGGATCTCCGATTGTTTAACGAAGTCAACCATATGATCAAATTTCCATAATTTTCCAACTTAGGACCTCAAATCCTCAAAACAGCTCCAAAACTGACCCCGTCAACTCTCCTAGACCAAAATCCACATTCCGGAACTGATGGAATCGACAGAATTCACATCCGAGTCTTGAAACTCCAAATGACCTCTAAAACCAAAAATTGACAACTTAAGCCTTCAAAATTCAAAACTTTTCAAAAACTTTATTTTAACTCAAACTTTCACACAACCAACTTCGAAAACATTTCAAACATGACCAGGGGCAACTCTCGGGAGGGGCAAAACAGTAATTTTACAAAAATTACCAAAATTGACCTTCAGGGTCATTACAACCATTAACACAAATGACCTCTTTCTTCTTTCTCTTCACCTTGATGGACCTTCCACACATTGTATGTCTTTACTTTGTGTCCATCAAGCTCCTCTAAAGCTTTCATGTGATCCATGCTATTTGTTTCGCTATCATCCTCTCCTTCTTGGAAAGGATTCGTCCTCGAATCCAAACCTTGTAAAATCATTAAAAGGACAAACAACAAACATATCCTCATAGCATGATGGTTAGTACAATGGTTAGCATAAAAAGAATTACACCAAGGAGACTCAATCTCAATGAACAACCAAGTATCCTCTATTATCATGAGTATTAGGCCCATAAAAGGAGAACAAGGAAATTGGTTATTCCTCACATCAAAAGAATGATACCACCCAAAAGATGGCACTACAACAAGCTCAAATACCCCCAAACATGTATCGGGGTCAAAATGATAATAGGTCCATATAATCAAGTCATACAAACATGGGTAGACCTCAATGAAATCCCAACCCACATGCAATGCACATCTAAGACAAGTATGAGACTCATCATATGCAAAGAGATAGCAGAGAAAGGTGCCATGCACATCGGGGTCATCTAAGGTGTTCCTATATGCATGATCACAATTAGGTTCAAGGATCCTAGCACTCATTACATCACAAGATGGAACACACAAAGACAACATGACAAATTTAAGATGAACTTCATCTTCTTTGGACAAATAACTCCTACCCCCATAAGATGCACAATCAACAAGATCATACATAAAAAGATAGTAAAGAAAGAGGGTTATAAAACTATCCTTCTCCATACACCACGTAGGCCCGTCAAGTGGATTGTAAACCCTTAAGAAAAACATTCCATTATAGGGAAAGGTGCCAACAATTCCTCCAAATTGTGTTTGTTATCTTGACCAAGAATCACCAAATAAGTGCCACAATTCAACTCATTACCGGGGTCAAATAGAAAGGAAATCCATGAACATGGATCAAGCACACCTTTTTTGCCCGGTTGGCACCCTTATCTTCCAATATTATACTCCACTCAAAAGCATGAGCATCGTCATATGCAAACAAGTAATAAAGGAAGGTGCTACATAAATGAACTTCATCCAAGTTGTGCCCACATATAGAGTCACACTTTAATCCACAAGCATTAAGGTCTTGATCAAGAATGGGGTCACACAAGAATGAAGGGATCTTTGGAGAACATACACCCTCTTCCTTTTGACCACTAACCCCTCCAATAGACGCACTATCATCTTCCAAGAAAAGAGTTCCATCTTCCGAAAGTGTGCCATTATACCATAGTGGATTCTCAATCACTTGGTAGCCTTCAAGAGGGACTACACTTCTATCATGCCAAGACACACCACTATGCATTTCACCATCATTAGTCATGTCAACATCAAACAAGGGATTATTACACACAAGTTGATCAACACCAATATCACTTGATGATGAACTATCATTTAAAGCACCTATATCAACACTAGGTGGACACAAATTGACTTTACTAGAAGAATCAATTTGGTCATCAGTAGGATCAACTAGTGATCCACATTCTCAACATCTACAATATAAAAACATGGCAAAGAACTACATGACAATGTAATATCACTCAAGACACAAGTGTCAACACTAGGTGGACACAAATTTATCTTACAAGAAGAATCTTTTCGGTCATCAATAGGATCAACTTGTGTATGAACACTCTCAAAAAATGCATTATCATTATGTGGCAAAGAATCATTAAGCTCACATAAAATCAATCTATCACTTATACTCAATAGGCTACTAGCCAAACAATGAATTTTCAAGCTTAAGAAAGTACAAGAATTATCATTGTTACCTTGTAGCTCATAACGTGAAGTGTTTTCACTTTGGTTATCAACATTGGAGCACATTTGCTCCTTGTGGAAGCTTTCAAGAACCTCATGATTCTTCACATTTTGAGGTGCCTCACTAGGCTTGCTTCCAAGGATACATGCACAACTTTTCAAACAAACAACTAGATAAAGAAAAGTTACATGAGTTAGGAGAAGAATGTGACAACCCTCTCACATCATGATAAGAATGAAAGGGGCAATTGAAAGAAATAAGAAAACATATGTTGAATTAGCAAAATCTAATCGAATTTATGAGCAACAAAAGACTTTATACCTCACCTTTCAATTGAATCCGATCAAACAACAATAATCCAAACTCAATCAAAAATGAGAAAACCAAATTGAATCCACAAAGAGGGTAACTCGATGATCGATTAAGCTAGAAGAAGTTAACTATCAATTCTAAGATTTAACCACTAATTACTCACTAATTCCTTAAGGGAATTAAACTAACACTAAATTAGGAACTACAATTTGAGAGCATTCAATTTCAACATTCAACATACTCTAAGTCTTCCAAATTGAAAAAAGACTAATATTTATACTAAGGAAATAAAGAAGACACTTCTTTGATAATTTTACCCTTAATGAGATAAGGGCCTTGTTTGGTTGCCTTCTTTTGTGAATTCTTGAATTCATGAGATGGCCAAATTGTACACATGGCCACTTTCTTCCTTCTGTTCACTTTAATGGATCTTTAACACATTATATGTCTTTATTTGATGTCCATATTATACTGACCACAACCTAAGTTTTGACGTTGTCCGCCCAAGGACAGCTTAGGGACTTAGTCGCTCCTACTCATACCCTTCTCGTCCAACATGGCTCTGATACCAATGGAGGAGGCGGATTGAGTTTCGAGATGGAATCCTAAGAAAAATTAGGCAGCGTATAGGATGGTAGCAAAAACAAGCAAAACTTAAAACCAAGTTAAAGGAAATAAGAACAAAATGGCAATAAACCAAACTTAATTCTAAAATAAAATTGTAAACTACAAATTTAAAAAATATAATTAAAATTATAAGTAGAGAAAGTATACTTACTAAAGTTTTTTATTGATTAAGGGAAAAGAGAGAGAAAAGATGGGAAACGATGGGAGAATTGTAGAGAGGTTTCAAAGTCGTAAGATTTTGAATGCCCTCTACTAAATAGGCCTTAAATAGGCCTCAAATGTGCTGAATAATCTAACTGATTATGCTATCTATTTTACATGTGTGCGTACACTAATACACACTACTATTTTAACACGTAGCTACTAACTATTACACATAACTGATAATGATTATATGGCTGATAAATATGCCACATAGCTGGAAAACATGTATACTTGTTTAATTTTGCTGCATGTATATCCTTACTAAAAATAGTTTTCTTGGAAACATGCTACTCTTTGCTGAAATTTTCAACATGGTCTTTTCCGTGTTGTCTTCTTATTATTTTTTTAACCTTTGTCCATCTCTACGGGGTCCACCAAGGGTCCACCTGTTTATTTAATTGTTGACATATGCTGGTACTTTTTCTTCTTTATTGAAGGAGATACATATCCTCATTACTTTGCTCACCAGTATGTGAGAATGTTGTGTATAATAACTCTATTATTTTCTCATGGTTGGTATTTTTATTGAGACTTGGTAAGGTTTCTTCTAGCCTTCTTTTTAATTCTTCTTTTGAAACGTTGGATTTCCTTTGTGATGAAGAACCGACAACTAACTTGTCGTCGTGATCTTTTGGAGTCCATGCTTTAATTTTGATAGTCTTAATCAGATATTTGATCCTTTCAAATTCATGAATATCGAAGGACCAACTAATAATATAAGGGATTCTTATTTAAATAAAGAAATTGCACCATTTATTATTTTCCGAAAGTGTAGAGATATTTTACTCTACCTGGATCTTTTCAAACTGCATTAAAATCTATGGTGACAATACCTGCTTATTTCCTCCAAATTGGCTTCACCATTCGTAAAACCATCGGGGAATCACTGCATTTTTATTTCTTCTGAATATTTAATAAACCAAGTATGGGTATTTGGTCTAACGTACATGAAGTTGTACCAAGCCGCCTTGTAATCATACCAATTATATGTCTAGGGTCGATAAGATGTTGACAGGGAAATGGGGGTATGTAAATGATCTACAAACCACTCAAAATGACTTAATATTCTTTTAATTGTAAATCTTGAAAATTGAATACTATCTGGATCATTGTTATCTTCTAATTTATGCTCAATCTTCACTAAATCAGTATCTGTTAATATAAATTCATAGTACCTTCGGATTTTCAGTGGATCCTCAGTCTCCACATAATTTCCATTGGTGTAACAAGGTTTCAAAAGATCTGGTACTCCAAAACCTTCGTATTCCTTGTCAAGATCCATGATTGGTAGTACTTGTAAATCTGTTATCGGGAAATCCTTTTTATTTGACAGAGTAACCTTTTCTTTTTTCTTCGTTGGGGTAGTTGGAACCACCGTCTGCAAGTATGTTTCGAGGGGCCTCATTTCATAACTGTCTGTTGTTTGGATAAAAATACATGTTGATGAGGGTTTATCTTTAAGACTTGGTTTACTAGTCATGGGTTCATTTATTGTTAAGGAGTTAGGTTTTGGCATGGATGGAAATTCTGCCAGAACTGAGTAGCGATTTTCTAATTTTTTATCGCCCTGTTTGAAAGGTTTTTTCATTTTATCTTCTGGCTTGAAGGGATGTAGTTAGCCTGGGGGGCCGTATTCCCGGTACTCCTGGTCTCAATATTTCCCTGTAAAAATTCTCTAGTTAAAAAATCAGGGAGAGAATTATTTTCACCTTTTATAAATTCTATTTCAAAATCAAAGCTGGATAATAAAGCTTGCCATCTGGCAAATATTTGTTTAGAAATTAGATTTTTAACATCCTTTTGCAAAACTTCTTTGGCTGCTTTGCTGTCGACTCTTAATAAAAATTATTTATTTATCAAATCATCTTGAAATTTGGTAATATGTAGTATTATAGCCAAAATTTCTTTTTTAATAGTACTATAATTTTTTTGGGTATCATTCCAGATCCCTGAACTGAATCTCACTAATTGTTCCGCGGATCCTACGGAAATTCTTTGTTTAAGTATGCCTCTATATCCTATGTCTGAGGCGGCGATTTCGATAATCATAAGACCCTCGGGATGTGATACACCTAGACATGGAAGTTTCTGAACTATTAACTTAATATTTTGGACCATACTAGTGTGCTCTATTCCCCATGGCACTAGATTCTTTTTAAGACGCTGATAAAGAGGTTTACAAACCAGTGTTGCTACCTTCCGTTACACTGCCCAATTTTCCTTAGAATTCCGTCCCCGAACTCGGTCCATCCCCTCGATTGGTATCAGAGCCAAGTTGACCGAGAAGGGTATGAGTAGGAGCGGCTAAGTCCCTACGCTGTCCTTGGACGGACAACGTCAAAACTTAGGTTGCGGTCGGTATAATAAGTTCATAGTTTTGTAGTTGTTGTTCTTCTTCCACTTATGTTCTTAGTTTTATTCCTTAGAGTTGGGTAACTGGTTAATCGCGGTTTAGACGTTTGCAAGCTCGTACTTTTTCATTGGATTAGCTCAGATCGTGTGTATCGTAGAGTCAGACCCGAAGGGTGTTCCCGTTGCCAAGCCTAGAGGAATAAAATCAAAGAAGGTTAGTGAAAAAGGTAGCAATAATTACTACACAAAGAACTTATTTTTCCGAATGTAACTTTTAAAGTAAACGTATATCCCATGGATAGTGTTCTTCTCTCCGCTAGTTACTTCATACTATATAATTCCTTAAAAATTCATGTCTACTCTATTATCTGTAGAAGATCTAGATTATTTAATAATGACTACCATAAAAATTAACAAGATAACAAGTAATGATACTACCTTGGTAAAATCCATTAAAAGAATTAAGAATTATATTGGCTTGATTAGATCGGATGAAACTTTTGAACCGAATATTAAATATTTAGATAGACTGTGGACTAGTCTAGAAAATTTCATTAAAAAACAATGGTATATACTAAGATATTCTTTAAAACAAAGGCTAGCCTTTAGAAATAAGTGGTTCACTGATATGAAAAGATTAAAATGTAACATAGAGTTTTTTAAATGGTTGAATGCACAAGAAAATTAGAAGACCAAAAAGAGTCGTTAAATATGATTGTTAATAAATGGTATTCTACTAATAATAAGGTAGTTGAATCTAAAATTCCTCCATTAGAAGAAATTAGCCTACCCATAGATGGTAGAATTGTTACTGCCTCACCTTTTAAAATGGATATAGTAAATACAAAAGGTGATCCAACAAATAAAGATATAAACAGAATACTACAACAAAATAATTATACAAATCAACTACTTTATGTAGTCTCCAACCAAATTTTTGAACCTGATAATAAATCAGTTTTTAAGGACAAACCAAGTCCTTCCTAAAGTGATAAAAATAAAAAATTAGAAACTCATCCAATATTTAAATTGCCAGAATTTTCTAAAGAAAAATTTCACAGGTTTCAAGAAAAGCTTGACATCATCTTATAGAAATAATTAATAAAAATTAAAATCTGAATTAAAATGTACCAATGATAAACTCGTTAATACCTTATCCAAAAATTATGATAATGATGTTAATAAATAAAGTTCTAGTTATTCCACGAAAAATAATTATTATAAGAAACCATCTGTTCCATATATGCAGTATGAAGAAAATGAGTTTTTATCTCATACTTCACATTCTGGAAGAGAAATAGCTGAATGGAATATTGATGCACTCGCAGAACATCAAATATATAATAAGTTACATGAAATGAGAATGGCCATCACGGCATATAAAATGAAAAATATATCGGATAAGCAATCGGCCACTTTAATTATAGCTGGGTTTACTGGCACATTAAAAAATTGGTGGGATAATTACCTTACCGAAGATAATAGACAAGGTATATTAAATACTATGACTATTAACCCAGCCATTAAGAATGAATCTTTGGGGAAAACCATAGAAAATCAAATCTTGAAAGATGCCACCACCAGCTTAATTAATAATATAGCTAAACATTTTATAGGTGAACCTCAACTCTTTCAGGATAGAAGTTTAGAAATATTATCTAATCTATCTTGTCCGAAGTTAGACGATTTTAGGTGGTATAAAGATATTTTCCTCAACAAAGTTATGATTAGAAAAGATTGTAATCATGACTATTGGAAGGAAAAATTTATTAGTGCTTTACCAATACTATTTGCTGAAAAGGTTAGAATAAAATTAAAAGATAGATTTGAGGGGAAAATTCCTTATAATCAATTAACCTATGGTGACCTCATAAGTTTTATAAATATTAACAGATTACATTTATGTACAGATGTGAAATTTAAAAATCAATTGAAGAAAAATAGTGAAATATCACAGAAGGAATTAGGAGATTTTTGTCAAGACTTTGGATATACTAAATTATATGCCCCTTCAAATAAAGTCTCTAAAAACATTAAACACAGACGTAAATATTATAAGGATAAACATGACAAACCTCATTATTTCAAAAGAAAATCTAGAAAGTCCAAACTAGATAATAAAGACAAAAGCAACACTGATACGTGTTGAAACTGTGGGAAAACCGGACACCATGCTAGAGATTGTCGGGCCCCTAAAAAAAAAAGGATAAGATAAACATGTTTGAACTAAAAGATGAAGTTAAAAATAAATTATATTCAATCCTTGATGAAGATCAAACTAGTTCTTCTTCCGAAGAAAGTCTTAGTGAAGATGACCAACTGAATATGAGATATACTTCCGACAGTAATAATTCAACGGATTGTAAATGTGGTGGTGCAACTTGCACCTGCCAAAACCACTCCATCAATGTCATTACCAGTAATAGTAAAGAAGTTTTCTTTAATATGATTGATCATATCGAAGATCTGGATTATAAGAAAAAATATTTAGTAGCATTAAAAGAGATAATTCTTAATCAACAATCTGATAATCATACTATTAAACCTTTTAATATGACAAATGTACTAAATAATTTTAAAGTACATAATTTTGAAAATACACTATAAGATCTTAACACAGAATTAGTACATGTAAAAAGGGAAATTAAAGAAATTAAACAAAAACTTAACACTTTTGAAGAATCACTTGCTAATAAAATAGAATCTTTAGAAACGCCTCTAACGGCAAAATCAGAGTTTATACTATCACAATAATTAAAACACAAAGTTATCATATACATATTACTTTAGTTATAAATAAAAATTATACCATTTATAAAATCGCATCATTAGATACTGGTGTAGATCAAAATTGCATCATTGAAGGAATTATCCCTACTAAGTATCTTGAAAAAAGAACTACACGATTATTCTCCGCAACAGGAGAAAGACTTAAAATAAATTATAAGCTCCACAAGGAGCACATATGCAATGACGAAATTTGTTTTATCAATGATTTTGTAATAACTAAAGACATAAATGAAGAAATAATATTAGGTACTCCCTTTATAACTCAACTAAAACCATGTACTGCCCCACTGGATGGCATTCACACCACTATCTTAGAAAAACTAATTATTTCCCCTATTTAAAAAGTATATCAAAAGCAGAAAGTGACCATATAAAAGATAAAAATATCTTTAGAATAAACCTTCTTTCACAACAAATTAACTATTTAAAAGAAGGCATCAAGATAAAACGAATTGAATCCTCTTTAAAAACTCCGGAGGTAGAAGCTAAAAGTAAAAGCTTACAAGATGATATTGAACGAGAAGTTTGTTCAGATTTCCCTAATGCATTTTGGGAAAGAAAAAACCATGTTGTCGAATTACCATATATTGAGGGATTTGACAAAAGGGTTATCCCCACCAAGGCGAGACTCATTCAAATGAACGCAAAATTAATGGAATATAGTAAAAAGGAAATTAATGATTTACTTGCTAAAAATATTATTAGACCATCCCAATCACCTAGGAGTTGCTCGGCCTTTTATGTTAATAATAGTCTGGAAAAGAAAGAGGTGCCCCAAGACTTGTTATCAATTATAAGCCTCTTAATAAAGTATTAAAATGGATTAGGTACCCCATACCTAACAAACGTGATCTTCTTAAAAGAACTTATAAAGCTAATATTTATAGCAAATTTGATATGATATCAGGATTTTGGCAAATACAAATCGCTAAAAAAATAATATAAAACAGCCTTCAATGTCCCTTTCGGACAATACGAATGGAATGTAATGCCTTTCAAACTAAAAAAATGCTCCTTTTGATTTTCAAAATATCATAAATAATATATTTAATCAATATAGTCATATTTATATAGTCTATATACATGATGTCTTAATATATTCTGAGGATATTGATCATGTAACACCTCAAAAATTTCTAAGCTAAGGCTCAAACCATTCTTTAATTGCATGCAAAAATTATATCAGGTGATTCTTAAATTGCTCATATGTGTAAAGTTCATTTCTTTGGTGTTCAAATGAATTTGGATATGACTTAATGTCACTAGAACCCTCGAGCACAAAGTTGAGTTGAAAGCTTCATTATCGATTAAGTTTTGACATATGATTCTATTTAGGTCAACTTCAAATAATCATATCTCCTAGTAAATAATGAATTAGGTGGCCCATGACATATCTAATTGAAAGTCTTTGAGTCATCTTTCCAACGCCACCAAGTTTTCCTTTTTATGAGCTCGGAGTAAGACGTTATGGTCATTTTACCAGAGACAGTCATATCAGAGTTTTCTGAGTCTGTGAATTACGGGTCCAATGTACGGGCCATAGATGGAACTACAACCCGTACTGGCAAGTCGTTAAAAAAGTTTAGAGACTCAATTTTTGGGGTCCCTTTTCTACGGATCCATTCTACGGGTCGTAGGAACTTCTACGGGCCGTACATTGGACCCGTAAATGAACTTTTGAGCCTAAAATTCAGTATTAAATCTACGGATTGGATCGACGGTCCGTAGGAACTTCAACGGATCGTAGATTGGACCCGTTGGATAAAGTTTTGAGCTGAAAAATTTAATATCAATTCCACGGATGGGATCTACGGTCCGTAGATCAAACCACGAACCGTAGATGGTCCCGTGAACAGTTTTTATCAGATTTTAAAAAGGGGTAGTTCAGTCTTTTCCCACCCCTTTTAAGCCTAACCCACGACGTTTTTACACCTAATTAAGGGTCTAGACAGTGTTAAAACATTCTTTTACATTCTTTAAGACTTAAAAGATTCATAGCAAAGTTCCTCGAGGAGAACAACTAGGGTTTTCAAACATTCTTCAAGATCCTTTGAGTTTCGCCAAGATCTTTGTTCTTCCCAGGTATGTAAGGCTATCATAGTGATGAATTGAGTTCGCCCTCACGCCCTACATCTACTCTCTATCAGTAAAGATAAATCTAGGGTTACATCCTTAGTTTTGATAATTCTTGAGATGATTTTTGTTGTCGAATTCTAAGTTGCTATTCCTAATTTTTGAGTTGCTACATATTATGCATTGCGATTTTTGAGTTGATTGTTCATGTCTAATTTTCAGCATGAACCTTATTATTTGAGTATTCATTGAGTTATTATTTAGAATCTTTTAACCAAACAATTATCTTAAATTGATTTTTCTGAGAAAGTAAAGAGGAGTTTTGAGGAAAGTTTAAAGAAACATTTTGAGTAAATTTAAGGGAACTATTTATTTCCAAATTCATCATTTTTACAGTGAGAAAGAGAACTTTGATTTTCATATAGAAGTTAAAGGACTTTCGAGAGATAATTGAGACATTGCCTCTTAAAGAGTATCTTTTGAGTAATTACCTCAAAACAGAGAAAGTATTTCCATTTGAGCATGAGTATATATTATTATTGGGAGTAGTATTGAGCACTAATATGAGGATGAGTTCAGACAACTCAAAATCCTCATAAACAATGTAGCCAACATGGGTACAGATAATACTCTTTAGATGAATCCTTAGTGCTTTCGGGCAGAGCTTAGTAGATCCACTTACTTGAGGTGTTCTATACCCCCGGCAAAGTATAGGACAGTTCTGGCAGCGTGGGCGAGACGATGTATCATCACTTAGCTCATAGTGATGGTGGTCAGTTAGAGAATCTCCCACATAAGAGTAAAGCGTAATTTATTATATTTTTATATACATCCTTGAGTTAGCATTCTTTATTTACAAAGCTTTAAATATGTTATCTCTTATTATTGCTTTGCATTGAGTTGAGTTGAGGTGAGTATTCTCCTTGCCTTATCAGTTCAGTTATTGTTTTACTCAGCCATTTTACATACTCGTGCATTCAATGTAGAGATGTCATTCGACCTGCATCTTTTTATGATGCAGATACATGTGTTCAGGGTCATCAACAAGTGCTTCGTTGATACCATTTGCACTCCAGCTAGCTTTGGTGAGCCTCTTTGCTTTCCGGAGGGCTTCACACTTATATTTACTATTTTTTAAGTTGTCAAGGGTCATGTCTCGACATCTATCTTTGGTTTAGAGGCTTCATAGATAGTTAGAGTTGAGGAGTCTCTCAGTAGTTTTTCCTTTTGTTAAGATGTTTTGAGACTATTTTGCAAAGTATTATCATTATTGAACTTAAGTATTTTCAGACAGTTTGAGTTAAGTATTTGTTGGAGTTTGAATGTTTTAAATTTAATTTCTAAGCTTGTTACCATTTGAGTTAATCTTCCGCTAAGTAGTCAGCCAGGCCAAGGGGTTCGCTTGGGGACCAGAGATGGTTCTCGAGTGCCGGCCATGTCCAGGGTGTAGGCTCGGGCGTAACAAACTTTGTATCAGAGCATAGAGTTCAAGAGTCCTAGGGTGTCTATGAAGCCGTGTCTGTAGAGTCCTTCTTATCGGTGTGAAGCGTGCCACATCTATAATTAGGAGGCTACAACATTTAGGAACTTTCACTCTCTTCTTACTCATGTTCGTGCGATAGAGCTCAACTCTATAAAAGTTTCCTGTAACTCGTGCTTACGCGTGTCCTTTCAGATCATGCCTTCACGAAGAGCTGTTTGAAGACATCCTGCTAGGAGGAATGTGAATCTTCAAGGTCAAGAAGTTCCAATGCACCAGAAGTGCAACCCCCTCAAGGAGATATCACCAATGCTAAGTTCAGGAATGCTATTCAGATGCTGACTCAGGTTGTGGCAAATCAAGCTGGTCAATAAAGAGTAGGTCGTCAGGATGCGGCTGATACATCCAGGATCTGTGAATTCTTGAGGATGAATTCCCCAGAGTTCATAGGGCCGAATATCACAGAGGATCCAGAGAACTTTGTGGAGGAAATTCAGAAAGTTTTTGAGGTTATGCGTGTTGCAGATGTAGAGCGTATGGACTTAGCTTCATATCAGCTCAAAGATGTTGGTAGAATATGGCATGACCAATGTAAGAAAAGTAGGGGAGAGGGGGCACCACCTTTGAGTTGGGCGGTGTTTGAAGATGCTGTCTTGGGGCGATTCTTTCCCCACGAGCCAAGGGAAGCAAAGGTAAGAGAGCTTCTAAATTTGAAGAAGGAATCTATGAGTGTGCAAGAGTACAGCCTCAAGTTCACTCAGCTCTCTCTCTATGCTTCGGAGATGGTGGCAGATATAAGGAGTAGGATGAGCTTGTTTGTGTCTTGGCTATCCCGCTTGTCAAGTAAAGAAGGTAAGGCGGCTATGTTGATATGGGACATGGACATAGCCAGGCTCATGATCCATGTGCAACAAGTTGAGGAAGATAAATTGAAAGACAGAGAAGAGTTCCGCAGTAAGAGGACTAAGACAGCAAGTCAGGAGACTAGCCAGCAAAAGACCAGGAATGGAAATCGCTCATCCTCTCAGCAAAGGTCATCTGGACCTGCTCCATCTTCAGCTAGTGCACTAGGACCAAAGAGTAAAAATGATTTCAGAAACCAGAACTCCTAAAATTTCAGAGCTCGACCTACTCAGTCTCAGGGTAGTGTGGCGCAAGGGCTACTTGGACCCCCACATGTACCAAGTGTGGTAGGAACCACCCAGGAGAGTGTCGTGATGGCTCAAGTGGCTGCTTCAAGTGTGGTCAGATGGGTCACTTTATGAGAGAGTGCCCTAAGAACAAGCAGGGTAATGGGGGCAACAGAGCCCAATCTTCTTCAGTGGCTCCGGTAGATAGAGCTGCTTCGAGAGGAGCTACTTCGGGGGTAGGCGGAGGAGCAAACCGTCTGTATACTATAACTAGTCGCTAGGATTAGGAGAACTCACCAGATGTTGTCACTGGTATGCTTAAAATTTTTACTTTTGATGTTTATGCCTCAATTGATCCAAGTGCGAGTTTGTCTTTTGTGACTCCTTATGTAGCCATGAAGTTCGGCATTTCCCCCGAACAACTTCTTGACCCTTTCAGTGTTTTCACACCTATTGGTGAGTCTATTCTATCAGAAAAAGTCTACTGTGATTGTACCATCTATGTCTATCACAAGGACACCATGGCTGACTTAGTTGAGCTAGATATGGTGGACTTTGATGTTATTTTAGGTATGGACTGGCTTCATTCTTGTTATGCCTTAGTCGATTGTAGAACTCGATTAGTCAAGTTTCAGTTTCACAATGAGCCAGTTTTAGAGTGGAGAAGTAGTTCGGCAGTGCCTAAAGGTCATTTTATTTCATACCTTAAAGCCAGAAAGTTGGCTTCTAAGGGGTGCATCTATCATTTAGTCCGAGTTAATGACTCTAGTGTTGAGACACCGCCTATTCAGTCAATCCCAGTTGTGAGTGAGTTTCCAAAGGTCTTTCCAGATGATCTTCCCGGAGTCCCTCCTGAAAGAGAAATAGACTTTGAAATAGATATTCTTCCTGATACTCAACACATCGCTATTCCGCCATATAGAATGGCTCCAGCTGAGTTAAAAGAGTTAAAAGAGCAGTTGATAGATCTTCTTGATAAGGGTTTCATCTTACCAAGTGTCTCACCTTGGGGCTGTCCGATCTTATTCGTGAGAAAGAAAGATGGTTCCTTTAAGATGTGTATCGATTACCGCCAGCTGAACAAGGTCACCATAAAGAATAAGTATTCCCTTCCGAGAATTAATGACCTTTTTGACCAACTTCATGGTGCAACTTGTTTCTCTAAGATAGACCTCAGATTTGGCTATCATCAATTGAGAGTGAGAGAAAGTGACATCCCGAAGACAACTTTCAGGACCCGTTACGGTCGTTATGAGTTCCTTGTTATGTCCTTTAGTTTGACTAACGCTCCTGATGCATTCATGGATCTTATGAATAGAGTATTTAAGCCATATCTGTACATGTTTGTTATCGTGTTCATTGATGACATACTGATTTATTCGAGGAATGAGGAGGACTATGATAGTCATCTCAGAATAGTCCTCCAAACTCTTAAAGGTCGAGAGTTATATGCCAAGTTTTCTAAGTGTGAGTTTTGGCTCGAATCCATGGCATTCTTAGGCCACATTGTATCCGGTGAATGAATTTGAGTCGACACTCAGAAGATTGAGGCAGTGCAAAATTGGCCAAGACCCGCATCTCTAACTGATATAAGGAGTTTCTTGGGGTTGGCTGGTTACTACGGAAGGTTTGTCGAGGGATTCTCATCTATTTCATCTCCATTGACTAAGTTGACTCAGAAAACAGCTAAGTTTTAATGGTCTGAAGCTTGTGAGAAAAGCTTTCAAGAATTGAAGACTCGGTAATTACTGCTCCAGTGTTGACCCTACCAGAAGCTACAGAGGGTTTTGTCATCTACTGTAATGCGTCCAGAGTTGGACTTGGTTGTGTATTAATGTAGAATGGTAAGGTTATAGCCTATGCCTCCAGACAGCTTAAGATTCACGAGAGGAACTACCCGACTCATGATCTCGAGTTGGCAACAGTGGTTTTTTCTCTCAAAATATGGTGCCATTATCTCTATAGTGTTCACGTGGATGTGTTCACAAGCCATAAGAGTCTCCAGTATGTTTTCAGTCAGAATAAACTCAATTTCAGACAAAGGAGATCGTCAGACTTGCTCAAGGATTACGACATGAGTATCCTCTATCACCCAGGTAAGGCTAATGTTGTTGCTGATGCTTTGAGAATGTTGTCCATGGGAAGCATTGCTCTTGTTGAAGAAGGCAAGAAAGAGTTAGCTAAGGAAGTGCACAGACTTGCACGGTTGGGTGTTCGATTGTTGGATTCCAATGAAGGTAAAGTTGTTGTGATTAATGGAGCTGAGTCTTCATTAGTAGCAGAAGTAAAGGAGAAGTAAGACAAAGACCCCATTTTGTTTGAGTTGAAGGCAAATATGCATAAGCAGAAAGTGATGGCTTTTGCACAAGGGGGAGATGGTGTGTTGAGATATCAAGGAAGGTTATGTGTTCCAGAGGTGGATGATCTCCAAGAGAGGATTATGGAAGAAGCTCACAATTCTAGATATTCGATTCATCCGGGTTCCACAAAGATGTACCATGACTTGAGAGAAGTCTATTGGTGGAGTAGTATGAAGAGGTGTATTGCAGAGTTTGTTGCAAAGTGCCCAAATTGCCAGCAAGTCAAAGCTGAGCATCAAAGGCCGTGTGGTGTGGCTCATAACATACCCCTTCCGGAATGGAAATGGGAAATGATTAATATGGACTTTATTACAGGTTTACCGTGATCTCGCAGGCAGCATGATTCCATTTGGGTGATTGTGGATCGGATGACCAAATCAGCCCACTTCTTACCAATAAAGACTACCAATACAGAAGAAGAGTATGCAAACCTGTACATTCGTGAGATAGTTTGACTGCATGGAGTCCCCTTGTCCATCATCTCAGATAGGGGTGCTCAATTTACGATGCAGTTTTGGAAGTCGTTTCAGAAAGGTTTGGGTTCGAAGGTGAATCTTAGTACTTCTTTTCATCCTCAAACTGATGGTCAAGCAGAGCGCACAATTCAGACCTTAGAGGACATGTTAAGAGCTTGTGTTCTGGATTTCAAAGGTAATTGGGATGACCACTTTCCTCTTATCAAGTTCGCATACAATAATAGTTTCCATTCCAACATTCAGATGGCTCCGTATGAGGCTCTATATGGGCGAAGGTGTAGATCTCCCATTGGCTGGTTTGAGGTTGGTGGAGCTGAGTTGATAGGACCAGATTTAATTCATCAAGCCATGGAGAAGGTGAAGACTATTCAAGAAAGGTTGAAAACAGTGCAAAGTCGTCAGAAATCCTATACAAATGTGAGAAGGAGAGACTTGGAGTTTGAGGTTAATGATTGGGCTTATTTGAAGGCTTCACCTATGAAGGGTGTTATGAGATTTGGTAAGAAGGGAAAGATCAGTCCCCGATACATTGGTCCTTATAGGATATCCAAGAGAGTTGGCAATGTAGCTTATGAGTTGGAGCTACAGTCAGAGTTAGCAGCATTCCATCCGGTATTTCACATGTCTATGCTAAAGAAGTGTTTGGGTGATCCTTCACTTATTGTGCCTACCGAGGATATTGGTATCAAGGACAGCCTATCTTATGAGGAGATTCCCGTTCAGATTCTTGATCGTCAGGTTTGTAATTTGAGAACCAAAGAGGTTGCATCAGTCAAAGTCTTGGGGAGAAATCAGCTTGTTGAGGAGGCTACATGGGAGGCCGAAGAAGATATGAAGAAGAGATACCCTCATCTCTTTACCACCGATTTAGTTCCAATCCAAGGTATTAACTCTTCCTAAAGTACTCATTCAATTCCGTCCCTCCTTCACTATATTGAGTTCATGAGTTTTATGTGTATTTCGAACTAAATTGGGCTGTTAAACAATTCCCTACCCTCTTCATTCTCAGTTCATCAATCATTCGAGGACGAATGATTCCAAGGGGGAGATATTGTAACACCTCAAAAATTTCTAAGCTAAGGCCTGATTCATTCTTTAATTGCATGTAAAAATCGTATCGGGTGATTCTTAAATTGCTCATATGTGTAAAGATCATTTCTTTGGTGTTCGAATGGATTTGGATATGACTTAAGGTCACTAGAACCCCCTAGCACAAAGTTGAGTTGAAACATTCATTATCGATTAAGTTTTGACATAAGATTCTATTTAGATCAACTTCAAACGATCATATCTCCCAGCACATAATGAATTAGTGGCTCATCCCCTATCAAATTGAAGTCTTTGAGTCATCTTTCCAACGCCACAAAGTTTGCCTTTTTTCGAGCTCGGAGTAAAAAGTTATGGCCATTTTACCAGAGACTGTCATATCAAAGTTTTCTGATTCTATGAACTACGAGTCCAATGTACGGGCAGTAGATGGAACTACGACCCATACTGGCAAGTCATAAAAAATGTTCAGAGACTCAATTTTTTGGGGTCCCTTTTCTACGAATCCATTCTACGGGCCGTAGATTGGACCCGTAAATGAACTTTTGAGCTTGAAATTTAGTATTAAGTCTACGGATTGGATCTACAGTCCGTAGGAACTTCAACGGGTCGTAGATTGGAACCGTAGGATGAAGTTTTGAGCTGAAAAATTCAATATCAATTCAACGGATGGGATCTACGGAGCGTAGATCAAACCACAAATCGTAGATGGTCCCGTGGACAATTTTTATCAGCTTTTAAAGAGGGGTAGTTCAGTCTTCTCCCACCACTTCTAAGTCTAAACCATGACATTTTTACACCTAATTAAGGGTATAAACAGTGTTAAAACATTCTTTTACATTCTTTAACACTTAGATAATTCAGAGCAAAGTTCCTAAAGGAGAACAACTAGGGTTTTCAAACATTCTTCAAGATCCTTTGAGTTTCGCCAAGAAGTTTGTTCTTCCCAGGTATGTAAGGCTATCATAGTGATGAATTGAGTTCGTCCTCACGCCCTACATCTACTCTATATCAGTAAAGATAAATCTAGGGTTACATCCTTAGTTTTGATAATTCTTGAGATGAGTTTTGTTGTTGAATTATGAGTTGCTATTCCTAATTTTTGAGTTGCTACATATTATGCATTGCGATTTTTGAGTTGATTGTTCATGTCTAATTTTCAGCATGAACCCTATTATTTGAGTATTCATTGAGTTATTATTTAGAATCTTTTAACGAAACAATTATCTTAAATTGATTTTTCTGAGAAAGTAAATAGGAGTTTTGAGGAAAGTTTAAAGAAACATTTTGAGTAAATTTTAAGGGAACTATTGAATTCCAAATTCATTATTTTTACAGTGAGAAAGAGAACTTTGATTTTGATAAAGAAGTTAAAGGACTTTCGAGAGATAATTGAGACATTGCCTCTTAATGAGTATTTTGTGAATAATTACCTCAAAACAGAGAAAGAGTATTTCTACTTGAGAATGAGTATCAATAATTATTGGGCGCAGTATTGAGCACCGATATGGGGATGAGTTCATACAACTCAAAATCCTCATAAACCATGTAGCCAACATGGGTACAGGATTATACTCTTTAGATGAATCCTTAGTGCCTTCGGGCAGAGCTTAGTTGATCCACTTAGTTGAGGTGTTCTATACCCCGGCAAGGTATATGACAGCTCTGGTAGCGTGGATGAGACGTTGTATCATCACTTAGCTCATAGTGATGGTTGTCGGTTAGAGAATCTCCCACATAAGAGTAAAGCGTAATTTATTATATTTTTATATACATCCTTGAGTTAACATTGTTTATTTACAAAGCTTTAAATATGTTATCTCTTATTATTGCTTTGCATTGAGTTGAGTTGAGTTGAGTTGAGGTGAGGTGAGTATTCTCCTAGCCATATCAGTTCAGTTATTATTTTACTCAACCATTTTACATACTCGTGCATCCAATGTAGAGATGTCATTCGACCTGCATCTTTTTATGATGCAAATACATGTGTTCAGGGTCATTAACAGGCGCTTCGTTGATACCATTTGCACTCCAGCTAGCTTTGGTGAGCCTCCTTGCTTTCCGAAGGGCTTCACACTTATATTTACTATTTTTTTAAGTTGTCAAAGGTCATATCTCGACATTTATCTTTGTTTTAGAGGCTTCATAGATAGTTAGAGTTGAGAAATCTCTTAGTATTTTTTCCTTTTGTTAAGATGTTTTGAGACTGTTTTGCAAACTATTATCATTATTGAAGTTAAGTATTTTCAGACAGTTTGAGTTAAGTATTTGTTGGAGTTTGAATGTTTTAAATTTAATTTATAAGCTTTTTACCGTTTGAGTAAATCTTCTGCTAAGTAGTCAGCCAGGTCAAGAGGTTCGCTTGGGGACCAAAGATGATTCTCGAGTATCGGCCACGTCCAGAGTGTAGGCTTGGGGCGTGACAGATCAACACTTTAAACAACTTCAAACCTTTTTAAAAGTCATTAAACAAAATGGCTTTGTAGTAAGAGTTAAAAAGATAAAATTATTTCAAACTGCTATTATATTCCTTGGCCTTGATTTATACCAAGGAACCTACAGACCCATTTGTAGAGCCATAGAGTTCTCGTCTAAATTTCTGGATGAATTAATTGATAAAACTTAGCTCCAGAGATTCTTAGGAAGTCTCAATTATGTTGCAGATTTTATTTCTAATATTAGAAAGGTTTGTAAACCTCTTTATTAGCGTCTTAAAATGTCACGACCCGAGCCTACACCCTGGATGTGGCCGACACTCGAGAACCATTGCTGGTCCCAGAGCGAACCCTCATTCTGGCTGACTACAAGCGGAAGACTAACTTAAGCATACACAAGCATCAAACTGAAAGAAATAATAATCAACAGTTTCTTTAAATCTAGAAACTCTCTAAATATACTAAGTATGAACATATGTTTTAAATAAAACATCTGAAACTAAAAGACTCTCAAAAAATGTGTCACGACCCAAGCCTAGGGCCTAGATGTGACCGGCGAATGGGGAACCCGAAGGAACCCCAAACAAGCCTCATAGCGTATCATTACACATCCTTGGTCGCGGAAGCAATTAAATGACCATAAACGATAAGCATAATCAAGGGGGAAATCGGGACTAAGGGAGCAAAAAAAGAAATGATACATAAATACCATAGATGAGTCAAGCTCAAGCATAATACACAACTTGTCCAACACCACCTCTAAACATGAGTACTTAGCGGGGGGCCAAGACAAACTACCGGGCTCACCCTCATAGTTCAAAACATAACTAGAAAGGAAAAGTTTTATACATAGCAAAAGATCATGAGCAACGTCCCCGAAATGGAGGACTCACCAATAACCACTATAGAAAATCGTACTAGCCACGCGGAGGAGGATGGTCAAGCGGTGCTCCGGTCCCTACATGGTGACATCATGTAGGCATAGAGTATGCGTTAGTACATTTGAATGTACTAAGTATATGGGATGCAATGCAATGCTACATTAGATGGACATCATAGAAAAAAATGCGTAATCATACCCAATAGATAGCATATTAACGAAATGATATGTATAATGATGCTTACATAAAAATCATATTTAGTGGGACGTAGTACATGTGTGGCGAGTGACCATCAATATAGTATTTCCAAGGCCTACCACCCCCTTGGAGAGGCGAAAGAGGTACAAACCCCTCAATATGGTTACACGGGCCTACCACCCCCCGAGCTAGGGACCAAGGTACAAACCCCTCGATATGGTTATACGGGCCTTACGACCCCCGTACTAGGCAACCAGGTACCAACCCCTCGATACGGTTATACGGGCCTACTACCCCCCTACTAGGCAACCAGTACCAACCCCTCGATACGGTTATCCGGGCCTGTACTACCCCCCGTACTAGGGCTTTGGTGACTGCACAACACTTATATAGAGAAAATCATATTGACATGTGCCATTTCATCATCATTTCAGTCAATTACATAACATCCGACTTCATAGGACGTACCTTGGACCTTCCCTTTCCCTAAGAATTTCTATGAAATGGGCATTTTATCAAACACATGGTGGGCAATTGGTTCATGTAAAATGAATCATGTATTTCAAGAATACTAAGTCCAACCAATTCCAAAATCCATATAAAAGCCCACCAACAACATACATATATATATCAACCTTCATAATTTGATCATGGAAGCATGTAAACCATAAACATCATATAATAATTCCATTTCATGATAATATGCAAAATGGACCATAATAGGGTGTGTAGTAGTAATTCCATAATTCAAGAGTTCATAAATAATCATAAGGACCCATAAACTTGAAGTAGAAATAGAGGATAAATGGTTGGACTTGTGGAAAGGAAGGATTCCACAATCAAACCCACATACCTCAACTTTGGAGAATCCTTGATGAAGATTGGAATGGAGAATCGAAGCTTGAGATTGAGTCTTGAATCCGGAATTAGAGCTTGAGATGTTTGAATTTGGTTGAAGATCTTGGTGGAATTTTTGGAGAGGGTTTAGAGAGTGTTTTTGGAGTTAAGAAAAATGACTAAGTATGGGACATATCCCCTTTTTATAAAAAACGTCTCCAACCCGCCTAAAAAATAGCTCACTGGAAATTGCAAATCTGCACAGACAGGTTTTACGAAAATGGTCATAACTCCCTCATCCTAACTCAGACTAAGGTGAAACCAAGTGCGTTGGAAAGCTAACTCAAAGATCTTTAATTTCATAGGTTGCAGCCCTTCCAGTTCCTTGTGTGCTAAGAGATATGCCCCTTTAAAGTTGATCCTCCAAATCGCAATTTTTGCGATTTTCGAATTTTGATACGGTTGCTCTAAAATTCGGGTTAGACCCATTTCCCACTCAATTTGACCCCACAAATAAGAATATGAAGTCGAATTTCTGAAATCATGCACGGATTTGGAGATATATGGAAATTACAATTATAGGTGTTTCCGAAGCACATTTTCGGGCATTTTTGGGGTCGTTTCAAAATGTCTATCTATGAAGCCTTTACTATGTATAGACGAGTGTTGGGACAAGACCCACGACTACTCAAAATGCTACTAATACCAAACATTCATAAAACTAGAGTCCTCTGGAAGCAAGGAGACCTCACTCGAAAGCTGACAAGCGGATGAAGTGATCTCAACGGACTTTTGTTGAGGATCCTAAGTACCTGTATCTGCATCATTAAAAGATGCAGGTCAAATGACATCAGTATATTGAATGTATGAGAATGTA